>CM053792.1:948898275-949285775 GCA_028749045.1 Cupressus sempervirens | reverse complement strand
TGATATGGCTAAGTTTTCTCATCATAATATTGCATGTACAAAAATTTATTCAAGTTGCAAGATAGAAGATTAATGTTATCATTCAGTGCAATGTGTTCTTAATGTGGTCCTAACATAATTAATTGAGAAGGTCTAATAGCTAACTCAGGGAATTATTTTATGGACTCGGTATAAAGAAAGAACATTTTCATTTATCACAAGGTGCAAGATATGACATGCTTTGATTGATGATAAGCAATAGTAAGAGCAGAATGTGAAGTTGAATAAAGTAGTGTGGATATAAAGGAACTTTCATTGTAAGGTTTTTTTGGATGATCCAAGATTTGATATTTGGATATAAGGTTTTTGACCTAGTTTACAAGGTTTGACAGTGATTGGTTTTGTTGAAAAAACAAAGGAAAGAAGAAAATAATAGTAAATTACTTGTTTGAGTAGTGAGCTCTTCTTGTAGTTGAAATTGCATGTTTGTGCAATGGGCTCATCTTGCATACATTATACTACAACTCCTAACAAAGTTGGCACAACTCCTAATAGGGTTTAGAATCTCCTAACAAGGATTCAAGGTCTCGTAACAGGGACTCCATGTACTAAATGTTTTAATAGACTCGTAAAAGGGTCCATCCTCTAACAAGGAATATTTATATTAGTACATCATCTTGTGGGAATCATTCCCATCGAGGCTTTCCCTCTGATCAAGGGTTTCCCTAGTCAACATATCTAGTTAATTTTCTAGATGCATTTTATTATGGTTGTTTCTTAATTTGGTTAAATGGTTATTCTTTTTTAAAGAAGATAAATGTTTGAATTGTTAGATAACTTATTCGCCCCCCCCCCCCCCCCCCTCTCAGTTATCTTGGCGGACTATTGTTTCTAATAATTGGTATTAGGGCATCAGGTCCTTGAAGAGAAATTTTAACAACTTTGAGAGATCCTTGGCAAGCATGTTTAGAAAAGATAGTCTAAATTTTGATGGAACAAATTATGACAGCTAGAAAGAAAAGATGAAGACACATTTTTTGGGTGTGGGTTTAGAGTATTGGATCTTGACAAAATCAGTGAAGACAAACATTGTTGAAAAGGATTTGGAAACTTTTACTGAAGTAGAAAGAGATCTTTTTATGTGTGACATGAGTATTAGAGAAGCAATATTGATTGCACTTCCTAAAATTGAATACAATCAAGTAAAATCACTTGCTAATTCACATTTGATTCAGAAAGCTTTGGAAGCTAGTTTTGAACCTGATGTACATTCTAAGAAGTTGAGGCTACAAAGTTGGATTTGTGTATTTTAGGATGCTAAAATGATGGAAGATGAATCTATAACATATATAGGAGGGATATCATAAATTATTGCAAGTATTAGATCTCAAGGAGGAATGAAAGAAGATGATGAGGTTATATGGAAGATATTGAAGACTCTAACACCACAATTTAAGTAAATGATACAATAGTTGATATCTTGTACCTAATATTTCGCAAAGGATCCATTGCTTGGAAGACTTGAAGTAGTTGAGAATGAGCTTAGACAGTCCAGAGATTTGACCAAATAGAGATAGCTTTTAGTGCCTTAAATATTTGACCTAGTTTATCAAGGAGCATAAGTGCTAGAGGAGATTTTTCTAACAGTAGCAGATCTAAGGAATACAAAAATATTTAATAAGAAGTCATCCTTCTGGTAAGAAGAGAAAAAGGAGGTAAGAAAATCTTTAAATGTTGGACTTGCGATGAATATGGTCATTATGCATATAAGTTTCCTAAAAGAGAGAAAAAGTATAAAGGAAATTACAAACCTAGAAAATATAGAGAGTGTTTGTATGAAAATTAAGATAATAATTCTAATGATCAAGCATCAAGTGCTAGTGATGATGAAATTGGATTTGTGGCAATTAAAGAAGAAATTCTAGAGAAACTAGCTTTGGTGTCACAGGTTGAGAACAAATTTGATTGGATAATTGATAGTGGTTGGTCACATCATATGATTGGTAATATGAACAAGTTTTTTGACTTCAAAATTTGGGATGGAGGCATTGTCAGAGTTGGAAATAATGTAGCATGCCAAATTAAAGGTGTTGGATCTATAACTCTTGATGGTAAAACTAACATTAAGGATGTATATTTTGTTGATGGTTTGAAGAACAATCTTTTGAGTGTTGGAAAACTAGTAGACAAAGGTTATCAGTTGTAATTAATAGAGAAGCATGCATGATCAAAGTCAAAGATGGAAAGGTAATTAGAATAGGAACCAGATCTAGAGGTAATGTATTTTAGTTGAATCCTACTAAAATGACATGTTTGGTTGCAAAGGTACATGAAAATTGGTTATGGCATAAGAGATTTTTTCATATAAACTTTGACAATATTGTGAAGACTAGTAGTATGTTTGCTATTAGAGATTTCCCTAAGATTGTAAAGCCTACTAAAACAATTTGCAAGGAATGCATGTTGGCAAAGCAAAATAGAATTTCTTTTCCCTGCAAGAAGTTTACTACTACCAAAATGTTGGAGATTGTACATACAGATCTTAGTGGTCCTATAAAGACTAAAGGATTCTATGGTGAAAGTTATTTTATGATTCTAGTTGATGACTTTTCTAGAATGATATGGGTTGCATTTCTTAAAGAGAAATTTGAGGCATTTGATAAGTTTAAGATATTCAAGAATAGAGTTGAGAATGAATCTAGTATAAAGATTAAATGTTTAAAATCAGAGAGGAGGAGAAATTATCTCATAAGAGTTTAACATATTTTGTTAAGAAAATGGAATTAAAAGATAGTTATTAGCTTCGAGAACCCCTGAACAAAATGACATTGCAGAGAGAAGGAATGGGTCAGTTACAGAAGCTACAAGAGCTATGTTAACTGAGAATGATGTATCCAAGACATCTTGGAGAGAACTTGTGAATACAAACATCTACACTATGAAAAGAGTGCAAGTCAGGAAAGACACAAATAAGACCCCTTATGAACTATGGTTTGGTCACTCACTTATAGTTAAATATTTCAAAAAATTTGGGAGTAAGTGTTATATCAAAAGAGATAATGATATTGGTAAGTTTGATACTAGAAGTGATGAAGGTATGTTTCTTGGTTATTCATTGAAAATCAAGGCTTATAGATGTTATAATCAGAGAACTAAGACTATTATGGAAAGTGCAAATGTAAGAATTGATGAGAAATTCATAATACAAGAAAGAATAGTTGACTATAATTCAAATGATGATGTTATTACTAAGCCAAAGAACAATGAACTATTTCTTGAGACTAACAATGATTTTCCGAATGAAGGAAAGCCAAGGAAAGAATAAGGCTTAAATCCTTCAATAGAGCCAAGAGTTGAGACAACAACTCCTATTTTAGGAAATAATATGATAAAGAATCACCCATTTGAGTAGATCATCAAAAGAAAAGATAAAGGTGTGATGACAAGAAGCAGAGTCAATGAAGAAATATGTTTGATTTCTCATGTTGAACCTAAGAATGTAGATGAAGCATGTAAAGATGATTATTGGAAACAAGCTATGTAAGAGGAATTGGGTCAAATAGTAAAGAATGAGACATGGGAATTAGTTCCCATATTAGCAGACAAGAATGTGATAGGAACCAAATGGGTATTCAAAAACAAGATGAATGAGCATGGAAAAGTTGTAAGGAACAAGGCAAGATTGATATGTAAAGGTTACTCACAATAAGAAGGGATAGATTATAAACAAACCTATGCTCCAATGGCTAGAATAGAAGAAGTAAGATTATTCTTAGCTATGTAGCATAGAAGAAATTCAAAGTGTATCAAATGGATGTCAAGTTTGCATTTCTGAATGGAGAACTTGAAGAAGAAGTATACTTTGAGCAACCTAAAGGATGTCCTTTGACAGATAATAAGGACATAGTATGCGTAATGAAGAAAGAATTGTATGGCTTGAAGCAAGCACCGAGAACTTGGTATGTGAGGTTTGACAAGCATTTAACAAAGCTTGGATATAGAAAAGGCATGGCAAACAATAATCTATATTGGAAAGAAATTGATGATGGTTTAATGATTTTGGTAATATTTGTTGATGATATCATATTTGGAGGAAATGATGAGGAAATTAAGAAGTTTGCAGAAGAGATGAAGAAATAATCTGAGATGAGTATGTTAGGAAAAATGAAATATTTTTTAGGACTACAGATTGTACAAAATAAAGAAGGAATCTTTATTTCTCAGACAAAGTACTTGAAGGATTTAATTAAAATTTTTGGTTTGGAAACATGCAAACCCATTGGAACACCTATGGTAACTGGACACAAGTTATCTACCAAGGATTGGACACCTAATTTTGTGCAAAAAAATTACAAATTTGTGATTGGAGGATTGCAATATTTGACTCACACAAGGCCAGATATAGCAAATATAGTTGGAATTGTTACAAGATTCTAGGTTAATCCCAGAGAAGCACATCATGCAGTAGTCAAAAGGATATTTAGATATATGAAGGGAAAATTTGAGTTCATAATATGGTATGATAGATCTAATGATTTTAATCTAAGTGCTTATATTGATGCTAATTGGGCAAGTACTATAGATGACAAAAAGAGCACCAGTGGTGGAGCCTTCTTTCTTGGAGGAAGATTGGTTTCTTGTTTAAGAAAGAAGCAAGATTGTACAACACAAAGCATAGTAGAAGAAGAATATGTTGCAGCAACAAATAATTGCAATCAAGTCATTTGGATGAAGCAGATGATGAAGGATATAAGGATAGAAATTGATGAACCTATTATTATACATTGTGACAACCAAGCATCGTAAATATGTCTAAAAATCAAGTGTTGCATTCTAAGACCAAGCACATTTCTATTAAGTATCATATGTTGAGAGAGAAAGTTGTAGAAAAGGAAACTAGATTGGAGTATGTGAGCACTAAAGAGAAGATTGCATATATATTTACTAAGCCTCTTCCCAAAGAGACTTTTGATTATTTGCAAGGTATGCTTGGGATTATGACCCTTTCTACATCAAAGTAGAAGATGCAAAGGTGCATCAATCTAAGCACCATTTTTGTATGGACTGAATGCTAAATTGTATGCGAGAGTATCTGTGATGGACAAAATCATCTAGGACTCTTGTTGGATGTCATTTTGAATAGTGTCTTTGGACACTCAAGCTATGTAAGAATCAGTTGTTGCAAGTAAAGTTGGTTGCTGAAACCTTTGACATTGATGTCAATGGGGGAGAAGTTTGACATGAAAAATAGTATGCATAATAGTTGGAGAAGTTTAGCATGAGTTTAGTACACTTGAAATAAGTACAACATAGAATGACAATTTGACAGAAAGCATGTTGAGGTATATCAATGGGGGAGAATGATTGATGAAGAGGATTTGTAAAGATGAACAACCTTTTGTTGGTATTCTTGGAACTAGATGTTTTTCATCTATGTTTCCATCAATACCAAATAGGGAGATTGTTGCAAGATTTTTGGACGTATGAATGTTGATGACATTCCTATGGAGGAGTATTGTAGATATGTTACTATGATGATATGTTGCATTCATGACTGAGTTTGTCATTGATTTCAACATAGCATTTTTTTGTAGTATCTGATAGAAGAATAGCGGAAAGATCAAGTTGGTATGGATGGCTAGTTGGGTATTATAACTATCCAAGGTTATGGGAGATACTTTTGAGTATCTAGTATATCCAATTAATGTTGGAAGAAGAAATGATAAGTCTAGAAGAAGTTTTGGTGATGTCTTCTTTGAGATAAAGTTACGGAGGCATGTTCTAGCAAACTTGTTATATCTCTTAACAGAATTGATATTCTGAGGATTGAGGTTGAGGATACAAAGAAGACATGTTTATGATAACATGGATAAGTTCACTCATCATAGTATTGCATGTATGGAAATTTAGTCAAGTTGCAAGGTGGCAGATTAATGTTATCGTTAAGTGTAATGTGTTCTTAATGTGGTCCTATAATAATTAATTGAGAAGGTCTAACAGCCAACTCAAGAAATTATTTTATGGACTTGGTATAAAGGAAAGACATTTTCCTTTATCATGAGGTGTGAGATATGACATACTTTGATTGATAATAAGCATCATTAAGAGTGGATTGTGAAGTTGAGTAGAGCAATGTAGAAGTGAAGGAAATTTCATTGCCGAGGCTTTGCTAGGTGATCCAAGGTTAGATATTTGGATCCAAGGTTTGTGACCTAGTTTATAAGGTTTGAAAGTGATTTTTTTGGTTTAAAGAACAAAGGAAAGAAGAACATAACATTAAATTACTTTTTTGAGCAGTGAACTCTTCTTGTAGTTGAAATTGCATGTTTGGGTAGTGGCTTAATTTTGCATACATTATACTACAACTCCTAACAAGGTTGGAATCACATAATAGGGATTCATAGTTTCCTAATAGGGACTCCATGTACTAAATGTTGTAATAGACTCCTAACAAGGTCTATCCTCTAACAAGGAATATTTATATTAGTACATAATCTTTTGGGCATCATTCCCACCAAGGTTTTCCCTCTGATCAAGGGTTCCCCTAGTCAACATATCTAGTGTAATTGTCAATGTTGTTAATGTGCATTTTATTGTGGTTTTTGTTTACTTTGGTTGAATGGTCATGCTTGTTTAAAGAAGATAAATGTTTTAATTTTCAAATAATTGATTCACCCACCACCCCCCCCCCCCCACCCTTGGTTATCTTAGTGGCCTATTGTTTCTAATAGAAATTGAGTGGCATATTCCACTCTTTAGTTGTCTCAATTAACTTTCTCGGTGTGTTTAGAGGAAGTATTTGGGAATAGGAGAGTATGCTCTTCACCTTCTTGGTGAATCATAAATCTTGACCTCTTTAGTGTGGATCCATTTTGTTCAATCTCCTAGTGATATTTTACCTTTAGAGGGCTTGCTATTGGTAGAAAGATTCCAATAGGAAGGACCCAAAGTAGAAACCAAAACCCTCTAACCCCACTATAATGAAAACCTCTTAACAAAGGAAAAAGCCTTCGGTTGCATGATACTTGACTTCACTTGGTGAGATTACTTATGGGATTGGAACTATGAGTAAATCACTAGGTGGATATGATTAATGTATTCTTGTGGCTGTGAGACCTTTGTCCTGTAATGGGTGCAAGAGGGGTGTTATAAATAAAACCTTTACTAGACACCTTAGGGTTGAGAGGCCACCCTATTTTTTTGCTCAATATTTTAGTGCAAGGATAAATCCTAGTGCACTACCTAGATCACCTCAAGATTTGACTCAGCATTATGTGTTCCTTTAGACTTAAGTAATCAATCTATGGAAAATTTTGTATATATTGGGGGAAACCACTTTGTGTGAGGCAAGAGAGCATCAAGTTGTGGGCCAAGATATTAAGTATTGAGTCATGACCTTAGGTAGATTTTTCTTGGTGTGTCTTACATTCATGCTAGACCTATGGAAATCTATTGAACATATACAATCAGTAGTCTCATAGGTATTTAATTTTCAATACTTCACAAGTGTTTCTATTATGAAAGGTTTATTTGTTCTTTTCTTGATTTCTTCAACACTACTCCATTTGTTACTATCTTTCTTTAAAAACTTTCTTTTGAATGTCAAACTTGCTATGATATCAACTATTTTCAAAAGATTAAGTCAAAACATTTTTCTTGTGTTTCTTACTAGGGGGAGTTTAATCATTTTACTTTTATTTTTTATGTATCTTAGTATCTATTGCTTGAACTTGATTAAAATGGCTTTTTGGAATTAGCACTATTGGTATTTTCTATCTTCATGATCTATGTCAACATATGGGGACCTTCCTTTTCTAAAATAATTACCTTGATCTCTTGACGATAGTACTTGATTGGGAGAGTTGTTCACTTTTCTTTTTTTTTATCTATCTTCTTGGCTATTTTTCTTCTTTCCTAGCTCTTGATTCAATTCGCAAATGTTATAAATTAATTGGACACTTTTCTTGAAAAGTCACTATAATCTCTCACTACTTTCTTGGCAAGTTAATAGTTTATCTCTCTAGTTTGAACATCAAGTTATCATGTGTGGCCTTATTAATTTTTTCTATTCTCTATTATTCTTGACTTTCTATCTCTTACTATGGGGTTCAAACCTTGTGCTACCAAAATCTCAACCACCTCTAAATGATCCTAAGTTGCTTGATCTTTCTAGGAAATTGTAATGCCTATACACTCGATAAAAAAAATTAGAAGAGACCATTGATCTTTCTTACCTTAGTTTCACTAAAAACATAATAAAATTATACTCTCAATTTGAAAAAATGGTAGAGAAAAAATGGCATCATCAAATGACTCTCTCTTGAGTCTTCCATATGCACATGGATCATCTTCTTCAAGGTCTACATATTCTTCTCTAAGACAATGATTGTCTTCATTTATTGAATCTAAAGACCTTCATAAGGGACAAGAAAGTGATACCTCCTTCGAGCCTATGCCAAAATTTCATAATAATCCTATCTTTGACCAATATGATGAAGACATTGATGCATGCTATGCACTTGAGAAACAACAAGAAGATCCTAGATGTTCTTTTGAGAGAAACTTTACTCCCTTGGAATGTTTTTATGATGCCATTTTGCAAACACTCCTTGATAATGGGATCATCAAATTCCCTAAATCTAGATCATATGGAAATCCATTCTATGAATTATATTGTTCTTATCATTAACATAATGACCATAGTATTTTAGATTGAATGGATTTGAAACATAAAATCCAAGATCTTATTGATGACAAGATAGTGTGCATTAGAAACTCTATAGACTTATGTGATGAGGCTATTTCATTTGAGAAAAGATCATATTGATAAACATATGTCTATTGATTTTTTCCTTGACACCTGCACTTCTTCCAACATGCATGAATCCCCTAAAACTTCAAATCTTTCCAAGACACCTCCATCAAAAAAAGAACCTAGTGCTTGTACATTAGATATGTGTGCTCTCTAGGGCTACCTCTAAAAGAAACTCAAGCTAATATACACTTGGTTGTAAAACTTTTCCATGTTACTATGACTAAAGAAACTCAAACTTCATGTGATGTTATGCCAACTATGCCTACTTTGGCTAGTCCTTCATTACATCTTCAAGATCCTATCACAAAAACCTCACATTCTCCCTTGTCATTAGAAGTGGCTCCAAGTCAAGAGGACTCTTAAAAATCTAAAGATATACATGTCAAGAAATATCAATATCAACCATCCTTTTATCTCCTTCAAGATATCACCTTTTCCTATCATATGTCTTATCCATCTCCCAAGTATGATTAAGATACCACTTTCAATACTTATAATGATCTTACTGAAGATCAAGAAAAACTCACTATGCTTATGCTATCCAAAGAAGCTTGCCAATATTAAATTATTCCCTCATCCTCTTGTTCTACTTCTTTCTACTCACTTCAAAACTATGCTCAAGCTTCAAATGCCCCTATCAAAGGTGTTTCTCCATTCAAAGCTACTCATGAGTCTATTGATGGCCTTGGTCACATTGCTCACTCTAAAGATGTTGATATCCATCCTCACTATTCCTTTGCATCTTCTAAATCTATCCTTTATCCTTATCCATCAAAGTCAAATCCTTCAAACCTTCCTTCCATATTGGGGCCTTATTCTCCTCCATCTCCTACTTTTACTCCTAGATCATCACCTACATCTCCCATTATACTTAAATATCAATAAAGACAATCAGCCTTGACAAATCTTCATTCATCTCTCCATATGAACCAACCATATCAGCCTTATTCATCGAAAAATCCCAAGCTTTTTGGAAGTAATTTGGATGGGCAACACAACAATAAATAGAATTCATTTTTTAAATTAAGATCACTATTTCTTATCTAATTGACATGTGAATACAAAGAAAGAAAAAATACTCAAGAGACCACAAAGGTCCATTGACCAAAAAGTGAAATGAAAGCAAATATGGGTTTGTAAATCCATCATTGAAGAAATGTACTCTAAAGAATCCAAAGGAAAAGAAAATCAAGAGCTATATGGATTCCCAAGTCTCTCTTAAAAGACTTGAATATTGAACATAAATCAATATTGACATTCAAGCTTCCAAAGGCTTCTACTCTATCTTCTTTTAAAAATATTCCTCAATAGTTTCCAAAGTCTTGTTGTGGTCCCACAACACACACCCCATTCCTTACAAGGAATAGGGCCCCCTCCTCTTTTTTGAATTCTCAAATTAACCATTCGAGAATCAAAAAAAAATTTAAAGAGTTAGAAAATTAAAAAACCCAAAAAATTAAAAAAGTCAATAATAATAATAAAATAAAAAATTCATGTGCACATACACATAGGAGGTGCGTGCCACACACCTGTGTACCCACCTAGGGCCACAGGTGGGCAAGGGGTTATAAAACCCCTTTCCCCCCCCACACAACACTTCATCATTTTTTCTCTCTCATTGTGACTTTGGATTTCCTCACTCACCACACACAACATGTGTTCGAAAACAACCACGAGCACCCTTTTATTTTGTATTATGCATGCTCTCCTTGGTGGCACCATGTGCACTCTACTTTATAGTGCCATGCACGCCCTCCTTGGTGGCACTGTGTGAGCCCTTTATGAAGGTGCCACATGTGCCCTCTATGGTGGTGTTGTACATGCCCTTCATGAAGGTACCGCATGTGCTCTCCTGGGTGGCACCATGTGCTCTCCTTGATGGCACCATGCACACCTCCTTGGTGACACTATGCACACCCTTGATGATGGCACTGAATGTACCCTCCATCATAACAACTACCTATGCTCTGCTTAATGATGTCATGTACACTCTCCTTGATGGCATCACATGCCTCCATAATAAAAACCATGCCACTTGTCCATTTTAAAATGGCACCACATGCTCACATGCCCCTCAAAAAATGGTGCCACATGCTCAGCCCTTTTCATGAACTATGCCCATGCTGATGCATTATGCTCTCCCACTCCCATCTTATGCCCACACTTCCATGCCTCCAAAAGATGCACTCATTTTTGCATTTTTTTCCATCACTAGTTGGTTAATTAATAAAATAATGCTTTTACATTTTTAGGTTTTTGTTACTATCAACTAATAAATGTTTTTTCTTGTGTCGTGCAGAGAAATGGCATCCACATCTAGAATGGTACCCAAGCCTGCCATTTCAAATTCCAAGGTGTTCCCTCAAAATCAAAATTCCATGATGATCATGTAGAAATTAGAGATACTGAACTAGGACACATAGATTTGGGAAAGTTCTTTAGAATCTGCAATAAGCCCATCGAGAGATCCACTTTTGTGTCTTCATTGATTCATTTTGGGTTGGTGAACATAGGTTCACATCCCATATAAGTACAATTAGGAGAACTAATCATGACACTAGTGCAACATTTTGTTTTTGAAGAAAGGGTGGTCAAGAGTGTCACTGGAGAGGTTGTGTTGGATCTACAACCTAACAAAATTGAGAGGGTCTTCCATCTCCTAAGAGTAGATTAGTTCATAAGACTCTCATATGAAGTAGCAAAGAGATGGTATAGGGAGCACTAGCAGGAGGCAATAGACATCATACAATTGTCTTACCTTATTGAGAAGCCTCCTCAGGGAAGGATAATAGGCAAAGTGGATATGACTTGGGGATATATGAAGGGGTACATTGGATATTCCATCATTCTCTTGAGTAGAGTTATGGGCTTACCTACAATAAGCCACCTCAACACTTTCATGGTCAACTTCATTAGGACCATCAAAATAGCAAAGATACCACTAGACTGTGCCACCACACTAAGTAAAAACTTGTGTGAGCAATTGAGGGTAGTAAAAGATAAGAAGAAGTTCTATATAACTTCTTACATGGTATACCTCCTCACAATAAGGGCAAAAAACTATCCCAGTTTGTATAAAAGATGTAGTATACAAGATCCTAAAGCTTGGCCATATATAGTCTACCCTTAGTTGGTAAAGAAGAAGCTCTTAGCATAGAGCAAGGAATATAGAATCATGGATGATGCATTCATTTTTGTGATCATTTGATTCATTGAGGGAGACTATGGAAAGAGGCTATCCGATGAAGCAAAAGCATAGATAACAATTCTTGGGGCCTACTTCATCTAATTCAAGATGTTCACATATCTATAGGTAGTTGGTGCCTCCATTAATCCTAATAGGCTCCCAAGATATCCAAGTGGCAAACTGGTGCTATTGGAAATTGCCTAGAAAATTGAGTTGACATATGAGAAGATAAAGAGACAACAAAGACTTTGTTGGGCATGGCCCTTGGTCATTGGACCATACCAGGTGAAACACAAACAAGATATTCTATCATTCAAGTGGGAGTGGGAGAATTATCCCCTTGAGGAGTACAACTCTCCATAGCCCTATTTTGATAATATTGGGAGAGTGGAGAGTCTGGTAGGAAAGGAATTCCATCATGAGGATGTTGTTGAAGATCACTGGATGAATACAAAAAATGACTATGATGTCTGCACAAGGAACTATTGTAGGATGACTTTGTATTTAGCAGAGAAGGCTCTCTAGTTGAATATCCCAGAGGAGATAAGGCAAAAGGATTCGAAGGAGCTATTGGACCCCTTGTTAAACTTAGAAAAAATATTAGAAAAGCCCATTATGAATGCTGACATTGATAGGGAGGAGGCTAATGATATTGATCATTGGGTGAGGCATGTCATGAAAATGGCAAAGGATTGGATCGAGAAACCTTTTCCACTTGATCCAATACCTGATACAGTGATATTTCATGTGCATGCCCACCCAAAAAGAGGTGGAAGGAAGAAAGTAACAATTCTTACCTTTGTAGCCTAGTCTCCTATCAGACTAGAGATAGTATACTAGCTTGACCACCTAGTTGGATACTATCACCCTCTAGAGAGGAAGGGAAAGAATAAAAGGAAGAGGACCTCCCCTCAAAGAATTCAAATAGAATAGGTTGAAGAAGAGGCACCTCCCTAATAGCAAGAAGAGAGTGTACAACGATCCAAAGATACTAGAGCTACTCAAGTCTAGGATGAACCTCAATTGCCTCCCATTGTGCCTAGCCAACTAGAAGAGGGAGAGATTCCATAGGTTTCTATTCCTCTTGCACAAGAAGAGCCATCTTCTCCTTCTATCCCCCAGAAACAAAAGAAGAGGAAAAGGATCAATAGAAGATTGGTGCCTTCCCCATCTATTCTTGAAACCATTCCAGAGGGAGATGAAGAGGAGGAGGAAGAAGAATTAGAAGAGGAAGAGGAACAAGTGCCCTTATAGGGAAGAACTCAGCTAGCTAGAGCCACAGAGTTACAAAGAAGAAAGAGTCCCATGGGTACCTCACCATCCACCCAAGTAAAACCCTTAGAACTATCTTCTTCCAAAGATGAAGTAAAATAGTGTGTGGATGAGTAGAGTGATGAGGGAAATGATGTTTTTACAATGTCAAATTTTTATTTTATGCTCATGGGTACAGAGTTGAATGGGGATAAGATCAGGGATACCCCTACAGGTGAACCTCAATAGGAAGACTAGATGCAGATGTCGCCAAATACACAGGGTCCTAATCTTACAACCACATCTCCACCACAAATTATAGTGGTAGATAAGGGCTCAATTACTCCTCCACCTCAAATTTTAGAAGAAGAGTAGGTTCAAAAGGAACCATCATAGGAGTAGGGACTAGAACAAATGGTGTTAATTGAAGTGTCAAAGGAGAGACAAATGGTGGAATATTCTCAACCTCCTTCCCAAGACACTAAGGTGCAAGCTGCAGGGTCCACTGAGATTGAGACTATAGAAGGGAAGCCCTCACAACAAGAGACAACTCTGAATAGGAGTGATAAGGGGAAGGAGCTAATAGAACATACTCCTTTATCCTCAAGGTCCAGGTCATCATCTGAACACATTCCTTAGTGGCTCCAAAAAGAAACAATGAGGAGTAATAATCCTCAATTCCATGCTTCGAAGGAGGATATTTGTGACATTGCAGAGATTTTGAATAAACTTGAGTCTCCGTCATGCGAGGCAACGTTTTTGGCATTGTCACCAGCATGTAGAATCAAGAATTGCTTGCACAAGTGGTTGTTCCTCCCAAAGACACAGATGTGGAAAGTCATTGAAGGAGGTTATGTTGGGAAGACCTACATAGGATTTAGCCTAATTAATGATGACCATGGGAGTCCAAGAGGTCCTCAAGAACATGGAGCAAGATGAGGCCAAACTCCAAATAGTTTGAAGGTAGGTTGAGATCCTAAAAGGATATCTAGCTAAAGTAGTTAGTCCTCTTGATCCTGAGCACCTCGAGAAAACTTTGAATACCATACTCAGAGAAGGGGGAGGTGTACAGTTAGACCCATTTTTGAAAGCCTTTTAGTAGTGGTGGGAAAGTCTTGAGGAGAAAGGAGTTTTGATCATTACAAGGAATTTCAAGTTACTATATGCTACATAGGAGAATATGAATAAAAGCATAACAATTTTGAAGCATGAATTTGGGATTATGGATGAAGTACAAACCTAGAGTAAGGATTTGCAAACTCTACAAGCCATAAAGGGGCAAAGGTATCAGGTTTTGATTGACATATATATTGGAGAAGAATTAGATATGGTTCATGACTAGATAGAGATGATAGAGGATATCAATAAAGTAATGTAAACATTACATGAGGATATTCATTAGCTCAAGGATCAAGCCCAAGAGAAAATTTTGGAAGCAAAGAAACATTGCAATGATGCATGCTTGGATATTTTTGAAGATGATGAATGAGAGAAGTTATTTCCTGTTGAGGTAGTAGTACAAAATTTTAAGAAGACTTTTGAGAAAGAATCCAATGATCAAGATATCTAGAAAGCCTTCAAGATAGAAGAAGCCTTGTTAGAATTGGATGCCAAACTGAAGAATTTTGCTAATACCCAAATTGAGGTAGAAAATTATAGATAGAAGGTCAAAGATAAATATGAGGCTTTGGATTTACAAAATGTGGCCAAGATTACTAATATTATAGAGAAATTCAAGGGCAAACATCCAAACATAGCTTTGGGATGAAGAAGAACAAAACCTAGATGCCAGAATTTGAATTTTGACACTCAGTAAAATTTTAAAATTTTGACCCTATCGAGGTCCGTAGCTCTGTAGGTGCATAGGTCTGCATGTACACAAGTTCATAGCTCTTCAATTTAGAGGTTAACTGTAGCACTTTCCATGCATTGAAAATGCATTCTGACGATAGTTTAATTTTGACACACACCTAATGAAGGACTAGCTTCCAATTTTGGGATCTCCAGACACTCCTACTTTGACTGAAGGCTTCCTCCTCTTTCTTCTCTCATAATTTCTTTGTTTTTTGACATGTAAAGGCTCATGCATCCAATTAATGAATAAAATATGGATGGAGTCCTACTAAGTACCAGATTAATAGTCAATTTGTATATAATTAGCTTTTTTTATTGTTTAAAAGAATTTTATTGCATGAAGAATATCTCTCACTCTCAACAAAAATTGAGGAGACAATTTTTTATAAATATCCCATTGCAATATGTAACAAGGGCCATAGTTATTATGCAATAAAATTATGCTTTTGGTGCTCAAATTTGGAGTGTAGTCATTCTTTCCTAAATGTGTCATATTTTTGTTAATTTTGTTCATGGAATTGTGATTGAGCCAAAGGTTTATTGCTTTGTTTTTGGTTGTGTGATCTTTTAGTTCTGGTGTTTTCTATAGATTTATGAATTCTACTGACATAACAAGCTTGAGAAGAAATCATCGAATTGTGCCTACATAACTCTCTATCTCGCATGAGTGCACTTTCTATGGTCTTATGATTTGATGAAGAGTGAAATATCATACAATCATTAAAGTTTCTCACCAATGATTACATTAGTGGAATTGAGGAAGCACTACTCCTACTTTCATTAGTTACCTACCAATCTCTTCGAAAGCTTAACTCGTAGACGTGTTGTTTTCTGTAGCTTATGTCTATTAGGATTTCAATTTCACATTATTTTCTTTTAATTTCATCTTTATTTTCTTTAAAGTTCTTGTTATTTTCTTTATTACCCCCCTTGTTAGAATAGGATTTCATACTAGCTGCATGTTAGATTACATTCATAAAAAAAAATAAAAATACAAAAACATAGTTCTTTTTTAGTGTTATTTTGAAATAGCATGCAGATTCTTCATTCCATCTGAAATCAAAATGAATCCACAAAGGCCTCCTCATGAAAATTCACATTTATCTTCAACTAAGCAGATTCTAGTAGGTTGTAAGATCACCTAGAACCTTGGAGTTGATTCACAAAATTAGTTTTTCAAGAGAGGAATTCAAGTGCATAGGTGCGCAGCTCCACAGGTATGAAGATCTATAGCTACATAGGTGCGTAGGTGCACAAGACTCTATGGTGTGCAAAATTTAGAGAAGTGAGAAAGTCTACTTCTGTAGAGGTGCACTTTTTCCAAAATTGATGCAAACTGGAGGATATTGATCCAAAATCTCCATGTTATTGAGCATTAAGGTCTACACCAAGTGTACACAAATTTCTTGAGCTTACCCATTTCCACAAACCATGTAGTGACAAGGGAATACCTTGAATTCAACCACTTCCTTTCAAACTTTCATCATCTTCTTCCACTCCAACCACCTAGTGGATCGCCACATATTCCAATAGCTACACCTCAATAACCACCTTTAGGCTTGCCAAACCCCCCAGTGGCCTTTTTTGCAAATACCATAGACTCACCAATAAACTTGAGAGGTGCATCCATGACCTTCCTAATAATCCTGAGAAGTTTTTCCCTAGATTCATCTATGGTGAGACATGAATTGTTGAAGATCATGTCAAGGTATTCAAGGAAATTTGCAACTGCAAGCAGATTGCTAATGAGGATGTGGTTCTTCATTTATTCCCCTACTCTTTGGGGGAAATTGCCTTCAATTGGTATGTTAATTTGCCACCTAGATGCATTGGAGATTAGGATACTTTCAAAAATTGTTCTTGGAACAATTCAAAAAATTTGTCAATCCAACTGTGATACATCAACAATTCATGTCAATCAAAAGGGACCTAGCTGAGACAATTTCTTGCTTCAACCATCACTTTCATATGGCATACTAAAAGCTAGAGATGCCATATACTATACCTATTGAAGCCACTATTCAGATTTATCTTTATGCTATGGACCATCTTAGTGCAATTTTTTTGAGAAGACTTCCTGTAGCAAATATCGACACCTTGGATAAAGTCTTCACAAAGGCAATTACCTTCACTAAGAAAGCTAATCCAAATGGAGGAGAGTTAATGCTTCCAGCTCCAATTATCATAGAAATGCCAACATACCATGCTAGAGTACCTACAATGCCTAGGAAATTCATACCTATGAATCCAGTTCCATTGCAACAGGCACCTACTCAACAAAATCCCGCTCTAATGTATCTAGGGTTTGAACCTCTGAAAGTTGACTTATTTGAGCAAAGGTAGTAGTACCCACTAAAGCAGACAATGGTTTTATTTCCAAATTTTATCAGATGAAAAAGATTATGTCCCAAACGAATAACAAACTGACTTGCTTAAGGTTATCGCAAGGATAGAACAACAACTTTCAAAGGAACAATGTCAGTCCCTACAATAATAATTATGGCCAAATTATAAAAGGAAATTCAGTGGAAACAACAACAATAATGCAGGAAACAAAAATGGGGGGAACAACTTCAACCCTCTAGATCATAATAATGGCTTCCAAAGACAAAATTGATAGTGGAACACTC
Source organism: Cupressus sempervirens (assembly GCA_028749045.1). Lineage (NCBI taxonomy): Eukaryota > Viridiplantae > Streptophyta > Pinopsida > Cupressales > Cupressaceae > Cupressus > Cupressus sempervirens. The sequence goes on along the minus strand of CM053792.1, from coordinate 949,268,059 downwards.
GGTCAAATAATGGAAGTATTCCTACTAACAACAACAATAACAATGTTAAGTATGCAGATGTTAATTAGTATGATGATAGTCAGAATGCATCCAATAATGATGGTTCATATTATAATGGGAATCAAGAGATGAATCAAAGCTTGCAAGCAACTGACAATGCTCCTCCTATACAATTTAATGCTATGCTATTAGAATATTAGAATCTTATGATTATACACAAAATGTGTAGGTAGAACAACCAGCTAGTGAAGAGTTATCTTTGCCATTCAGTCAAGAACCTAATCTTTAGCATGATGAAATGTTTTCTTGTTGCAATTACAATCAAAATACATAAAATCTAACAAGTAGAAAGGAACCTTTGACGGACGGGATTCCTCTAGCTTTACAACCAACTCCTCTTGATTCAAGAGTGAGTAACAATCTAGCACCAATCAAGCCACCATATAGAGGACAACATAATTAGAATCAAGTGAACGTGCCAAGAATATTGAAGAATCCTTCTTGATCCACTGAAAAGTATAATGCTGTCAAAGACTTGAAATGAACTGAAGCAAATATGTCCATGTTTGACATGTTGCAAAATTGTCCACAATAGTGACAAGCACTCATGAAAACTTTGAATCATACAAAGGTACCTAAAAATATAAATATTGTCCCTCAAAAGATAGTATCTCAACAAGTCAATGCTATTGAAGCAATGCCCACTATGTTTAAAGATAAAGTTGAAGTACCCCCATTTTTTCTCAGCATCAAGATATATGGAAAGAATCTCCAAAATTTCTTGATTGATTCAAGGGCTTCTATAATGTCATGCCACTATCAATAGTACAGAGGTTAGGGGTAAGTCCTCAACCTTCCAATCAGATAGTGATATAGTTGGACAAAATGGAGGTGAAATCCATCGGCATGTTGAAAGACATTCGAGTATAGTTGATAATCGATCCCCAAATTCAAGATGTCATTGATATACATGTGGTGTACATTCCAGAGACATATGGGTTACTCTTAAGTAGAGAATGGATGAAATGCCATAGAGGATGGTTTTCTATAGATTTCACCCAGTTATGGTTACCATGGAAAGGATTGAACAGTCAAATTAAGATAGATAAGAACCCAAATTGAAAATGATGATTACAGACGACAATACCTCAAATGAGATAGCATTCCTACAATTCATAGACAACATGGTGACTAATTTGCAATGCTTAGGAGAAGAGGTTGATCCTAGTATCTTACTCCTCCCAAGATTTTTTTGATTACATAAAGTTAGCCATTTCAAATTTGAATGCTCAGCATGCCAAGAAGCAGTCGCAAAAGTGTTAACACATATGATGCAAGGCAAAGATAATAAAATTTCATAAAAGAGACTCATGTTAGACCAAATTCCTATAAACTCAACTGAGTCGACAGAGTAGGTTGAAGAAGAAATTGAAGATCTAAATTTATCATATAGTGATACCTCTTCAGATGGTAGAGGGTTGTCTTCTCCTCCCCCAGGAATGATCAAGATTCAAAGAAGAAGATGGTACATGAAGGGAAAAGGGTGGAATTCTGTCATCATTCATCCTAAACCCAAAATAGATGAAATTCAAGAGAAAAAGGAAAAACATACATTTCCTCTATAAACATGTTACAAAGGGGAATCATCAAGTCCACCCCACAAAAAGTTGCAATGGGTTCCCAAGAAATAATCTTTTAACTCTCAGGTGAAAGAGAAGTTAAGAAAAAATAAACACAAGGTTAGAAAGCCCAAGGATGATCCAAATTGGACACTTCACTTTGATGGTTCTAGATGAAAATTAGGGGCTGGAGCAGGTATATAATTGGTTAATCCGAAAGGTAAGTCTTTTTACGCAGCATATCGGTTATAGTTTAGATGTACTAACAATGCTATAGAATATGAAGCATTGATCTAAGGACTTCCCTTTGCACTTGAGAAAGGAGTCATGGCTCTCATAATCAAAGGAGATTCTCTGTTGGTTATTCAACAAGTAAAATCATTATACTCTTGCAATGACAAAAGGTTACTTTCTTACAAGAAGAGAGTATGGGATTTATTGGATGACTTTAAATCTCTAAACATCAGGTCTATTCCAAGGAGGAAGAACATGGTGGTAGATTCTCTCACTATTTCAGCAAGTGCATTACAACCAATTGAAAGAATGAAGTTGAAAAGATTTCAGTAGAGCTAGTTGTTGCCCCATCTATTCCAGACAATATTACAAACTTTCAAGTCTTTCAAGATAATCAATACATGAATTTATCATGTGCAATGGTCATTTTAAAGGGCAACAAATTGATGACAATCCAGATGAAAAGCTTGAGAATGATGAACTTGAAGATGAAAATGGAATCCTAAATTTAAAGACTGACACTATTCCCAAGGGGATGGTTGAGTTAGAATGCATTTTTTACTATAATGAATCAGCACTTAATAAAAGAATGATCCAAGAAAAGGGTATCGAGGAGTGTGATAAATACAACTTAGGAACTAAAGAAGATCCAAGGATGGTCCAAATAGGGAAAGCATGCAATGCACAAGAAAGGGAAGAAATGCGCAAGTTTCTTACTAAGTATAAAGATGTCATTGCTTGGAGCTATGAAGAATTAAAGACATATGACCTCGAGATTATAACTGATGACATCCCATTGAAACCAGATGCCAAGCCTTTTTAACAAAGATAAAGGCATGTTAATCCCATCCTTAAGCCCCTAATAATGAAGGAAGTCAAGAAATTGCTAGATGCAAAGATTATATTTCTCATTCACCATTCTACATGGGTGGCTAATTTGGTTCCCATGTGGAAGAAGACTGGAGAGATTCGCCTTTATGTTGATTTTTGTAACTTAAGCCTGGCATCTCAAAAGGACAATTATCCTCTACCTTCACTTGAGGTTTTGCAATTTGTAAATGGTTTTAAAATGATGTCTTTCCTAGATGAGTATTCAAGATATAATCAGGTGATGGTTGAAGAAGAAGATCAATTAAAGATAGCTTTCACAACTAAATGGGGAATTTTTTCCTACAGGACAATGCCTTTTAGATTAATTAACATAGGGGCTACATTTCAACGAGCCATGGATGAAGCTTTTAAGGTATTGTTGAATAAGTGTATATTCATCTACATGGATGATTTAACTATCTTTTCAAAAGATCAAAGCACTCACATTGTTGATTTAAGGAGGGTATTCAATAGATGTCATAGGTATGACATATCCCTCAATCCCAAGAAATGTGTGTTTGGGGTTACTAAAGGAAAGCTCTTTGGTCATATCATTTCTAAAGCTAGGATCTCCATTGATCCTGATAGGGTTGAAGCTATTCTAAAATTATCACCTCCTTACAGTCAGAAGGAACTAAAATATTTTTTTAGAAAGATAAATTTTGTGTAGAAATTCATAAGTGGATTTGTAGAGATAGTTCATCCCATTAATGATTTTCTCAAAATAGGGGCTAAGATGGAATGGATTCCAGAGATAAAGAAATCATTCAAAGATATCAAGGTTACCATTTCTACAGCTCTAGTTTTGGTCAGTCCTGATTATGGGTTGCCTTTTAACGTTTATCCCTTTGCTTCAAAACACTCTTGTGTAGGGGTCTTGACACAAAAGAAAGAAAAGGAAGATGAAAGACGAACTGCTTTCATGAGTTGCTCTCTGAAGAATGTCAAGTTAAAATACTCAAACCTTGATAAATAATCCTTTGTGTTAATCAAGGCTGTGAAGAAATTCCATCATTACATACTAAGAAGTAAGGTGTATGCAATTATACTTGATCCAATAGTAAAGATGCTTTCAATATAAAATGAACTTGGTGAAAGGAAAGGTAAACGGATGGCCATACTTCAAGAATTTGATCTAGAAATTCAACCTATGAGATTAGTGTGAGGTCAAGGGTTGTCAAGAATGATAGCTGATAATAAAGATAGAGATGAAAAGGAGTTCAAGTTTGACAGTGAAACAAATGAGGATGATCAGAATAAAAAGATTGTATCTCAAGTTGATATTGGTCAAGGTGTGGTGACAGATGTTTGGTATCAAGACATTGTTTATTATCTTCTACAGGACCAATGTCCTAGTTGGATGAATAGCTTGCAACACAAAGGACTTAAAATTAAGTGTGAATGCTACATGCTACATGACAAAAAGTTGTATAAGAGGAACTATGAAGGGATTTGTCTGAAATGTTTAGGCCATGAGGAATCAAAAGAAGTCTTAGAATATTTTCATGACAAGTATGGTATGGGACATGGTTTAGCAAAAGCAATGGCTCACAAGATTTTAAGATTGGGTTATTTTTGGCCCTCGATATTCAAAGACACTTTTGAGCATGTGTGTTCTTGCCATATCTATCAGACCAGTGCCAATAGAGAAAGGAATCTATCAATGCCATTATAGCCAGTGTACGAGGTACACCCCTTCACAAAGTGGGGGTTAGACTTCATTGGTCCAATCAAACCTTCATCATCAATTGGACATGCATTTATTCTCATAGCCATGGATTACTATACATGATGGATAGAAGCTAAAACATTTAGAAATTGCACTGCTAAGGTGGTAACAAATTTTTTGGAAGAACATATTGTTACTAGATTTGGAATGCCATTCGCCCTTGTGTGTGACAATGGGTCTGCTTTTGTATCAGCATTCCTAGCCCAATGGGCATTTTAAAATCAATTCATTATCAAGTTTTCTTCAAATTATTACCCGCAAGGAAATGGGGTAGTAGAATCTACAAATAAGAACTTGATCATAGTAGTAAGATGATTGTTGAGTGAGAACTCGAGGGATTGGCATACGCAACTCAAATATGCCTTATAGATAGATCGAGTGAGAGTCAAAAATGCTTTAGGGACTTCTTCATATTTGCTTGTCTATGGACAAGAACTAGTGTTCCCACTTAAACTTAGGATTCCTATTTTGAAATTCATGAGTGGGTATGCTGAAGATGCTGACAAAGTACAACTCTAGTTGATGAATCTTTTAGAGATGGATGAGAAATAGATAGTTGCATTGGAGCATATGGCTAAACATCAAGTTGTCATCAAAAGATGGTTTGAAAAGAGAGCCACATTTAAATCATTCAAGATTTCTAACCTTGTTCTACTCTGGGATAAGGTGAAAGAAAAATTGGGCAGCCATACCAAGTTTCAATGCTTATGGATAGGCCCTTATCAGATTGTGGAAATTCTCGAAGAAAACACTTTTAGGCTCATTTCCTTACAGGGGATTTTCTTCCCTTGCCTATAAATGGGCAATTTCTTAAGCATTATTTTGAAGCCTAAAAGACAAAAAAAAAAATTAGTTAGATTTTATTTCTGCATTTAGCTTAGATTTTTTATTCTTGCAAGTGTGTTTATTTTCTGCAAGTGTGTTTTTCTTTTATATTGTGTGTTTGCTTTTAGTCATGTGTTACTTTTCAAATTTGTGTCAGTCTTGGGGGTAAGGTGTATTTGAGATTTTCTCTTAGGATTTTACTAACCACTCTTTGGTTTTGATTTCAAGAAGAGGTATTTCTTTGTCAACACATTTGGATGATTGTATATCTTATACCAATTGAGTAACAAACATAGTCTATACCAACAAGTTCTCCACACTTTGCAAATCTAAAAAATTGATTGTTTTAGGTGTTGTTAGATTAAAGTCAAAGATAATAAGGGATGATCCAAATTCTAATTGGTTCAAATAGGAGGGGTCTTCTCAAAAGTTTTCTAAAGTCATTGTTTGGCGTGAAAGTTTCTAAAAGTTTTAAAAGAGGAATGCAAGGGATGTTCACAAGATATCAAATCCAAGAAACGATACCAATGTCTTGACTACATAGTCTAAGCATAGTCAGGATACAAAAGATCTTTTTTTTTTTAATAAATGATGATGAATGAATATGAATGAAAGAAAAATATAGTGTTAAGACCAAAGGATTCTAAATATCTGAAATGGAAAAAAAGATATATTTTCAAAACAAAGTATCTTGTATCCAAAACATTGCTTCATCAAAGAGTAACATTCTGAACCACATGAAGCGATTATTCAAATTTGACAGAAAGCTAAAAGAATGCGGCACCCTACCAAGAGCCCTTGAACTAATTCTCTCATTTGGTCAAGCAAATGATTAATGAATAGCCTTCGTAGAGATTCTAAATGAATGAGCCAGGAAGAGTGTAAGATTGTTTCTGAGTTGTCAAAAAACTTTGATAGACTGCATCCTAATTAAGTCAAAGGGAATGAACACATGAATCACACACTAAGCTTGAAGATTTTAAATTATAGAGTTTTGATTGCAAAGTCATCTGAAATATGCTTGTGGTATTCAAAGTTTGGTTAGTGTTTGACACATGTTGGAAAAATTTTTACTAATGAAGAAATGCCTTGGTCATTTCTTCCTTTTGTCGGGGCTATTTGTTGTGGTCCTACAACACACACCCCATTCCTTAAAAGGAATAGAGGCCCCCTAAAAAAATTTGAATTCTCAAATTAACCATTCAAAAATAAAATTAAAAATTAAAAAGTCAGAAAATTAAAAAACCCAAAAAATTAAAAAGTCAAAATAATAATAATAATAAAATTAAAAATGTTGCATGCACGCACACACAAGAAGTGTGCTCCATGCACCTGCACACCCATGTAGGTCTTTAGGTGGGTGAGGGGTTATAAAATCCCTTTCCCCCCACACAACACTTCATAATTTTTCTCTCTCATTGCAACTTTGGATTTCCTCACTGGTCGCACACAAGGTGCATTCAAAAAGAACTACATGTGCCCTTTTATTTTGTGTCGCATGCTCTCCTTGGTGGAACAGTGCACACTCTCCTAGATGGCACCGTCCATGCTCTCCTTAATGGCACCATGCATGCCCTTCTTGGTGGAATTATGAAAGCCCTTTATGAAGGCACCCCATGCACCCTCCTTGGCAGTGCAACGTACACCCTTCATCAAGGTATCGCGCATGCTCTCCTAGGTGGTGCCACATGCGCTCTCCTTGATAGCACCACACACACCCTCCTTGGTGGCACTGTGTGCTCCCTTTATGAAGGTGACATGTGCACCCCCTTTATGATAGAACCATGCATGTCCTCTATAATAACAATTGCTCACACTCTACTTAGTGACATTGTGTGCACTCTCCTTGATGGCATCGCATGCCTCCATAATAGCAACCACGGTGCTCATCCATTATAAATGGTGCCATGCACCCATGTACCCTTCAAAACATGGTTTCATACACTCAACCCTTGTCATGAACTCTGCCTATGTTGGTGCATTGCACTCTTCTACTTTTTTCTTATGCCCACACTTCCATGCCTCCAAAAGATGCACTTGTTTTCACATTTTTTTCATCACTTGTTGTTTAATTAATAAAATAATGCTTTTACATTTTTTTAGGTTTTTGTTACTATCAACTGATAAATGGTTTTTCTTGTGTCATGCAAAGAAATAGCATCCACATCTTGAATGGCACCCAAGCCTATCATTTTCAAATTCCAAGGTGCTCCCTTGAAATCAAGATTTCATCGTGATCATGTAGAAATCAGAGATACTAACCTGGGACACATAGATTTGGGAGAGTTCCTTAGAATCTACAATAATCCCATTAAGAGATCAGCTTTAGTGTCCTCATTTATTCATTCTAGTTTGGTGAACACAGCTTCATATCCCATATCAATACAATCAATAGAACTAATTATGACACTGGCACATCATTTTGTTTTTGAAGAAATGGTGGTCAAGAATATCACTAGAGAGGTTATGTTGGATCTATGACCTAACAATATTGAGAGGGTTTTCCATCTCCCAAGAGCATATCAATTCATTAGACTTTCATATGAAGTAGTAGAGAGATGGTACAAGGAGCACCAGCAGGAGGCAACAGACATCATACAATTGTCTTACCTTATTAAGAAGTCTCCTCGGGGAAGGATAACAGGAAAAGTGGATATGACTTGGGGATATATGAAGGGGGACATTAGATATTCCATCATTCTCTTGAGCAAAGTTATGGGCTTACCTATAGCAAACCAGCTTAGCACTTTCATTGTCAACTTTATTGAGACCATCAAAACAGTGAAAATACCACTAGACTTGGCCACCACACTAAGTGAAAACTTGTGTGAGCAATTGAGGACAATAAAAGACAAGAAGTTCTATATGACTTCTTACATGGTATACCTACTCACAACAAGGGTGAAAAATTATCCCAATTTGTACAAAAGAGGCAGTATGTGGGATTCCAATGCTTGGCCATATATAGTCTACCCTTAGCTGGTAAAGAAGAAGCTCTTAGCATAGAGCAAGGAATATAGCATCGTGAATGATGCACTCATTCTAGTGATCATTTGATTCATTAAGGGAGATTATGGAAAGAAGCTATCTAATGAAGAAAAAGCATAGATAATAGTTCTTGGGGCCTACTTCATCCAATTCAAGACATTCACATCTGCAGGTAGTTGGTGCCTCCATTAATCTTAAGAAGCTCCCGAGATATCCAAGTGACAAATTGGAACTATTGGAAATTGCTTGGAAAATTGAGTCAGAATATGAGAAGATAAAGAGACAATAGAGACCTTGTTGAGCATGGCCCTTGGTCATTGGACCATACCAGGTGAAATAGAAACAAGATATTCCATTATTTGAGTGGGAGTGGGAGAATTATCCCCTTGAGGAGTACAACTCTCCCTGGCCCTATTTTGATAATATTGGGAGGGTGGAGAGTCTAGCAAGAAAGGAATTCCACCATGAGGATGTTGTTGAAGATAACTAGATGAATGCAACAAATGACTAAGATGTCCTCATAAGGAACTATTTTAGGATGACTTTGTATTTAACAAAGAAGGCTCTCCAGTTGAACATCCTGGAGGAGATAAGGTAATAGGATTCAAAGGAGCTACTCGACCCCCTATTTAACATAGACAAAATAAGAGAAAGGCCCATTATGAATGTTGAGGTTGACAGGGAGGAGGCCGATGATATTAATCATTGGGCAAGGCATGTCATCAGAATGATGAAGGATTGAATCAAGAAACCTTTTCCACTTGATCCAGTACTTGATATAGTGATCTTTCATGTGCATGCCCACCCAGAAAGAGGTAGAGGGAAGAAAGTAACAATTCCTACCTTTGTGGCCCAATCTCCTATCAAGCTAGAGATATTATACTAGCTTGATCACCCGATTGGATACTATCACCCTCTAGAGAGGAAGGGACAAAACAAAAGGACAAGGACCTCCCCTCAAAGAATTCAAATAGAATAGGCTAAAGAACAGGTGCCTCCCTAGTAGCAAGAAGAGTGCACAAGGGTCTGAAGATATTGGAACTACTCAAGTCCAAGATGAACCTCAATTGCCTCCCATTGTGCCCAGCCAACTAGAAGAGGGAGAGATTCCATAGGTTTCCATTCCTCCTATGCAAGAAGAGCCAGCTTCTCCTTCTATCACCAAGAAACAAAAGAAGAGGATTAAGATCTAGATGAAGAAGAGGCAAAGGATCAATAGAAGATTGGTGCCTTCCCCATCGATTCCTGAAACCATTCCAAAGGGAGACAAAGAGGAGGAGGAAGAAGAATCAAAAGAGAAAGAGGAACAAGTGCCCCTATAGGGAAGAACTCAGCTAGCTAGAGCCATGGAGTTACAAAGAAGAAAGAGTGCCATAGGTACCTCATCATCCACCCAAGTAGAACCCCTAGAACTCTCCTCTTTGGGAGATGAATTACAAAAGTGAATGGATGAGTAAAGTGATGAGGGTGATGACATTTTTACAATGTCAAATTTTTATTTTATGCTCATGGGTAAAGAGTTGATTAGGGATGAGATCAAGGATACCCCTATAGTTGAACCTCAACAGGAAGATTGGATGCAGATGCCACTAGATACATAGGATCCTTATCTTACTCCCCCATCTCCACCACAAATGAAAATGGTAGCTAAGGGCTTGGTTACTCCTCCACTTTAGAGACATAAGAAGAGTAGGTTCAGAAGGAACTATCATAGGAGAAGGGACTAGAACAAATGGTGACTGATGAAGTGTTAAAGGAGGGACAAATGGTGGAATATTCTCAACCACCTTCCCAAGACACTAAGGTGCAAGCTATAGGGTCCACTAAGATTGAGACTATGGAAGGGGAGCCCTCACAATAGGAGAAAACTCTAAGTAGGAGTGGTAAGGTGAAGGAGGTAGTAGAACATACCTCTTCATCCTCAAGGGCTAGGTCATCATCTAAACACATTCCTAGGTGGCTCCAAAAAGAAACAATCAATACTAATCCTCAATTTCATGCTTCAGAGGAGGACATTTGTGACATTGCAGAGATTTTGAATAAACTTGAGTCTCCATCATGTGAGGCAACATCGTTGGTGTTTTTCACCAGCACACAAAATTGGGAATTCTTTGCACAAGTGGTTGTTCCTCCTAAAGACATAGATGTGGAAAGCCTTGGTCCCCAAGATTATGAATTGAAGGAGATTATGTTGGGAAGACCTACATAGGATTCAGTCTAACAAATGATGACCATGGGAGTCAAAGAGGTCCTCAAGAACATGGAGCAAGATGAGGCCAAACTCCAAATAGTTTGAAGGTAGGTTGAGATCCTAAAAGGATATCTAGCTAAAGTAGTTGGTCCTCTAGATCCTGAGCACCTCAAGAAAACTTTGAATACCATACTCAGAGAAGGGGGAGGTGTACAATTAGACCCATTTTTGAAAGCCTATCAAAAATAGTAGGAAATTTTTGAGGAGAAAGGATTTTTGATTGTTACAAAGAATTTGAAGTTACTACATGCTATGCAGGTGAATGTGAATAAAATTATAACAATTTTGAAGCAGGACTTCAGGAGTATGGATGAAGTACGGGCCTAGAGTAAGGATTTGCAAACTCTACAAGCCATAAAGGGGAAAAGGTATCAGGTTTTGATTGATGTATATACCAAATAAGAATTAGATATGATTGATGACTGGATATAGAAGATAGTAGATACCAATAAAGTAATGGAAACATTATGTGAGTAGATTCATCAGCTCAAGGATAAAGCCCAAGAGAAAATTTTGGAAGTAGAGCAACATTACAGTGATGCATGCTTGGATATTTTTGAAGATGATGAACAAGAGAAGTTATTTCCTTTTGAGGTAGTAGTAGCAAATTTTAAGAAGACTTTTGAGGAAGCATCTAGTGGTGAAGATATCCAGCAAGCCTTCAAGACAAAAGAAGCCTTGTTAGAATTGGATACCAAACTTAGGGATTTTGATAATACCTGAATTGAGGTAGAAAATTACAGATAGAAGTTGAAAGATAAATATGAGGCTCTAGATTTACTTTTTGTGGCCAAGATTACTAATATTATAAAAGAATTCAAGGGCAAACATCCAAACATAGGTTTGGGATGAAGAAGAACAAAACCCAAATGCCAGAATTTCAATTTTGACACTCAGTTAAATTTTGAAACTTTGACCCTATCAAGGTTTCTAGCTCTGTAGGTGTGTAGGTCCATAAGTATGTAGGTCTGCAGCTCCATAATTTAGAGGTGCAATGATAATTGACTACTTGTTCCAAAAATAGCACTTTCCATGCATCAAAAATGCATTCTAACAGTAGTTTAACTTTGACACATGCCTAGTAAAGGACCAGCTTCCAATTTTGGCACCTCCAAAAACTCCTACTTTGACTAAAGGCTTCCTCTTCTTTCTTCTCTCATAATTTCTTTTTTTTTGACATGTAAAGGCTCATGCATCCAATTAATGAATAAAATATGAATAGAGTCCTACTAAGCACCACATTAATTGTTAGTTTTTATATAATTAGTTTGTTTTATTGTTTAAAAGAATTTTATTACATGAATAATATCTCTCACTCTCAGTACAAATTGAGGAGATGATTTATTATTAATACCCCATTATAATATGTAACAAGGGTTGCCATTATTATGCAATAAAATTATGCTTTTGGTGCTCGCATTTGGAGTGTAGTCATTCTTTCCTGAATGTGTCATATTTTTGAGAATTTTTTTCATGAAATTTTGATTGAGCCAAAGGTTTATTGCTTTATTTCTAGTTGTGAAATCTTTTAGTTCTAGTGTTTGCTATAGATTTACAAATTCTACTGACGTAATGAGCTTGAGAAGAAATCATCAAATTATGCCTACATAACTTTGTCTCACATGGGTGCACTTTTTGTGGCCTTGAAATTTGATGAAGAGTGAAATATCATGGGATCATTAAAGTTTCTCATTGATGATTGCATCAGTGGAATTGAGGAAGCACTGCTCCTACTTTCATTGGTTACCTACTGATCTCTTCAAAAGCTTAACTCACAAACATGTTGTTTTCTATAGCTTATATCTATTAGGATTTCAATTTCATGTTATTTTCTTTGAATTTAATATTCTTTTATTTAAATTTATTGTTATTTTCTTTACTAACCCCCTTGTTAGAATAGGATTTCATACTAGCTGCACAGTTAGATTGCATTCGTAAAAAACATAAAAATACAAAAACATAGTTTTTTTTTAGTGTTATTTTCAAACAGTATGTAGATTCTTCATTCCATCCAAAATTAAAATGAACCAGCAAAGGCCTCCTCATGAAAATTCACATTTATCTTCAACTGACTGGATTCTAGTAGGTTGCAAGATTTCCTAGAACCTTGGAGTTGATTCACGAAATTAGCTTTTCAAGAGAGGAAATTTGCAAGAGTTCTTGTCATTTAGCATCATGTAAAATGATAGCTCAACAAGTCTTCCACTATATCTTCTTCCAAGAGTCTCCTACCACTTCATATGTCAAAGCCTCAATCTGTTTCCTCCATGATTTATCCATAATTCGATCACCCTTCAAGGTGTGTGTCAATGTTGATCTTGCCCACTTGTTTAGATACCCTTATGCAATCCTTTTAATCCTACACTTACCTACTATCCATACTCCTTATAGCCTTCCAAAGAATCAAACTGTATCCTCCATATACCTTTTCTACCACCTCCCTTCCATCACCCTATCAATATCTTTTAGAATAACTTTTAGTGGCCTTGGGTCATCATGACTTATTCTTCCAATAGGAGCACAATCCATTCTATCTAAAAATATGAAAAAGAAAAAGAAAAAAGTGACTTGTTGAAAACCTAGTAAACAAATGCCTTGGTAGAAAATGTAAAGATAAATAAATTCATCCTACTATGAAAATCACTTCTTGTGATGCCTTCCTAGAAAATGAGTGTCATGCATAATTCCACCATAATCCATCCATTCCATCTTGTTGATCTTGACAATCTTAAGGCTATCCTTGAGCTTTGTCTATCTTATATCCATTAGCTACCCTATCATGATCTTGCTTATCTCAAATTATTTACTCATAGCCACCATCTAGAGCTCCATCCTTATTTCTCTATCAATTTGACCTCTTGGTCTTGATCACAACAAAGATGAAAACATGGTTCTTAGATGCCTCTTGACATATCCACTCTTTTGGGATATATTCTTTGATGACATATGGTCATCATCCTATATTTTATCTTACTCATTTCTTATCCAAAACTTGCTTCATATGGCTAACTTTCCCTAGCTTGGGTACTCTTGAGGAGTCGGTCCTATTAGTAGTGGGCTAGTGTCCCTTGCAAGATTTGCAACATTTTTTTAACTACCTCTTATGGTTCTATAAGACTATTTTTTGTATTGGGAATTGATAGATCAATCTTTTGGTGCAACAACAACCTTGGCCTTTCTAACAATTTGTATCAAAGCTTGGCCATAGGTTCAACTCTCACAAGCCATGATGAGTGCCACTAGAAAGGGGGGTGATTGGAAGTGGGCTAACATCCTTTATAGGATTTGCAACATGGCTAAACCACCTCCTATGGTTCTATAAGAATATTGGTTGTGTTAGGAATTGATGTGTTGATCTTTAGGTGCAATGACAACCCTAGCCTTTCTAACAAGTCCTTAAGGATCACTTTCACTTGCTTCATGCATCCTTACTTATCCACCTTTCTAATCCATCATGTCCTGCATCATTCTTAACATTGGGACAAAATGATGTGATCTTTCTTGAGAACTACTAATCCCTAAATCATTCTTAAAACTCAAATAACATTATATATGATGCCGAAAAAATACAAAAAAATATAAAAAGTCATGAAAAAAAATCTTGATGTTGAGTGGTGAAAACCTATAAAGAGGGGCTACGTAAGACCCTTGTGTTTATGTCTATTAGTGATGAAGGTTTCTCCCCTTAATACCATAAATTATAATAAAAACAAAGAAACAATATCAAATGTGAGAAAAAATATGGACTTCTTATTCGTACCACAAATAAAAAATTACAAAATTCACAAGTACAATATGCTAACCCACATGGGCACCTTCATAATAGTAATCTACAAGACAAGATGCAAACTATGACCTAGAGTTGTCCTAGACAATGTTTAGGCCTTTCTTAAATAGGCAATTTTATGTCACTTGGGAAGGTTCTAGATGCTCAAAACTTAATACATAGGGCCAATAGACCCTAACAATACATAAAGAGTTGGTAAAATACATATTTGATGAATTATTTTAAAAAATTTGGTGGCCCAACTTCTGAAGGCCATAACTCTTGAATTGTTGCTCTAATTGGCTATTATAACCTTTTTTCAAAAATTTCAGGTCCTGAGCTATAGGCTCAAAATTTTGAAAGTGCTCTTCTATCAATTTTTTGGACCTCATCTAGGAACTCTAAGGCCTCCAACGGTGAGAATGAAGATTTTTCTGCAAAATTTTCTACCAAAAATTCACAATAACTTCTCTGATACTTAAGCTGGAGCAATGAGATTTTTGTGGTAGGCTTATAATTCCAAAATGAACCTTTGTGTAGAAAATGAGAACATTCCAAGCTTGTATGAGAAACTTACTAAAAATAGAAGTTCCATTAAATAGTAACCACCATGTCTACTAGTCATTGTTAAAATAGAAAGGACTGAAAAAAAAATATTTTTTTGGTGATGCAAGATTGCTGTTATACCCAAGATGCTCCTGCATTAGACACCCAAGATAATTTGAGAAGTGACTCCATCATGTCTCAGGTGTTCAGAGGAAAATCAAGATGGTTAACCTCCTCCCTTGCTAGCAATGATGAATCCTCCACTAGCCTCCCTTTCCATTTGACCAGATATTCCTCATAAGTTTTGTTCCTTGTACTTTTTCCAACATGACTATCTAGTATCTCCTCAATCTCCTTTGTAGTCGAACTAGCTACTGGAATACTCCACTATGCTTCTACGACTTCATCTCCATCACCTCCTTCATAATACTCTATCAAATCTAAAATATTAAATACTAGTGAGATATTCAATTCAGTAGGCAACTCTAATTCACAAGCATTTTCAGAATCATGCCTTTTCACTATCCTTCACAGTCCAAACTTCTTCATCTTCAACTTATTATATGTACCCACTTGAAAATGCTCCTTTCTCAAATGAACCAAGACTTCATCTCTAATCTAAAATTACTTATACCTCATTTTCACATCTTCCTTAGCTTTATATTGTGTATTCATCTTTATGATGTGCTTCCTCACCTCCTCATGGATGCTCTGCAAATGTTTAGCAAATTCTTCTGCCTTAGCACTACTTATCTCTCCTTTATCCAACTGTCTCAATTCAAAAGCATTTATGGGACTACTCCCATATAAATCTAGAATGGTGATTTACCAATACTCCTATTGACAAAATTATTATATGCAAATTCTGCCTTGTGGTAAAATCATATCCCATCCTTTTGGTTTATCTCCAACCAAGCATTTTAACAAGTTTTCCAAACTATGATTCACAACTTCTGTCTGTCCATCAATTTTTTGATGATGTAATGAACTAAACTTCAAATCTATCTTCAACTTCTTCCATGATGTATGCTAGAAATACCCAAACAAATTGGTACCTTGATCTAAAACTATTCTCTGGAACTCTGTACAAACTTTTTTACATCTTGCTACAACTGTGGCTAGTAATAATCATCAGCAACCAAAGTTATGGTTTTATCTCTACCAAAATGTCCATCCAACCCTCCACTGTGCTTCTTCTTGATGAGATTCTCTTTCATTGAAATTCTAGGAATGCACAACTGGCTTCCTCTAAACAAAATAATATCCTAGATCATGAAATCCAACCACTTTCTCCTGTCAAATGTAACAGGTTCTGTACAAGCCTTCCACACTTCACCAAAATCAAGATCATCTAGATACAAAGTTCTAAGTTCCTTGAACCCAACCACCTCTATCTTCATTTTTTTTAGAAAAATTTGTCTTCTACTAAGAGCATCTACAACTCTGTTAGACTTCCCACTCTTATGTTTCAAAACAAATGTATAATTCTACAAAAACTCAACCCACTTTAAATTTCTTTGGTTCAATTTTCCTTGACTATTCAAATACTGCAAAGCTTGATGATCAATATACAAAACAAACTCCTTAGGAAGAAGATATTGTCTCCACTTATTTAATGCTTGAAATATAGCATAAAATTCTTGATCATAAACATAATATTTTCTAATTTTCATCATTCAACTTCTCACTTAAATAAGCAACAGGTTTACTTTCTTGGCTCATTATAGCTACTATTGTAGTACCACTAGAATCATAATCTACTTGAAACATCTTTTTAAAATCAGGAAGTGCTAAAATAGGTTGCTCAGTAACTCTATGTTTCAATAGATTAAAACTCTTAGCTGCTCCTACAGCCCACTTAAATTCTTTCCTATCCTCTCTCATTGTTTCAATCAAGAGTCCACAAATACTACTAAAACCTCCTGTGAACTTTTTGTAAAAACTAGCCAGTACATGAAAAGATCTTACCTCTATCACACTCCTTAGAGTATGCCATTCAAGGATAGCATTCACTTTCTTTAGGTCCATTTTTAGACCTTTTTTTGACACTACAAATCTCAAGTACACCAACTCCTTCTTTACAAAATTTCACTTCTTTAGGTTTATCAGTAACTTTTATTCCCTCAAATTATCAAACACCTTGTGAATATGGATCAAGTGCTCCTCTAATGTCTTACTAAAGATCAAAATATCATTTAGGTAAACAATAACAAACTTAACTAGAAACTCCTTCAGTACCTCATTCATGAGCCTCATGAAAGTGCTTGGTGCATTGGTTAGCCAAATAGGCATGACTAACCACTTGTACAGTCCTTCCCTTGTCTTCAAAGTAGTTTTCCACTCATCACCTTCTATGATACTAATTTGATGGTATACACTCTTCAAATCTATATTTTTGAAATACTTAGCTCCACTCAAATAGTCCATAATATCATTCATCCTTGGCAATGGAAATATGTACTTGACTGTGATTTTGTTGATAGCATAAGAATCTGTGCACATCCTCCATTCTCCATTCTTCTTAATATGGCTGGTACAACACATGGACTTAGATGCTCTCAAATCAACCCCTTATGTAACAACTCATGAACATTTTTATTCAACTCTTCACTTTTTTTTGGTGTCATTCTATGAGCTATCTTGTTTGGAAAATTGGCTCCTAGAACCAAATCTATTTGGTGACTAATCTTACTCATTGGGGACAATCCATCAGGTACATTATCTGATACAATATCAAAAACCTCTTCTAACATATCTGCAACTTTTGCAGGTACCTCCTCTACTTCTTCTTTACTATCTTTAAGAATTATAGCAAAACACATATGCTCATATTTCATACCTTTGAGAAACTATTTTCCATCAACAAAACATATTCTAGCAGCACTACATACATTTTCTTCTTTCTCCTTTAATGACTTCAACTTATGTTGTAAGGAAACTCAAGTGTGGAAACAGCTTCCTACACTAATCTCTTAAGAGAAGTAGGGTGCAAATCCTTATTAAAATATTTTACACTTATATATTCAATATCATGTAAACAATAATATTTCATCCAAGCAAGCATAAAGAAAATACATAGAGAAAGAAACACATAACACAAAGATTTTTCGGTGGGGAAAAACCTTTCGGTAAAACAACCCCACCCCTCTAGAACCTGCACAATGTATTATCTTCAACACAAGGTTACAATACACTTGCAATGCAAGTTCAACAGCGACAACAGAAGACATCAGTAGCAACTCACCATACCAACAATACACTTTCTCACATTTAACCTCTTCGTAACCCTAAAAACACTTATATCATGTGCTTCACTTTTAGGGCTACTCCCAAAGGTAACCATATTAGGGTTTTACCATTCTAAGAGAAAATAAGAACCCTAAAAAACATTTTTGGGGTTTTACTATTGGGGTAGAGTGTACAGTACTCGAATTTATCAATTGCCACATATCTTCACCTGTCATTGAATCTTCTTGACATAGCTCTTACGTGTCATAGGAATCCATCATAACCATTTTAGCTATGATCTCCTTATACACAATTCAAGATGCCGACACATCAACATTATTTGCAAGAAATACATTTTACAAAACAAATAATAAGAATAGTAATTATCCAAGGTTGAGACACCTTATTCCTAACATATGTTTCACTCCATCCTTGGTTAGAGTGTAGACATTTTCTCACCCATCATGTACAACACGCCTGCCAAACTACCATGGTCTACCCAACCACATATGACATATGTCCATAGGTATGATGTCACATAGTACCTCATCCTAGTAGCTTCCAATTTTGAACTTTACTGAGCACTCCTCATTGACCATGACCTTGTGTTCATCTTGCACCCAAGAAATATAGTATGGACACGGATGTTTCTATCTCTTTAGCTTCAACTTGGTGACCATCATTTCTAACACTAGATTTTCAGTACTTCCACTATCAATGATCACATCACAACTCTTATCTTCACATCTACACCCTATGTGAAAAAATTCCTTCTTTGATCAGTTTCATTCTCATCACTCAGTAGGACTCTTCTATTAACTAGGACTTCTCTTCTTTCAGCATCTTTAGAATGTGAAGATCTAGAATTTTTATCAACATGTGCAACTCTGGCCTGGCCTTCTATTCTTCAATCTATCCTTCCTTGGTGCTAGGTACATTCAAATGCTCTATGCCCTTCTTCTCTATAGTGAAAACATTTCCCATAGAAGCCTCCTCTTCCAGATTTTTCTCCTCTACCTCTTCCTCTCTGATCTCTATTATTCTAATCATGGAAACAATTGGACTTATTTTCCCCTAGTTTTGATTAGCTACTCCTAGGCTCATCCTTGTTCTTCTGATCATCATTACAACCACCATAAGATCATCTACCAGATCTTCCACTATGACCTCTTTCGTTATTCTTGTTGTCAAACCTCTTCCACAATACTATTCATTCAAACTAGACTTAACTCATCTTGAATACTTGGCCTTAACCCATTAAGATAATGGATCACTTTCTCCTTATTAGCTTTTGCATGGCTGATTCTAATGAGAATTTGATAGAACTCTTTTGTATACTCTTGAATAGATTTTCCCATTTGCTTCAACCCTTGCATCTTCTTCAATAGATCAAGCTCATGACCCACAGGAATGAATTGCCACTTCAATTTAGCTATCACTCACTCCAATCTAGTGATTTTGTCCTTTCTCTTTCTATTTTTCTTCAATTGAACCTCTTGCTACCAGATCTTTACAAGTCCCTTCAATCTTTCCTTCTCAAACTTGACCCTATTAGGATCCTTGATATCTTCATACTCAAAGTACTCCTCTAATTCATTGATCCAATCAATTAGCTTCTCTGGGTTAAGATTTCCTAAAAATGTGGGAATTTCAAACTTAGGTATTTTTTCAATCTTGGAGATGACCCTAAAAAGCCTTTCTTCCTCTAGGTTTAGAACTGCCTCTGCTTTGATATTTTCTTCTACTTTTTCCTCATCCTCGATTTCATCTCTTACAGGAAGATTTATTCCTTTATGGGTTTTTTTTTCCAATGCTTGCATTTGTCTTTGGAGGGATCAAAAACCATTAGGCATAATACCTATAGCTCTTCCACCACGCTCTCTTCATAGAGGCATTTTTGCACTTCCACTAAAACCCTAGTACAAACTGCCTCACAATAGGTGATTTGTCTACATGATCAACCCAAACCATGATCTTAGTGCAAACTACCTCATAGTCAAAAATTTGTCCACACACTCAATAACTCTAGTTCTGATACCACTTGATTATGGGTGTTCCCCTTAATACCATAAATCATAATAGAAACAAAAAAACAATAGCAAATGCAAGAACAAAATATGGACTTCTTCTTGAACCCTTGGTATTTGGTCTTTGATTGTTTTCATTAATGTTAATAATGTAATTATAATGAGCATATGGTATGGTTAACATCGTGTAATTATCTTATTTGATGTCCTTAAATATTGTTCAAAACATATTCAAGACAAATGCTTAAGCGTTAAACAACCAACACTTAATGTTCACATTGGTTTAGAAAAATAATTATAAAAAAATAGTTTCAAGTGTTTTTATCAGATAGACCCCAACTATCATACATTTTTGGAAAGGCCTTTGAGTTGGCTAAAATTGTTCTTTGTTAATTTTGCGTAACACATGCATGAAAAGAGAAAAAGTATGTTTATCAGAAATAGTTACCAAATTGTTATGACAGTTTTAGCAGTTTTTGAGCAGTTTTGGTCTAATGGAAGTTTGGGGTATGTACCTACCTCCAAAATTTTGACTTTCTTGGTTTATAAGTAGAGGATACATTCTTCTAAAACATCCAAAAGGTGGTTTTGATAGAAGTTGTAGGATTTGTGTTGAATTCCTTGTAGACTGAATAGTTCCCAAGTAGATTTTTAAGAACGAAGAAGAGGGCAATGTTTTATGTTTCTATTTTCACATTTGTGATTTCATTTTCATTGTAGAAGTTTATCAAAGGTAGAAGAATGATTATATATTACTTATTCATTCATTCACATTAGTATTTGATTAGATCTTTTAATGGAAAAAGAAAATATATTTATATATTTAATGTTTTGAGGAGAATAGAAGTATATCTTGTATTATGTTTTCAACAAGAAGTTGAAACTAGTGATTCATGATTTATTTTGTAACATAGATGATCCTCTAATTTTATATCTCATTTTTTCATTTTTGGAAGTTGGTGCTTCTTGTATTCATGAAGTTGGTGCTTCAGGTGTAAGGGATTGGTGTTCCTTGAAATTGGTGTTTCTAAAATAGGGTGTTGGTGCTTCCTAGTGTTGTAGCTCTAAAAGATTTGCGCAAGAGGCCAATAAAGTTTTAGATTTTAAAGTGGTTTTTTACCCTAATTCATCTTTCACATTAAAAGATTGTGTCACTTTGTTATTCATTAACTATCTTTCTCATGTGTTAAATTTTTATAACTTGTAATTGTTTCAAGTTTTAACACATATCACGATAATGATAGATTTAAAGAAGCCAACATACAACATTTTAAATCAAGATTTAAATACTTTAAGATGGGTAATGATAAAAAAGTAGAAGACTATCTCCTTAAGATAGATGAAACTGTAAATGACATAAGAGGACTTGGTGAAATATTTGATGATATTGATGTTGTAAAGAAAGTTTTGAGATCTCTTCCTAATAAATTTGATTCTAAGATATGTTCTATAGAAGAAACTAGAGATATCAACAAGTCTACAATGGAAGATATTCATGGAGCACTTGTAGCTTATGAAATGAGAAAGTTTGGCAAGCAAGAATCCACAAGCAAAGAAGTAGCATTCAAGGTGGAAAAGAAAGTGAAGCAAGTCTCTTTAGAATGTAAAGATCTTGATGTTCTTGAAGTGCATTTATCAAGGAAATTAAATTAAGGAGTGGGTAAATACAAAGAAAACTTCCTTTCAAATTCTTTGATTGTGGTAAAATAGGACACTTTGCATCTAAATGTCCTTATAATAGCCATGATGAAGTAGATGATGAGAAAGAGAAATCAAGTAAAAAAAAATTCTATAACAAAAAGAAGTTCTTTAAGAAGAAGAAGTGTTTTATTACTGATGTATCAAATAGTGAATCTAGTAGTTTTGAATGTAATGAAAATAAAGTTTCATTCATGGCTATAAAAACTACTTGTCAAGAATCAGATAGTGATGATGATGTTGAACTTGTTGAGGTTGATTTACAATGTGAATTTCTTTATGCACTTAAAAAGATCAAGGAATTAAAAAGGAATTTAAGTGCTAAAGAAAATCAATTCTTAAAAGAAAAAGAGAACTTTGAGGAACAAAAGAGAATTGTCTTTGTCACTAAGGAAGAGTTAAGTTCTAAAGATTAGGAATGTACAAGGTTAATGAATGAAGTAGTACCATATAGAAGAAAGTTAGAAAAATATGAGAAAACTACTTTGGATGATATGTTAAGGAAACAAGGAAGAACTAATGATCTAACATGAATTAGTTTTTTGAACTTGGACAATATTCTAGTGATAAGAAAAAATAAATCTTTATTCGAGATATTTAAATCTAAAAGTAAGGATACAAATCAGAATGCTACCACTTCAAATGTAGGTAAAAATACAAATTTTAATCATATTTCTAATGATAAAAATCAAGTTATATTTGTGTGCTAAAATGTTGACACAATTCTTTGAGTCATTATCTCCAAAATTGCTCAAGAATGAGGTCTCAAATGGTGGCTCATGGCTCTCTATTCATGGAGTGCAAGGGTTTGTAATGGAGGCCCTTAGTTTGACCTAGTTTGTGCCCATGCAAGTACACCATAAAATAAGAGATTCAAAGATCAAAATATGAATGCAAATGAAGATGCAAGCTAATCTAAATGATTAAAATGAAAATCAATGCAACAAAGAAAATCTAATCTATGAAAGGAATAACAATGTAATATTGATCTTTGAAAACAAATATGACTCTAAGATAATATGAAAATGCAAGGATGAAACCTCATGATGGAAGTTGTGGATGCAAGAGAGAATAAGACAAGAAGAGAGAAGTTGAAATGAAGCTCCAATGTCCAAACCTTAAGGCTCAAACTCCTTCTCCAAAATTGCTCTATAAATCTATAGCATAACAATACTATAGCAACGAGCTTTTTTCTCTGTATCTCTCTCTATTGCTCTCTATCAAAATGAGAAGGAGAGGGCCCCTTATAAAGGAAAATTTGGAGATGAGAGGCTTCTCTCAACCAATATGGGATAATAGAGTTTGATCCATGTGAGACAAAATTTCACCAATGAGAAAAGAGGAGTGTTTGAGAAGAAAGTGAAAAGAGGAAAAAGTGGAATCCCACTTAGAGATATGTGTATTTAAGTGTAGAGAAGAAAAAAAGAATTATTTATTTGTATTTGATTTATTTCCTTTTTCAAGTGGGATTTTATTTAATTAAAAGAGAGCAAGTTCTTTTAATTAAATAGAAAATATTTATTTAAATTAAAAGAGGGGTTTTTCTCTTAATTAATTAAATGTGGATTAATTATTTAATTAAAAGAGAGGTTTTTTTTTAATTAAATAAGACTTAGGATAAAATGATCAAACCTTAGGAAATATTGAAATAATTAAATTTAATTTAATTTTGATCAAAGAAATTAATTTAAATTGATTTGATAAAATATATTAAACCATTGATTTAGAAAATTTGATAAATTGAATAATGGGGGCTAATAGTCTAGGCGACCATTTTAGGGTGCATACATTTACCCCTCTTTGACTAATTTGTGATTGATTTGGGAACACATGTAGTCAAAGAAAGAAATTGAAGTGTGAGATCAATTTGGGATCAAAAAACAACCCAGATGTGTGTTTGATTCAAGAACACATCAAGACAAAGAATACAAATAAATTTTGACTTTAAAAAGTTGAGGATAAAATTGATAAAACTGAATCAAGGATTGAAGTTGATAAAGACTGCCCCCTCATGATCAAAATCGAAATGAGATAGAAGAGAAATAAAAAAATGATAAATTTGATCAAATCAAACAAAAGATAAATTTCTTGATGTAAGATGAAAGATATAAGAATCATAGAACCAAGGTAGATCATCAAGAATGAAATATTATGCCCCAAAGGTGAATTAGAAGAAAAGAAGTGGGGTAAAAGAAAATGGAAGATAGAAATTTGGAAGATATGGAAAGAAAAATTTTGTAAGAAATATAATGCCCCAAAATCAATAAACTTTTTAAGATAGAAATTTTGATTGAGATCACGAAAGAATATAAGGAAAAGAAAATCAAAACATGACCATGGTTGATTAAAAGTCCACAATAAAGATAAAGGGAAAACCCTCTCAAACTCATAATGTAGCCCAAAAATGCAAACTAACATGAAGTCTAATAATGCAAGCTATATGAAAATACAAAGGTGTTCTTGCAAAAGAGCAACTGTAACATAGGATTTTGTGTTCATCATTCATTAGAGAATGTAAAAGAACTTATTTTCATCATTGGGCCATTACTAACAGACATCATAAAATCACACAATCATCACTAGTCACAAGCACAACTATGAAGATATGAATGTGATTTATATTGGATTGGAATGTGAAAAGATTCTAACATGAGCATCAAAGACATAAAGGTCAAGATGACTTTGATGTTATCTTACCCAATTTAATGTAGCAAAACCATGCTCGCATCAAGGCATAGATGCCAAGATGACCAAAAGAATAGTTATGCAAAAATAGTTAAGGATGATGACTCAAATCTCCTAAGTGTTTCAAAGGGACAACAAGAGACACTCTAGAGTTTCAAGACCATACCCACAAGTAGAAAACAAATAAAAACATGCCCCACGCCCCAAGTGCTCTAGCTATGCATCCTAGAGAGACTTATCAAACAAGGAAACTCAACAAAAATCAATAATAGTCAACACATAAAGAAAAGATCATGACATAGGTCAAGCATTAAGTGTGTTAATTGACACTAAGTTTTGAGGATAAGGATCAAATGCTTGCAAGTAGGTAAGATCACATGACTAAATTGGGTAAAGACCAAACCAATAAGTGTTGAAAAAAATTGATGTCAGGAGTTGTATTGAAAAATATAGTTGGGGTGGTGTTAAAAAACACCATTTATGAGGTGTCCTAAAGACAAACACAACCAATAGACCAAAGCTAACACAATTATGCCCCTTAGCCAAAGAGCAATTCAAAACCAAGGCAAGAAGGACAAGGCATGCTGGAGAAAGGCCAAGTCTCGAGGACAAGTGCTAAGAAATATGGGTGCAAAGGCCTCAAGTAGCACCTATTTCCAAGTTTTCACCACTTGGATTTTTTGATTTTTTGGAATATATAATTTTTTTGAAGATACATCAAAGTACTTATTACTAAGATGATTATTTTTTCAGGACATTTTCCAATTTTTAGAATTTTGACAGTATATCATTTTTTTGGATTTTTGAAATATATCATTTTTTTGTATTTTTTTAAGATCAATAAATATGTACAAATATGCCCCTAGATAGAAAAGGCATCATGGATAGAACTTCTTCAGGTGTAATACATTGATAAGATTAGGGAGCTGCTCTCCCTCTGCTATAGACAGTAAATAGGAACTAGACCCAAAAGTTGTTGTAATAATGTATAGCCCAAGCCAATTAAGTTCAAATTTACCCTTTTGATCTCTATTATGCTGATTTTTAGGATTTTCATGTAGGACAAGGTCTCCCACCTAGAATCCTCTAGGGTGAACTTTTTTGTTGAATGCTTTTGACATGCGCTTTTGATAGACCCTCATATGGTCAAATGATGCTTGGTGTTTCTCATCTAGAAGTTCTAACTCTTGAAGTCTCATGACATGATAGTCTTCATCTGTAACTAGATCTTTGAGGGAAACTCTAAATGAAGAAATCTCAACCTCTAAAGGTAACACTACTTCAGTGCCATATGTAAGGGCAAAAGGAGTAACCCTAGTAGGAGTACGAATACTCATTCTATAGGCTCACAAAGCTAAATTTATTTGTAAGTGCCAATCCCTACCATTCTTATGAACTTTTCTATATAAGATTTTGAGAATGGTTTTATTTGATGCTTTTGCTTGATCATTTCCTTGTGGGAAGTAAATGGAAGACCAATGTTGTTTTATCTTGAATTTCTTACAAAGTCTTTTAAGTTCCTTATTTTTAAACTGGTCTCTATTGTCAATTATAATCTTGGAAGGAACTCCATATCTATAGATAATATGATTTAGAATAAATAGAGAAATTGTCTTGCCTAAGGCAATAGAAAGTGGGATAGCTTCTACCTATTTAGTGAAGTAACTAGTAGTAGTGATAATAAACTTGTGTCCACATTATGAGTTGGGATGAATCTTCCCAACAAGACCAAAGGCCCAATGCTGAAATTTTCCAATTAGAGATAGAAGGAATGAATTTTGTACCTAAAGCATGTATCGGGTTACCATATTTTTGAAACTTTTCACATGACTTTACAAAAGCTACTACATCAATCTGCATTGTAGGCCAATAGTATCCCACCCTAAGCAACTATCAAGCCATGGAAAGACCATTAGAATGTTCTCTATAGATGCTCTCATGGATGTCAACTAATTCTTGATCAAATTCTTCCTTTTCTAAGCATCTAAGAAGTGTTCCATCTAGACCCCTTCTATACAAATATCTAGAGATAAGGGAATGATGAGAGGCATTTCAAATAAGGTTCCTGCATTCAGATTGGTTAAAGGTTTCAAGTATAATGCCATCACAAAGGTATGAATAAATGGCACCATAACAGGGTGACTCATGACCAAAAAGGGTACAAATAACATGAATTTCTTGGGAATCATAGATATGGTAATGTAGCTCTTCCACCATGAATTCAAATCTTGATTTATGTTGTCCTAATTGAAGAAGTGAAGCAAGTGTAGCCATAGCATTGATTGCTTTGTTTTCTACTCTAGGGATTTGCTTAAATGAGACAAATGTGAAGGAACATCTCAAGGAATCAACCATTTATTTGTAAGGTACCAATTTCTCATTTTTTGTTAAATAATTATCACTAACTTGGTTGATTATCATTTGTAAATCCCCATAGATGTGCAACTCTATAATTCTTCATTCTATAACCATCTTAAGTCCATTTTTTAAAGCTTCATACTCAGCAATTTTATTTTTACATGGAAATAATAACTTGTAAGATTTAGGAATCATGTACCCATGAGAAGAAACAAGCAATACACCAGCTTTGGAACCATTTTACATAAAGGACCCATCAAAGAACATCTTCCATGCCCTTTTAGTCATATACATGAGGTGCTCATCTGGGAAATCAACTTGAATAGGTGCATTATCTTGTAGTGGGAAATCAGCCAATTGATCTACTATGGCTTGTCCTTTGATTGCTTTACACTCAACATACTTTATGTAAAACTCTAAAAGAATCATCATCTATTTATCAAGTCTAACCATGAGGGTAGCCTTACCTAGTAAATACTTAAGTGGATCAATTTTTACTATGAGGTGTATAGTGTGTGCAACCACATAATATCGCAACTTTTGGGAAGCAAACACAACTATGAGGCAAGCTTTCTCAATACTAGTGTAATTGACCTCATATGAAACAAGAGTATCACTAATGTAGTATATTGCTCTTTCTTTCTCATGTTCATCTAGTTGAGCTAATAATGCCCCCAAGGAAAACTCTATCACTAAAATGTATAGAACAACTGGTTTCCCTAAGATAGGAGGCATTAAAATAGGAGGATTTTCCAAGTATTTGTTGATTTGATCCATGCTCTTTTGGCACTCTTCATTCCATACACATTTGACTCCTTTGCATAAGTTCTTGTTGAAAGGTCAGGCTGATGCAGGAGCATCCTAGGTTGCCTTGTTATTATTCTCATTTTTTTTCATTCTACATGTTGATGCTGAGTTATTGTACCTCTGATGGATGTCAAGTTATTGTAGCTCTAATGGATGTTGAGTTACTATAGCTATAATGGATGCCAAGTTACTATAGCTTTAGAGGATGCCAAGTTACTATAGCTCTAATGGATGCTAAGTTACTATAGCTCTAATGGATGTCAAATTACTATAGCTCTAGTGGATGCCAAGTTACTATAGCTCTAATGGATGTCAATTTATTGTAGCTCTAGTGGATGCCAATTTAATGTAGCTCTAATGGATGTTGAGTTACTATAGCCCTAGTGGATGCCAAGTTACTATAGCAATCTAGTATTGACCAAGTGTTCCTTCATGTGTCAAGTTACCCAATGTATGTTGAGTGACTCTTCATGTGTTGAGTTACCTAGTGTATGTTGAGTGACCCTTCTTGTGCCAAAGTTTACTTGTTTATGTTGAATGTCAACATTGGACATGGTTTCTATGAGCTGACTTGCGGTATTTATTTTGATTGCAACATTTATGTTAAGATCTTTTCTTGGGATGTGTCCAGATCATTGTTTGGTCAGCCTTCCTCTTATGTAATGTTCTAGAATGATCTGTAAGTCATTTTGGCAAGTATATATAGAATGTTTAGGTTTAGAGTTAAGGTAGTTTTTGAGGGGTGTTGAAGTAGAATGTGAAAGTTTGGAAAGTTTGTTGCATATGTATCTAGAGCTAAGAATTGAAGTTGGATCTTAGATCATGAATGTATTTGTATCTAGCTGTAACATAGAAGGCCTTATAGCTAGGCATGTATGATGATATGTTTATGAATAAATAAAGAATATTATTCTCTCTCTCTATGGTGTTGTTCTCTTTTGTCTTTACTTCTATTGTGTTAATTGTTGCATGGTAGTTTAGGTAGCTAAGTGTGCCTATTGGCCTTAGTTACTCCTAACCTACCCTGCATTAGATGGTATCAAAGCATGAGGTTCATCCTTGTGGTGATTGGATCATGTAGAACCCTAAGTGAATTGGGTTGTAGGGTTGTAGATCTATAGATTTGACCTATAACTTGCAGAGGGTTACGATCTTGTAGGAACCTAATTTGTAAAGATGGTTTGAGGTAAAGGAAATGTTGATAATACAATATTAGATACATTGAGACAAATTGTAGCTAGATTAGATGTTGTGGAGACAGCCCAAAGCAAAGGATCACATCTAGATGATGTAAGTGATGATGAAGCAGTAGCACCAAACCCTAATCCAAAACCTAAAGAAGACCAAGATGAAGCATGGTTGTTAAGAGTGTTGTCTAGGGAAAATTCAAATCTTTCTATAGAAGTTATTCCTTATGATGGAAAATTGGATACCAATGTTGTGTTGGATTGGATCTCAAATATGGAGAAGTTCTTTGAGTATGAAAACACTCCTAATAATAAGAAGGTGAAGATTGTAGTTACTAGGTTGAAAGGTCATGCTTCACTATGGTGGGAGCATTTTCAAACTAATAGAAAAAGGAAAGGAAAGGAGAAGATCAAAACTTGGCCAAAGATGGTGAATAAGGTAAAGAACAAATTCTTTCTTGTTGATTACCAAGTTAGCTTATTGAGAAAGATGCAAAATTTGAGACAAAGAGACATGAGTGTGAAGGAGTATACTAAGGAATTATATAGATTGCACATTAGATCTAGACATGTGGATGATGATGTTGAGAAAATTGCAAGCTACATAAATCGATTGAGATCTGGAATAGAAGATGAAATAAGTTTTGTGAAGTTGGAAAGTGTGGAAGAAGCATACCAATATGCCTTGAAGGCTGAGGAGATCTTGATAAAGAAGCATGAGCAAAGACAAATTGGTAGAGGTGGTAGATTTCAGAGAGGTAGAGGTAGATCTTATGGTGAAGGTGGCAAATTAACAATTTTGTATAGGATAAAGACAAATCTGAGTGGAAGAATGATGACAAAGGCAAGACTAAATGGAAAAGTGGTAATTCTTACCGAGGAGGTTCCAATTCTTACCAAGGAATAGGTAATTCTTATTCTAGAGGTGGATTTCATGGTAATTTTTTTAGATGTGGTAAAGAGGGACATAGTTATTTTGAATGTAGATCCTCTAAAAGTGGGCAATGTAATAGAAATATTTTGATTCAAGGAGATGTTGAGGGTTCACCAAGTGGACCTGAGGCTAGAGAAAATATGATAGTGAGAAGAACCTTATGTAATAAGGGAAGTGATGGGGAACCTATTTTAAGTAGAAGTCTTTTCAAGAAAAGATGTAAGATGGCTGGAAAATGTTGCAAAGTGATCATTGACAGTGGAAGTTTTACAAATTTGGCATCAAGAAGAGCTGGTTACAAAGTGGCAATTGAAAAGTTTGAAGTGTCCTAAACCCTATCATGTTTCCTGGATCAAATATGAGCATAAGATTGGACATTACTTTGATGAAGTTTTGTGTGATATTATGCCTATGGATTGTTGTGATATTCTATTGGGTAGACCTTGGAAATATGATAGATATACTATGCATGATGGAAGATTGAATCAATATACTCTTTGGGTGAATGGAAAGAAACAAATATTGTTTCCTTTAATTGAAAGTCTAGATCAGATTAATTATACTGCTATAAAAATTTGGATGGTTAATGGGAAACAATTTGAAAAGGAAATGAAAAAGAATCAAGTTTTTTTTGCTATAATTCCAAAGAAACAAAGTTGTGTCAATAGTAACCAAGTGCCAAAAAATAGTGTTAACTGAGTGCCAGTTAGTGGTGATCGAGTGACAACTGATAGTATTGAACGAGTACCAAAAGAAATTATAGAATTGTTGAATGATTATAAAGAGATTTTTGTAGAGGATATACTTGATGGTTTACCTCTAATGAGAAGTATAAGTCATCATACGGATCTCATTCCTAGAGCTAGTTTTCCAAACAAAGCACCATATAGATTGACACCTATAGAGAATGAAGAACTTAATAGACAAGTGCATGAGTTTTTGTAGAAAGGTTTGATCATAGAAAGATTTAGTCCATGTGTTATACCTACTATATTAGCACCTAAAAAGAATTGAGAATGGAGAATGTGTAATGATTCCAGAGCTATTAACAAGATCACAATCAAATATAGGTTTCCTATGTCGAGGATGGATGACATAAGGGATTGTTTGAGTGGAGAAAATTAATTTACCAAGATTGATTTGAAGAGTATCTATCATTAGATTAGAATCAGAGAAGGTGATGAATGGAAGACCACTTTCAAGAAAAAAGATGGTTTGTATGAATGGTTGGTTATACCTTTTGGTTTGACTAATGCACCTAGTACTTTCATGAGGTTGATGAATGAAGTTCTGAAAAGATTCTTGGGTAAGTTTGTGATTATTTATTTGGATGATATTCTAATATTTAGTAAGACTAAGGAAGAACATCTTTGGCATATTAGACAAGTATTATAGAGGTTAAAAGAGGAAAATTTGTTGATTAATCTGAAAAAGTTTTCCTTTATGCAAGATGAAATTGTGTATTTGGGATTTTTCATTTTAGCAGATGGATTGAAGATGGATCTAGAAGGTTAAAGAAATTTTTGAATGGCCTACACCTGAGAATGTGGGTGAGGTAAGATCATTTCATGGTTTGGCTAGTTTCTACAGAAAGTTAATAAAAAATTTCACTTCTATTTGTAATGTTATGGGATAAGATAATGAGAGAAGATAAAAAGGAATTTAAATGGACACATGCAGCTAATAAGAGTTTTGAGACTTTGAAATAAAAGGTTGTTGAGTTACCTATATTGGCTTTGCCTAATTTCAATAACATATTTCAAGTTGAATGTGATGCAAGTTGTAGTGCAATAGGAGTCATATTGATTCAAGAAGGTAAACCTATTGTTTTCTTTAGTGAGAAGTTGAATGATGCTAAAAGGAAATATTCTATGTATGATCAAGAGTTCTATGCTATTGTTTAAGCCTTGAAGAAGTGGAGACATTATTTGATTCCTAAGGATTTTGTGTTGTATACTGATCATAAAGATTTACAATACTTGGAAAGTCAACATAAATTGAATCAAAGACATATGAAGTGGTTTGAGTACTTGTAGAGTTTCATTTTTTTTATTAAGCATAAGAGTGGAATTACTAATAAAGTTGTTGATGCATTGAGTAGAAGACATTCTTTGTTGACTAAAAGGAAGGTTCAAGTTCTTGGTTTTGATGAAATGAAAGAGTTGTATGATGTTGATCCTGATTTTTCTGAGGCATGGAGAGAACGCAGAGCACCAAATGTGACAGGTCACATAAGTAAGTATGATGAGTATTTCATTCAAGAAGGTATGTTGTTAAAAGGCATTTAGTTGTCTATTCCTAGAAGTTCTATGAGATTGAATCTGACTAAGGAAAAGTATAGTGGTGGATTGGTTGGACATTGCGGAATTGATAAGACATTGAATTTGCTAAAAGAGAAGTATTATTGGCCACAAATGTATAAAGATGTTCAAAAATTTGTAAAGAGTTATGGAATATGTCAAATTGCAAAAGGAGTGAGTGAAAATATTGGTTTGTATACACCTATTACTATTCCTAAGAAACCTTGGAGTGACATCAGTATGGATTTTGTTCTTGGATTACCTAAGATAGTGAAGGGGTATGATTCCATATTTGTTGTAGTGGATAGATTTTCTGAGATGGCTCATTTCATACCATGTAAGAACACATCAGATGATGAGCATGTTGCTAAAATTTTCTTTAAAGAGATTGTGAGATTGCATGGATTACCAAGAAGTATTATTTCTAAAGAGATAGTAAATTTTTTGGTTATTTTTGGAAGACTTTGTAGAAGAAGATGGGTACTGAGTTGAAGTTTAGTTCTACATTTCATCCATAGACAAATGGACAAATAGGGGTTGTGAATAGAAGCTTGGGTAATTTATTGAGATGTTTAGTTGGAGATAAGCCAAGTAATTGGGAAGTAGTGTTGGCACCAACTAAGTTTGCATATAACAATTTTGTGAATAGGAGTATAGGGAAAACACATTTTGAGATTATTACTAGAATGTAGCCTAGAGGTATATCAAATTTGAGCAATGTTGCTGGTGAAGAAAAGAGAAGCATTGTAGGAGAAGAATTTTCTGATTTTATGGAGTCTTTTTGTATGTAAGTGAAGTTGAGGTTGGAACAAAGTAATCAAAAGTATAAGGAGAATGTTGATAAGTCTAGTAGACATCATGATTTTGAAGTTGGTGATGAGGTGATGGTTCATTTAAAGAAAGGAATATTTCCTGTTGGAACAAAGAGTAAGCTAAAGATGAAGAAATTTGGACCTTGTAAGATCTTCAAGAAGTTTGAAAATGGTAATGTTTATGAAGTTGAGTTACCTGATGACATGGATATAGCTCCTATATTCAATATTGCTTATTTTTTTAAGTATCCTAAGTTAGATGATGAAGTTTTTGTATCAGAAGATTATTCTAAGAAGTAGATTGAAGAAGTTGAACAGATATTGGATTAGAGAGTTGGCAAGAGTACAAGAGGAAAAGATTACTATGAATATTTGGTGAAGTGAAAGAGTAGGCCTATTGAAGATGCTTCATGGATTTCTCAATCTGAGTTGGATTCAACTTAGATTGTGACATTTCAATGATTCAAGAGAATCATTTCTTTCAACCCCGATTGTCTGATGCATGAGCATCTTGGGTTGCCTTGTTATCCTCCTCATTTTTGTTCATTCTTCATGTTGATGCTAAGTTACTATAGCTCTAATGGATGCCAAGTTACTATAGCTCTAATGGATGCCAAGTTACTATAGCTCTAGTGGATGTTACATTACTATAACTCTAATGGATGTCGAGTTACTGTAGCTCTGATGGATGTTGAGTTACTAAAGCTTGAGTGGATATCAAGTTACTATAGCTCTAATAGATGTCGAGTTACTATAGTTGTAGTGGATGCTGAGTTACCATAGCTCTAGTGGATACAAAGTTACTATAGCTCTAGTGGATGCCAAGTTACTATAGCAATCTAGTGTTGATAGAGTGTTCCTTCATGTGCTGAGTTACCTAGCGTATGTCGAGTGACTCTTCATGTGCTGAGTTACCTAGTGTATGCTAAGTGACCCTTCTTGTGCTGAGTTTTCCTATTTATTCCAAGTGTGAGCATTGGACATGATTTTTGTGAGCTAACTTGTAGGATTTATTGGCCTTAGTTACTCTCGACCTACCCTACATCATGAGCTCTATCTTCCAACTGTGAAATAAAACTTCGTATAGAATAAAGATGCCCTTGAAGACTCTTCATTTGACTAATGTTTTTAGGAGGTGGCATATCCATGATTTCTTGAACTTTTTTAGGGTCCACCTCTATTCCTTTTGCTGAAATAATGAATCCTAGTAATTTTCTAGAGGTGACTCCAAATGGATACTTTTTAGAATTTAACCTTAGTTGAAATTGTTCCATGCGATCTAGAATGACTTCTAAATCATTTAAGTGTGTATCTCTTTTCTTAGACTTGGCCAAGGTGTCATCCACATAATATTCCATGTTTTTTATGCATCATATCATGAAAAATAGTTTTTGTAGCTTGTTGATAGATGGCTCCTACATTTTTAAATCCAAAAGGCATAACATTCCAACAATAGGTACCCCATGCACTAGTGAATGAAATCTTTTCTTAATCTTTAGAAGCTATCTTAATCTAATTATAACTGGGAGAACCATCCATTAAGGAATAAATCACATAACTTGTACTCATATCCACTATCATGTCTATATTAGGAAGTGGAAAATCATCCTTTGGGCATGTTTTATTAACATCTCTAAAATTTGTGCAAACTCGAATGGTTTTGTCATGTTTTGAAACTAGTACAACATTTGATATCCATTAAGCATAGTCAATAGCTCTTATTAAGTTTGCACCAAGGAGTTTATCTAGTTCTACCTTGACTAGGAGAGCTATGTGAGGATGCATCTTTCTTAGTTTTTGTTTAACTAGTGTAGCACTTGGAGCTATGGATAAGTGATGCATAATAATATTAGTGTCCAACCCTAGCATATTTTAATAAGTCTATGCAAAATTGATCTTCTTTTCTCATAAGAACTTAGTGTAGGATTATTTTTCTTGTGATGACAAAGACTGAGCCAAATGTACCATTTGTGTAGATTTCTCCATACCCAAATTAATTGCTTGTGTTGGTTCAATAAGCACTAAAGATCTATCTTGAAAATAACCAGGGAGATGATCAAGTACCTCATCCTCAAGCACCTCAAAGAGATTTTCACCCTTTGATATGTCCTTTCTTTTTACTTTTTTGCCATCGTAGTGGTTTTTTCCATCAGAACTCCTATTCTTTTTATTTTCTTATCTCTTTATTTTGTGACACAGGTACTTGATGTCTAGCTCTATCATGTTGATAGCTAGTTCACTCATGGAAGAGACTATGGGTTCAATGGCATTCAAATAGTAGGCTATCTTATAATCATTTAAAACATTAAAAGCTCAAGTTTGTGATTGCATTGGGACCAATCAATCAAATCAGGATGAACAAGGGGTAAAACAATGACTAGTTCAAGGTTATGAATATGAATGATATCTCTGGTGATTAAAGATTCAAATTCTATCAATTAACTTCCTAAACTATCCAAATTAGGATTCATCCTAACAAGCAAAGAATAATCCACTATGGTAACATGTGATTTCAAATCATCTAATCCAACACATGAATTGTTGACTAACTCAAGTTTAGAATTATATCTATGAACAATGCCAATGTCTATATCAACTATAGAAGGCTTTGAGAGGAAGTCTCATTCATACTCATTAGAATTTGTTTTTGAATCTCAACTAGGATGCTTACACCATGAAGGCTTGGGATGTCTAGATGTGGAAGCCTTAATATCATCAAGGGTCATACTCTCTTGTTATAAATTGGCAACTATCTCATGAGATATTAGACTATTTGAATCTCCCCAAAGAAGATTAGTAGAAGGGATCTAATCTTCACACATATCTTTTTGATTTTCCAAATTAGGTATTTAGTCTTGTTCTTCTTCACTATCTAACTTATCAAGGATAGGAGCAACATTATTGTGATTTGCATATCCTAGGCTAACTGACTTCTTAGACATGTGTTTTAAAAGACCATGATCAAGGGGTTCAGCTCTAGCATCCAATCTATTACTAAGAGGGCCACATCCAAGATAGCCCATCTTCTTGACAAAAGTATACCCTCTTCCATAAGCTTTAGGAGAGGGAGTGAAGTTCTCATTGTGCATATACTTCTCTTCTCTATAAATCCAATCTCTAATAGCCACATCTTCTTTCTCATCTTGAATAGGCATTGATGACTGTACAAATGTGTCAAATAATGTCATAGCTAAAGAGGAAGGTTTCATCTCTTGTGAAGGTTTTCCATAAGACCTAGGTGAAACTAGTAATGTTGCAAGGGATTTGAGTTGATATCCCCCCATGCCAAGGTCTATGGATTTGAACTCGTCTTTACATTCAGCTAAAGTTATATCAAAATCATCTACTTCTCTATTAAGGGGAACATGAGTACTTGCTGAAATTGAGTTAATAGACAAATTATTATCCCCAAGCATACAAATATCTATTCCATTGTAAGAGAACTTAACACACTAATGATAGGTAGACAACACTACTCGCATATCATGAATCCATGGTCTACCAAGTAAAATATTGTACATAAAGGGTCCAACATCAACTATTTGGAATAAAATATCTTTTCCAATAGGACCAATCCTAACAGGAAGGATGATCAACCCCTTTGAACTTCTCTCTACCTCATCATAGGCTTTGATAATAATCTTCCTTCTGGTATCAATAACTTTTTTAGAATAACCTAATGTCTTTAAAAGACTCAAAAAAATATATTAAGCCTAGCCCCCCCATCTATCAAAACACACCTAACACAGGTCCTATGGATCATGACCTCAATATGAAGGGAAAGATTGTGTGGATGGCTCAAAGATTTATCATCTTCCTTTGAAAATAAAAGGTAATGAGGGCTAGCACTATGATTAACCATGTTTTGGAATTGATTGACATCTAAATTATTTGGGACATTTGTAATGCACAAAGCATCCTCAAGGACTTGTTTTTGTCTTAGAGACAACTCTAAAAGCTCAAAGATCAAAATTTGAGTGGGGGTTCTTTGCAATTGATCAACGAGATTATAATTTGACCTAGGATTGACCCCTAGTCTTGAAGGAACATAATTGGATTGCACTTATTTTGGCTTACTTGGTTGGTTTGAACTATGTCATTTGATGAAAAGGGGACCTTGAATTTGCATAACAACATTGAGACTTTGGGGAGATAATTGCTAAGGTTTACTTGACTGGTTTGAATTGGGTCCTCTAATGACAAGGGGACCTTGAGATGACTCTCTAGACTGAGCACCCCTTAGCACATAAATAGATTTTTCACCAAGGATAGTAGAGCTCAAATTTAAATCATAACAACTAGGATCTTTATCTTCCATCATGTTGACACTTTCTTCTACAACCTCAAAGCATATTGACAACATTTTCTACATTTGCATAAGTGTAATTGATTGCAATCATTCTTAGGTTGGGAAGCTTCCCCTTTCTCATACTTGGGCAAAGCCTCTTTGAATGCTATGTGATCAGCATTGGTATTTAATTCATCTATTTCAAGTTTTCCATTCTCAATAAGATCTTGAACAATATGCTTAAATCTCCCATAGTTTTCAATATCATGTCCAACGCCATTGTGAAGCTTTCAATAGTCCTTCTCATCCCACCACCATGGCTTAACTTTAGGTATGTGAAACTTTGCAGCATCATAAGGGCGTACAAGACTACAAGCAAGGAGCTTTGTGAATATCTCTTTATATGACTCACCCAATTGTCTAAAGTTGTGTTTCTCTCCTTTAAGCATTTCTTGATATCTTGTCTTGTTACTTTGTTGGTTAGCAGTAGCCAAATCAAGAATAGCTTGGTCTTTAGGCTTAGAGTAATCCATAACTCCATCATTAACAACTTGTTTGTTCTTATTACAATATATGTTATTTCCTTTATCCTTGTTATTGTTGTTATTATAACCATTTTTTCTGTTTCCATTTTTTGTCAAAATACCTTTCTCTTTCAAAACATCATCAATTTTAAATGTAGCTTCAACCATGGTATCAAAGGACTCAAAAACCATCTTCTTAACTTCATACTTCATCTCACGAACCATGTTACTAATGAGGATTTTAATATTTTCTTTCTCATGAATAGTCCTATAATAGTGAGAGCACTATCATCTCCATCTTTGTAAGAAAGTAACAAAAGATTCTCCTTGATTTTTCTTTGTGTGACATAAGTCCAATAGTGAGACAAATCGTGAAATAGTGTATGCAAAATATTGAACAAATCTCTAAATTAACTTAGGGAACATCTTAATAGGAGGAATTATATTGGTAAACCACTCCATTTCTTGACCCTTAAGACTCCTTGGAAATAATCTCATAAGATATGAGTCCTCATGATGAAACCCAAAACTCATAGTATAGAACTGATGCACATGATCATTTGGATCCCCATTTCCATCATATTTGTCATATTGGGGGGTCTCAATTTTTCTAGGAAAATCTTTCATGTCAACACTCTTATCAAAAGGATTAGGACAAATTGAATCAAGTGAAAAAAAACTCTTGAGTGTCAATATTTGCTTCAATTGTTTCTTCAATTGGTTAATTTCTTCTTTTATAGAGGGATCATGCTTGTGAAAATTTTTGTCTACATCAAACTTGTAAGGGACCTTAGCACCCTTTTTGATTAAATGTTGAAAGCATGCATCTCTATTTTGGTCCATATGTGCTTCCATACGTTGCTAAAAATGTGGGTCCGATTGCATAACCAAGAAATCATAAGCATTATAGTCAAAGTTTGAGCTACCACCTCCATATCATGAACCATGATGAGCTTGTTGTGAAGGTTGTCTTGAAATTCTAGGAGGTGTTGGTTTTCTATAATAATCATGTCTTGAAGCTCTCCTTCCTCTAGGGCTAGGAGAATGGGAAGATGTTCTTGAGTGTCTTCCACTACGTAGAGTCTTAGGAGGGGTAGATAGAGGAGAGTTGTTCCCACCACCAATGTGCAAATTATTGAATTGATTTCAAGTTGCAAAGCCATGAGAAGGTCTTGTGCTTCTTGATGGGATTTCCTTTCCATCTCAATAATAACCTACCTTTCTTCTTCTAGGCATCTAAATTGTTCTTCCTTCTTAACTTGTTCTATTAGGATTAAACCTCAGATAGAAATAACAATTACATGCAAATATAAACAATAATAGAAAATAATAGATCACAGAAAAGAACACAAGACACCAAGATTTAACATGGTTCACCTAATCCCTAGGCTACATCCACCAAACAGCAAGTCTGATATTATTACGATTCAATGATTACAACCTAATTACAATATGTAATCCCTTACAACTCAATATTATTGCAAGAACCAATTTTTGCATCACCACTATGAAATAATCCCTAACCATATGCCCTTTTATACAATTATTTTTTCCCCTTTAGGGTAACAACATGTCAGCCATAAATTGGTGAATACTAGCCCAAACTTTAGTGGTGAATCTATGAATAGAACCAAAAAAAATATCGAGGCGATGCCCAAAACCCAAAGAATTTATGAAGTATGTACAGTAATTTCCTGATTAGTCACTAAAAACTAACATGTTCTTCTAGAAGGGATTTAACCTCATGCTCAAGTACTTTGAGTCTACCTCTCGCATAACCTAAAGGTGTCATCAGTGGTGTACACAGTCTTGACTGTCTAAACTACTTACCAGTAAATGTTGCATTCACATGAGTGCTAGAAGGCTCACTAATTAGATCATCATATTGGGTTTTCTCTTCTTGATATGCATAATTCTTACCTTTTTCAGCCCTTTGGTATGCATCCAAATATCTATCCTCAATATGTGGTGAGGTTGGTTTATTTTCATGAGCAAGACCACCACTTAAGAGGTCAACATAGTATTCACCACTTTGATTCTTCCTTTGTGGAGCCATTGTAAAATTCATATCCATATCCAAGTGAGGTGATGTTAAGGGTGTACTAAACTCAATAAGGTCATTTAGGGTCAAACAATGATTTTGGAATATTCTTAAGTGATTGAAAAAAACACAGGTTCTTTTCACTTACATCTTTGACAAGTTTGAACTAAAGGTAGTTGTTTAAAGACAACTTGAGGTAATTTTCCTTGATCTACTTGATATCTTGTTGTAACTAGCATGAAGGAAAAGATACTAGGTGATAGGAAGAAATGTTGGTATCAAACTAGGATATTAAAAGCACTCACTTGTCCAAAAGAGATGTCATGAGATAGAATTTTGTAATAGGCATAAACAAACATTGCCATAGAGGTGCCCACTATTGGTGTTTTTACAAAAAAAAACTATTGAACAAAAAAAGCTCAATACCAAAGTAATAATACTCACAAATCTAGGGATTAGCTAATTCCCATTAACAATTATGTGTGCACACCATTTGGGGCTCTGCAAAATGAAGGTGGGTATACCTAGGGGATAATTCAAATGAATACTACTATATGAGAATTATATTAGTTTCATTCTGATTCTCATCTTCTATCCCTACCATATATATGTACTTTATTCCTTTCTTGACATTTTCATATGACATTTGTCCCTCATAATCATATTTGGTCACAATTCTCCTTGGGTTTACAAATATTTCTAGAAATAGTAGCTACCTAAGACTCAAAAATCAGATATAAACAAGTGTTGACCAGCCTTTACAACCTTGAAAAAATTGGAATAAAATTTATTTTGATTTTATAATTGATTAGATATGTAGTAGTATAATTTACTCTCACTTACTTCTAATGTATGTAACCAGTGCCTTATCCATTGGGCAGAAAGTTAACTATTAGCAGGAGTTCTAATTCAAATAACTTGTAGATGAATCCATCAATTGTAATTACCCATGTCCATTCTTATGAAGCATCCCTTTCATAAACTCATAAACTCTACTAATTTATTGAAGCATTTCCTTAACTCCTTGAATTAAAAGAAACAATAGAACTAGCATACAATCTATCTAGATTACATTCAATCAATTAAACCTTATTCAAATGATCTCAAAGTAAACAAACTCATAAAATGGAGACAGAAATTGGTGACACAGATACCCTTTGTATTATCCTTTTAGAAGACTGATACAATAACCAATAGAAATTCAATGAAAAGCTTAGAATATCTTGCTGATTTTCTATTTTCTATATATCACCAAAAAGTACACAATCTGAAAATAAGCTCAAAATAACTACACACAAATGGACCAACTATTCTTTTCTTAAAGAAAGGAAAATTATACAACTTTTCAGACCCATCACAATGCCTTGAAAACTCATTTATATAAGCATGAGTTGTAACAAGAAAAGGGAAAAATGTGAATAACGAGTGTCCTTAACAACAAGGAATACAAAAAACTTTTAAAATATATTTGTATCCTCAACACAAAAAGAAACAACAGAAACAGTTGCAACATGACAGTTGGAAGCATCAAATCTTTTGTTTTTTCCTCTTCTTCAACTACCCCCTTTTGGTAAAGCCTTTATTTATGTGATTTCCTCCCATACGATGACTTCTCTTTTTGTTGTCCACTCACATGCTTTGATTTTTGTTACTTCACCAAAAAACTTCTGCCACCTAGAATTTGTGACTACCTTCCCCTCTGTTATGAACTTATTCACTTCAATTTCAACTTTAAATAGAGTATCAATGAGTTCATTGAAAGAAAAATCATCCATGTCACCTTCAAAAACTGATGCCACTTATAGCAAATTTACAATATGGTCAAAAGAACTAGACCATTCATTCCACTCTTTTATTTGATCATAAGAATTAAGAATACAAAGGATTAGGGAATAAAAACCATTGATCAACACTTTCATCTTATTCTAGATTATTGTCAATTTCCCTCTAAGAATTGTAACAAATCCTTTACTCTATCCATACCCTCTTTAATTGAAATGACCTTATCAAGAAGGTCTAGCTTTTTGGCCAATAGATGTATCAATCTATCAAAAAAATTCATGTATGGTCCCCACTACTGAAAAATGGGGTCTAACAAGATTACTACTTCTTTGCACACTTGCTCAGTAGTTTTCAAGTTGGTGAATGCATTATATGCATCTTGAGAGATTCTCTTCAAGATGCCTATCCTATGATTCAACATATTCAACATTACACCTCTCTTTAGTGCACCATTAGATTGAGGAATATTACCCTCCATATTGATTACTAGTGCTTGCATTGTTACCACTATGGGTATATCCTCTGTCTGAACCTCTACCTCAATAGTGTGCTTGATCTCTTCCACATTCCTTTATGCATGTTCTACCTTTGTTGCAGATTTGAGTCAGTCCTTTAGAGATGCAATTTCCTATTCTGGGCTCTAGACCTTGTCCTCCAACTCTTCTATCCTCTATTTTTGCACATAGCGTATTTTAAGCTCTTCCTCATATAACTTCCTAACATCCAAGCATTCATTATAGTCCAATTTTACTTTATCATCCAAATAGAAGGGTCTGAATAATGTTCTCATAATGGAGGGGGCCCTAAAAAAGGTATGATCTACCATTCTCATGATCACAGCACTAAACAAATTGAAAAATACAATTAGATTTGAATAATGAAAATCTTGATCCCAAATATGAGTCCACAATTGCACAAGAAACTCACCAAATTCATCAAACATTTGATCAATGAAATCCTAACTGATATAGCCAATGTTCTTGTATACGATCAAGTGTATGAGCAATGAGTAATGATGAAATTTGAAGTCCTTCATCTCTCCTTTCTTAGCATTCACAATTTGATAATGCATGCTTTCCATAATGAACTCCACATAGTCATATTCCCTTTTGTGGAAAGAGTCTTGTATGACACATGCTATTAAAACCAACAAACCATATACACAATCTTTTGCCCCATCACTTCCCAAAACTTTGTGTAATTCATACACAATATTCTTAAAATAGTTCTTGAATCTTCTTAATGGCAAGTGATCCTCTACTTTCTTTGGTGTTTTCCCTACCTTTTTAACATTGTAGGGGATGTGGGATAGCATCACATTATTTAGATAATGAGTCTTATTCCTTCCAAATTTTTCCTATAGGTCCTCAATATCTATGGACACATCCATTTGCCCCTCTAAATTGAAAGCTTCTATAAAAGAAGTCCTTATAAGTGTACATAAAATTCTC
The DNA here is from genome assembly GCA_028749045.1 of Cupressus sempervirens. Lineage (NCBI taxonomy): Eukaryota > Viridiplantae > Streptophyta > Pinopsida > Cupressales > Cupressaceae > Cupressus > Cupressus sempervirens. The sequence continues at coordinate 949,225,109 of CM053792.1, read as the reverse complement.
CCATTATGTCTATGGAATGACCTCATGACTGGATTATATGATTCTATCAAGGCCTTCAACAAATACTTTGGGGAATATTAATTTTTCATATTCTTGTTCCATGGGTTACAAACTAGCATATTTTCAATTTTGATCTAATAGAAATACATGAATAGATTAAACCCATCGATATTGGGCCACATTGCATCTTTGCATAGATGACCCTAGGAGTATCTTCAACCATTCCTCTACATGTTTATTTGGCTTTGGGACCCTAGTTTTCTTTTTGGCTTTGACTATCCCCTTCTTCTTCTTTCCTTCTACCATCACTTCAACAACATCTTCTCCTTCCTCTTCAACTTCTACTTCATTTGCAGGGACCTCCTCAACATCCATGTCATCCATTATTTTCTACAAATTTATATCTCAAACTCCTACAACAATAGCACAAAAAATCACAAAGCTATGTACACCTGAAGACTTTTCAGAATGGAAAACACAAGCTCTTGGAAATAGAAAATACTCTGAACTTTCAATCAAATATTTATACTTTATTCATGCAATCTAATAGCTTTAATAAATTCTACATGCATGAGCTTTAATACCATCCTTGTAGGGTGTCAGCAAAGAATATCAATTGTGTAATATGATCTTGAAGTACCTTTCTACTTTTTGTTTTACTTGGCTATGGTGAATTCATCATTTTTCTTAATTGGCATGACACCTCCGCCGATCTCCTTTTTCAAATTTGGTCCTCCACTTATACCCTGACTCCAAATCTTCAACCCTTGTAATTTTGGAGACACAACTATCAAACCCCTATGCTTATCCAAAAAAGCTTCAAAAAACTACAAGCGTAGAAGCGTTAACCCTTTCTAAGCATGGCTTTGCAATCTATTCTACACCCCTATGAGGCCCTCTTTATCATAAGATTTAAAACCCTTTCAACATATCCTTATGTATTTATGCTTCAAAACAGTTTGTATTAGTGTAAGGAATTCACTTTATCTTTCAGTTTATCTTTTATGCCCCTACACTAAAACACATGATCTTGCTCTTTTAAGAAGTCCTTACACTCATATGCCAAACCAATCTCGTATCCATGAAGAGAGACATGAAACACTTCTTCATCTTCATGATATACTTGCAAATGTAAGAATGTAAGGAAAAATTTTCTCTTAGAAAATCAACGACCTAGATTACATTTCAAAAAGAACATCATCGTTGATTTAAGCACATGCAAAATGGATGACTTAAGTTATCTTCCATGCAGGCCAAGCCCATCTACATATTTGATGTGTCACAATTCAATTCACTATTTTCAAGGCCCAAGTGGCAATTTATCAAGTCCCACATGACACATTCCTCCTTATGACACCACTTTATGGTTGTCTGCAAGTCAAAATAGCAGAAGCATGTAGATGAAATCAAATATTCCTTTGCTATTATGAGATTCCCTTGTGCGTAGAATCATAAAACCCATTTAATATTTCTTTGAGATATGCATTACGCCATCACAAGCTTTTATGCCCTTATGCCATTCAGCAAAACTTAAGTGCATGAATCAAACTGATCCACCTTTTTGCTCATCCACTCAACTTGTCATTCATACCCCCATAAATCAATAAATGTAACCACTTTAAAACTTTATTATGTTCATATGCCAAAGAAGAAAATGTATAGCTATAAGTACCCTAATGAAAAATTTTCATTGATATGGGCTAACTTGTCACCATGGAACTGTAAGACAGATCTTACAAGGTATGAAATCCTTTTATGCACCTTTGCTCAAGGATAAATCGTATGATTGGAATGTTCCAAAGTGCATCACTTTTCTGTTACGAGTTACACATCTATATACCTATAAACCAAAAATTCCTTTATGCCCTTACACCATAACAGTGAAGCGTAACCATGGAGATAAAGGAATGAAAACACAACACTCCTACAGGAAGCCCAAACATCATAGAATCGTAAGAGAAAAGAACCTAAGATTTTTGCAAAACCTTTTGAAAATTCATATTCAGGATATTTTGAGGACTATCTTGATGAAAAACCTTGATAATTCAATAAAAATCAAAAAACATAGAAATCAAGGCATAACTAGGGTAACCCAAGGTTTGAAAAATGATAAGAACAAAAACCCTAATTTGTAGGATACAAGGATTATATGATTTTTCACACATATTTTGGAAATTCTCTACACTATGAAAAATTAGACCACCAGTGGCTCTATCTAGGGATGATAGACTACCTAAGTCTATGCCAGAATCTAGAATCTATGGTAGAGTAGACCATATACTTGATACATAATGACAAGTTCCTCAGAGAGCACAAAAAAAAAATACCAAAAATAGGAAACTAGACTGTACAGAGGTATTTACAAGGACTTTACAAAAATATGCATAATGTACAAGGACACAAGAAACTCTTAAAAATATTGTTCATGGAAAATAGATAGTTTACAAAATTACCTCTTCAAGCATTGTCCATGAACTAGCAATTCAAGAACATCTCCAGTTAGATCCCTTAGAAAATATGAATCTTCACCATTTGTATTACAAATGTTGTATGGGCCAAGCCATATGGGATCAAATTTACCATGCTTACTTTTATCTTCCATCTTAGCATTCAGCACCAATACCATATCACCTATTTCAAATTTCCTCTCAATGGCCCTCTTGTCATACAAATGCTTCATCTATGACTGTAACTTGGCATTCTAAATAGAAGAATATCTTCTTGTTTCTTCCAGTTTTAGGATATCATCCATCTTGAGTTGCATCTCATCAATGATATCATCCTCATAAAATTGAAAAAATTTATACATTTCCTTTAAATTATTTTGTGGAAATCTAGCTTGTATGCCATAAACCAAATCAAAAGGAGCACATCCAATGGTGTTTTTCACAATAACCCTATCAGCCCACAAAGCTAATGGCAATTTTGAATCCCAAGCCTTCATGTTCTCTCCCAAAATCCTTTTGATAATTTTCAATATACTCTTATTGCTTGATTCTACCTGACCATTCCCTTGGGGATGATAAGGTGAGGATGTGTATTCTGTAATGCTATATTTCTTACAAAAATTCCTATATTCCTCATATCTAAAACACATGGCATTATCAATTACAATACTCTATGGGCATCAAAACCTGGTCACAATTTTATTTAGAATGAAATTAATCACTACTTTACTTATTACATTCTTAGTAGGAATTGCTTGAACCCACTTAGTGAAGTAATCAGTAGGCACTAGGATCCAAGAATGTCCAACACTAGACTTGTTTGAAATCTCACCAATGAAATCAATTCGCCATTGTTGAAATGGTTCCTCCACTTCAACAAGTCTTAATGGTAGATTCCCAAAGAACTTTAACTTTCCACTAAACCTTTGACTAGCATCACATATTTTGACAAACTCATGAGCATCTCTGAAAAGTGTTGGCTACCAAAACCCAGCCCTAAGAACTTTAGGAAAAGTGGTTTTAATCATATAATGACCCCCACACACACCTTCATGCATATTTCTTAAGATCCTTTTAGACTCAATTTTGTCTACACATTTCAAAAGGACCCCTTTCATATTCCTCCACCACAATTGGCCCTGCACTATAACATACCTTATAGCCTGCAACTTTAGGGATCTTTGTTGGTTGTCTATTAATCTTGGTGGGGATTTCATTTTGTGCAAGTAATAAATCACATCTCTATACCAATAAAAAATATCCATATCACAAAGATTATCCCTACAACTATCATCAAATTTATTGATTTGATTTGCTTCTAAATTGGCTTGTGTCATCAATTTGGCCAAGCCTTGACCTCTAACTAGTTTGGTGATGTAAATATCAATATTAAACTCTTGTATTCTGTTAATCCACCTACATCTTCTACCAGATTCCTCTTGTTGTGAAAAGATATCCTTTACAGTAATAGTAGGGACAAATATAATGAGAATGGCTCCCATTAGGTAACACCTAAAAGCCTTCACCCCTTTCACCAATGCATATGCCTATTTTTCATTGATATCATACTTGAGTTCTACTACCTATAATGATTTGCTAAAAAATGCAATGGGTTGTTCATAACCTTCCTCATTTTTCTGTAATAGTACTTAAGTAACAATGTGAAATGAAGCAAAAGAAACTATATTCATTGGCTTATCATAATTTGGTGCCCTAAGAATAGGAGCATCCTTAATAGCTTGCTTGATCTTTTGGAATGCAATGCTAGGCTCCCCATCCCATTTTATCTCAAATTTTTTCTTTAACATCTTTGATATAGGCCTACTAATCTTTGCAAAATTAGTCACAAACCTTCTAAGAAAGTTAGTCTACACAAAAAATGACTAAATTCCCTTAACACTTTTAGGCTTCTAAATTTTATCTATTGCTTCTACCCTTTTGGGGTCAATCCTCACTCCATGCTTACCAACTAGATGCTCTAACAACTTTCCTTTAGTAACACCAAAATTACACTTTCTAGGATTTAAAGAGATACCATACTTAAGGGATAAGATAAATACCTTTTCTAGATGTATGCAATGATCATTCTCATCCTTAGAATAAGTAGTTAGATCATCCTGATATACAACCAAGAATTTAACAATAATATCAGCAAAAGCCACATCCATAGCACATTGAAAAGTAGCCCAAACATTAGGAAGCCCAAAAGCCATCCTGACATACACATAAGTACCCCATGGAGTAGTAAAAGTAGTCTTAAACTATTCTAATTCCTTAACAACCACTTGATTATAGCCTAAAAATCCATCCATCATGGACATAAGTTTAGAGCCAGCGACTATTTGCAACATAGCTTCCATATTTGGTAAACCATAATTATCCTTTAACGAAGATATATTAAGATTCCTGAAGTCAACACACAATCTTATATCTGCATTTTTCTTCCTAATAGGGACTAAATTAGACACCCAAGATGAATGTTTGATATGCTTTATGATCCCTGCATCTCTTAACTTGATTAGTTCCTCTAGCATTTTAGGAGCTAGAGTTGGATTTATTGGCCTCTAATTTTCTCTAAAAGGCTTAGCATCTATTTTCAAATGGATTTTATGCTAAAAAAGATCCTCTCTATAAGCCTTTAGGTCATCATATGACCATGCAAACACATGTCTATATTTTCTTAACAAACCTGTCAAACGCTGCCTTATTTTAGGAGATAATTTCTTACCAATATATACCTTCTTAGGCATTTCCTCAGTTCCTAAATTTACCTCCAAATCTTTAGCATTATATTCACTGGCATCCACTTGGGACCTATCTTGATTGTCAAAAATAGTTTCTTGAACAACCATACCCCTTGGGATTTTGTTTGTTTTCAATTATACAACTTCCTATCCAAAAAATAGTATCTTTCCCATTTATATTTTCTACATAAGCTACACAATCAATTTCTTGCCTTGACAACACATTTTCACAATTCAAAAATCTCATAATATCTTTATCATCCTCAAATACTTGCCAATTTTGGACATTATCAGAAATAGAGGGCCTAGTTTGAATCTCAACTTTGGATATACCAGCAAATGTAATGTCATCAGGCTCTATTGCTATGTTTTCTAAAAAATCTACCACCTTTTTGTTATTCCTATCTTTTTGAACTATCCCAAATGCATTAAAATATTCAATCATGTCCCATACAACATTTCTATATTGTTTTAATCTTCTTTGTTTTGACACATAAACATTTCTTACTTGGGATACAACTAATTCAGAATCCCTATAATATACAAACACTTTATCCCATTCCTATGAGCTAGTCTGAGAACTAATAACAAGGCCTCATATTCTACTATGTTATTAGTACAAGGGAAACTCGATGTAAAAGAGAATTTGTATGTTAACCCAATAGGAGAAATCAATAAAATACCTACACTAGATCCATCCTTGCAGCAAGCACCATCAAAAAACATAGCCCATAGATCACCTTTATTTATTTTTTGTGTTAGCTTCTACTTCCATTTGATATTTATGCTTACCTTTCTTCAAGGTTAGAACCTCAGCTCAGAATGCATTGACATCTATATCCACAAAGTTTGTCATATCATCCTCTGTCTCCTCTTCTATCATATATATACTTTTAGGCTCTCTATTTATTTCTACCAATTTCCCCTCAATGTTGAAAGTAGCAAATGATAAATCACATTACAGACTCCCTCCCATGGCAACACTCCACTTTCTAGATAACAACATACCATATTGAGGAGGAATATCAACAACCTGCACACTTATATTAAGCTCTTTGCCAAGATAAGTAGTCAACTTATATGGTAGAGCATTAATAGTGCCTATGACTATCACTTCTCTTTTATCCATAGCATAACATCTTCCCTGAGTAGTATCAACCATCAAGCCCAATTCCTTCATTATCTCAAAAGGCATCACAATATTGGAAGCATGAAAATCAATCATGCAATTTCTTATTGTTTTACCATTTACTAAAATACTTAAGAAAAATGGCCCAACACTTCCTAAACACTAATTTACAGAGTTATCCACGAACATTTGAGGAATTTGGGACACAACTACTTAAGTTTCTTTATCTTCTACCTTTTCTTTATTTTATTTTTTGGGATTATGATTTTTGTTACAATAATGTCTTACCTTTGTATCCATATCTTCCAACCATGCTAATGCTTTATGTTAGTGTTCAAGGATTTTGAACAATTTAGACAAAGAGACCTTGATAGTGATTTGTGATAACACATTAGTCATATCTATAGAAGAATCAAAAGGGCCATTAGTCACCATACTCCTTTTCTCATGATGTTTGTCCAAAATGTTTACAGCATCTTGATGATTCTTGTCATTTTTAGTGATCACTTTTTGTATCTTCTCATCTAACTTCTTGGGAACATTATTTGAGAGATCAAAACCCTTGGGACTATCCACTTTCTTCAGTTCCCATTTCTTACTAGTAACTTTAACTTTCATAGTAGGGATTTCTTTAGGCTTCACAACTTCCCCTTTTTTAAGATTAACCCCTTTTATAAACATATTAGCCACCTTGTCATTACCATCTTTCTGAGCCATGTTTCTAGTTTGTACCTAAGCTATCATTTTGGAAATAATTTTATCAATCTCCTCCCTAGAAGGCTTCCTTAATGTCACTTATTCTTTGGTAGTTACCATATTACACACATTATATTCAACATCACTCTCATTAGAAAATACCTATTGTTGAATATCATTCTAGAACTACCTTTTCTCAGTTGCATCTCTGTCGTAATCCTTACAGTTAGATTAATCATAATGTGATTCAAACATATTACATCCTACACCATTATTGTTTTCTTCACATTCATGGCATTCTTCTACCTTAATCTACTTCCCAGGGAATGATAAGGCTACCACACAAGATTCAGGGGTGTGGGGTAATTGACAAGAAAAGCACCATGTGGGTTCAGTAACAAATTTATGATCATCCACCAAATTTACAAGATTTTTGGATAAGGGGTTAGGGGTCATCTTGTTGTTGGTGTTCTTGGGAGGAGGAACATTAGGTTGACCATCCTTCCAAGTAGTTTTATAAGGGAAATTTTGCAATCTATTATGTCTATTGAAATTTGATTGATAAGGGATCCAATTATTAGTGGGATTCCTATTATTCTTTACCTGAGGAAGATTTAGACCCTTTATAGCATTTAGAACTTGACTTATCTCACTAGGCTCTTGCTTTTTCCCACCTACACTTTTGTAATCTTCCTTTATGCTTCCCTTATTCCCAAAAAACCTAGGATCATCTCTTTTTCTCTCTAACCTCCCTAAAATTCTCAAATTATTTTCCAAATTTATAGCAATTCTAAATGCATCTCTTAAAGTCCTAGGTTCCTTATCCCTAAGCCAGTATGCCATTTTACTATCAAAAGCATCCAAATAAGTGATCAAACATATCTTATCATCAACTCACATGGCCTACATTAGCTTGTACATTAGGTTCCTTATCTTTTTTTCTCTCTAACCTCCCTAAAATTATCAAATTATTTTCCACATTTATAGCAATTTTGAATGCATCTCTTAAAGTCCTAGGTTCCTTATCCCTAAGCCGGTATGCCATTTTACCATCAAAAGCATCCAAATGGTATGTCTGATCACATGGCCTACATTAGCTTGTACATTAGGTTTTGTATCTCTTTGCTCTCTAACCTCCCTAAAATTCTCAAATTATTTTCCACATTTATAAAAATTCTGAATGCATCTCTTAAAGTCCTAGGTTCCTTATCCCTAAGCCAGTATGCCATTTTACCATCAAAAGCATCCAAATAAGTGATCAGACATATCTTATCATCAACTCACATGGCCTAAATTAGCTTGTACATCCTTTTGTGAAATCTATTATTGAATTTAGTGATAAACTCATTAGGTAGCCTCTTAATATTACTAAATTCACTTAGGATATAGCTTTGATTGTGCTTGTCACCATATTGCTCTTTGAAATAGTACTCAATATCCTTCCAATCAATAATGGATAATTCAAGAAGTCTCCTGAACCACTCTCTAGCATCTTTAGTTAATGATTGAATAAATAGTTTCATAATAACATCTTTAGCCTCAAACTAATAATCACTCATCATATTAAGAAAACTCCTTAAATGGTCCTCACAAGTGATAGCATTATTGCCAGCAAATTTAGGCAACCTTTTTCTCATTTCTTGAGGGATGGGATTAGGGATCCTAGGGATTCCATCAAAACATATTTACCTATAACCCTCTAACTGAACAAGTCTCCTTTGGAAGTCAATCTTAGGGTGATCCACAACATTTCTCTTACTATTATTCAAAGGATCACTAGTACTAGCATCACCAATAGATTTACTAAGATCTATTTTCTCTAAAAAAGAAGACAAGAAAGAAGTAGGTACCTTAGTAAAAAAAATGTATTTGCATCATTAAATCCACCACTTAGATCATTTTTAGGCATAATTGTAGACTTCTTCCTAGCACCTTCTAGGAATTTAATCTTATTGTTCATCTCAGCTATAGCTGCTTCATTTTTTGCAATTTCTAACTTCTTAGCCAAGGCATCCTTCTCTTTCCTTTTCTTTTCCAACTCAATATTAGAAGGTTACAATGAGTCATGGATCTGAATGATCTCTAAGGGTTCATTAATTCTAATACAAACTTCCTTTTGTTTTCCTTTGTACCAGACATCAATAGCATGTTCCACATCCTTTTTAACTTCTAAGGTCTTGTAATTTTTGATGTGTTGTACCACAGGACCCTCTCAATTTACATCTTATCTTTCTAGAAACTTTTTCTCTTATATCTTAAGCTGCTCAACTTGACCCACAATCTCAGGCTGCCAAGCACTAGCTGCTATCTCATTTTTCTTTGTTAGTGCTGCAATTTGCCTATGTAGTTTCTAATTTTCTTCATAAGCTTTCATGATCATCTCTTCCCTCTCCTTTTTAAATTTCCTATCAATAGCCTCCTACTCAAAAAGCTGCATTCTCAAGACTTCATTCTCATCAAGATCAAGAATGGTAAACTCAGAACTAGAAGTCTTCTCATCATTGAAACTGTCAAATTCTAAATGTTTAGGTCTTACTCTTTTAGGAGAGTAATCTAACATGAAAGGGTTCCTACTATGCTGAAAAAGATCATTACTATTCCTATCGTCCAAATTAAGTGCATGTGGTTGCACAACTTTCTCTTGACATATCATTTCAAGGGTATTATAAAAATTGTCATCAAATAAGCTTGGATGACATCGAGGACCTTTGCAGAAGGGTTCCCTCTCAGTAGTGGAAAGATAGACATTGTCTTTCCTTGTTATTTGCTCTTGAGAATAGTTTCATGTCTAGATCTGAGACCCTTTCATAGCCCAATTCTTCTTTCCTTTAGGAGGGAGGTTAGTCTGTAACTTAATTGCTGGGTTTTTCTTCACATTTTCCCGTGTGTTCTTCTTATTTTCCATAATTTGAATCAATCAATTCCTAGATTTTGACATAGGTTAAAACCTTCTGAGTCACCACCCACCCTTTCAGAATGGGAATAATTGCTAAATAGATCACAATCACTTCACTAACAATCTTAGGCAAAATGAAAATAACCCTCAAAACCATAGAAAACTTAATGTGAAACATCTACCTCAAACTCTACCCAATGGATACACAAATCTTAGATGATAAACTTAGTTTATGACAATATTAAATAATTATTTCCCTAGCAGAGTTGCCATTTTGTTGGTGTTTAAAAATTAAAAAACTATTCAACAACAAAATCTTAATACCAAAGTAATAATACTCACAAATCTAGGGATTAGCTAAATCACATTAACAATTATGTGTGCACACCATTTGGGTCCAACTTCAACAAAACAAAGATTGGTTTTCTACTCTTTAGGCTCTGCAGAGCTAAGGTGGGTATACCTAGGGGATGATTCAAATGAATATTGCTATATGAGAATTATATTAGTTTCATTCTAGTTCTCATCTTCTATCCCTACCATATATATGTAGCTTATTCCTTTCTTGACATTTTCAGATGACATTCATCCCTCATAAGTAGATTTGGTCACAATTCTCCTTGGGTTTGCAAATATTTCCCAAAATAGTAGCTACATAAGACTCAAAAATGATGTATAAATGAGTACTAACCAGCGTTTACAACCTTGAACAAATTGGAATAAAATTGATTTTGATTTTATAATTGATTAGATATGTAGTAGTAGAATTTACTCTCACTTACTTCTGATGTATGTAACCAATGCCTTATCCATTGGGCAGAAAGTTAACTACTAGCAGGAGATCTAATTCAAATAACTTGTAGATGAATCTATCAATTGTAATTACCCATTTCCATTATTATTAAATGTCCCTTTTATAAATTCATAAACTCTACTAATTTACTGAAGCATTTCCTTAACTCCTTGAATTAAAAGCAACAATAAACCCATCATACAACCTATCCAGATTGCATTCAATCAATTAAAAATTATTCAAATGATCTCAAAGTAAATAAACTCATAAAAAGGAGAGAGAAATTGGTGACATAGATATAATGTAAATACCCTTTGTATTATCCTTTTAGAAGACTGATACAATAACCAATAAAAACCCAATGAAAAGCCCAGAATATCTTGTTGATTCTATATTTTCTATATATCGTCAAAAAGTACACAACCTGAAAGTAAGCTCAAAATAACTACACACAGATGGATCGACTATACTTTTCTTAAAGAAAGGAAAATTATACAACATTTTAGACCTGTCACAATGCCTTGAAAACTCATTTATATAAGCATGAGTTGCAACAAGAAAAGGGAAAAATGTGACTTACAGGTATCCTTAACAATAGGGAATACTAAAAAAATTTAAAATATCTTTGTATCCTCAAGACAAAAAGAAAAAATAGAAACAATTGCAACATGATAGCTAGAAGCATCAAATCTTCAATTTTTTCCTCTTCTTCAACTGCCCCCTATTGGTAAAGCCTTTATTTCTAGGATTTTCTCCCATACAATGACTTCTCTTTTTGTTGGCCACTCGCATGCTTTGATTGTTGTTAGTTCACCAAAAAACTTCTGCCACCTAGCATCTATGACTGCCTTCCCCTCTGTTATGAACTTATTCATTTCAATTTAAACTTTAAATTGAGTATCAATGAGTTCATTGAAAGAAAACTCATTCATGTCACCTTCAAAAATTGATGCCACCTGTGGAAAATTTACAATATGGTCAAAAGAACTAGACCATGCATTCAAATCTTTTATCCAATCATAACAATTAAGAATAGAAAGGATTAGGGAATAAAAACCATTGATCAGCACTTTCATCTTATTCTAGATGATTGTCAATTTCCCTGTAAAGAATTGTAACAAATCGTTTACTCTATCCATACCCTCTTTAAGTAAAATGACCTTATTAGAAAGGTTTGGCTTTTTGGCCAATAGAGGAATCAATCTATCAAAAAAATGCATGTATGGTCCCCACTTATGGAAAAATGGGGTCTAACCAGATTACTGCTTCTTTGCACACTTTCTTAGTAGTTTGTAAGTTAGTGAATGCATTATATGCATCTTGAGAGATTCTCTTCAATATGCCTATACTATGATTCAGTATATTCAGCATTACACCTCTCTTTATTGCACCAACAAATTGAGGAATCTCACCCTCCACATTGATTACTAGTGCTTGCACTGTTATCCCTATGGGTATATCTTCTATCTAAACCTCTACCTCAATAATGTACCTGATCTCTTCCACATTCCTTTGTGCATGTTCTGCCTCTATTGCAGCTTTGAGTTGGTCCTTCAAAGATGTAATTTCCTATTCTAGTCTCTAGACCTTGCTCTCCAACTCGTCTATCCTCTTTTTTTGCACATAGCCTATTTTAAGCTCTTCCTCATATAACTTCCTAACATGCAGGCATTCATTATAGGTAGTAGCAAGCCTATCCTCAATATAATCCATTTTTGCCTCATTCATGCATGCAAAATTTTTAACCATACTAGAGATCTCCTTGCCTGTGGTGTTGTCCAATGTCCAAACAATCATGTTACCCCAAGTAGTCCCCTCTACATTCATCATTCTAGGCTTATTAGTGTCAGGGGCAATACTCTAGATAGCAAGGGTTTTAGTGTCTATATTAAAACCTAGTCCTCTCTTCAAACCCTCACTATTGGTGGTCTCATAGCTAATTTCCTTGTCTTGCCTCCTGATATGTAATGTACAAAGGCCCTTTCAATATCCCATCCTAGCACTAAAATCATGCCACTTTTATGTACCAACTCCCTGGCTTCTATAGGGGTCATTGTCTCACTATCTGGATCATATGTGAGCAATTTGTCCACCAGTTCTTTATTTTTCTCAGGATCTTCTCCTGGCATAAGTATCAACGTGAGCTCATTTTACTTAACTCTGTATAAAAAACTTTTTAACTCTGATGATTTAATGAAATCATCATCTTCCATGAATTTCTTAGATTGGATGAGTCTATCATCCAACCTAGAAGATACAATTTTCAAATCAGTAGAGACCCTATCTACCTCTATTGCCCTCTCATGTAAATAATTTTTCCTAATGTCAGCAAAATATTGATCATTGTCTAGTATAACTTGTAGGGCTATGTTTACCACCCTCTCTGGGATGTGCATAGTTTTCTATCTTTTGTTCCCTTTGGCCACCCATGTAGAAGTTGAAGGTTGTTCCTCCTCCTCAACATCAATCTCTAACTAGACATCAAGCTCAAGGGATTCTAGATTGACTGTTCCATCCTCTCCTATAGGCTGATTTGGCATCTAACCCATAATATGATCAAATTTTCCTACCATTTTCCTCAAATTCCTAGGATATGGGATCTCTATATAAAAACCCTTGAAGTTTGGATTAGTCCTCTTCAAGAAATCCTCTACCTTTTTGATCTCACAATACTTTCCCAACAACTCCTCAGACTCCCCTATTGCTACTATATTAGCAATTAAATCTTCTACAAGGATGGGTTTGCTGGGAGGTAGCATATAACCCCTAATAGCTTTGACCTCATTGGTTATATAATTTTCTAGGTCATACATTTTGTAGGATCCAATAGAAAATTTATACTAACCTAGATACTCATTGAGTTCTTCATAGGCATTCTTTCCAATTATAAAATCTCCTACTTTAAAACTTCTAAACACAAATGTAGGTTTATGTAGGGAAGGAGGAATCATCTCTTTATTCATTAATAAAAATTGCCAAAAGAATTCAGCAATGGCTAACCTAGGAGGCAAGTATTTGGGTAATATATGGGGTGGTTGTGGGCATGCATTAACCCTCATTAGGGTACACTCTTTGAACAAAAATATATCACCCCAATTATGGTCCAATTTTACTTTATCATCCAAATAGGAGGGTCTAAGTAATGTTCTCAAATGGAGGGGGCCCTAAAGAAGGTATAATCTACCATTCTCATGATCACAGCACTGAACAAATTGAAAAATACAATTGCATTTGAATAATCAAAATTTCTATCCCAAATACGATTCCACAATTGCACAAGCAACTCACCAAATTCATCAGATGTTTGATCAATGAAATCCAGACTGATATAGCCAATGTTCTTGTATAGGATCAAGTGCATGAGCAATGAGTAATAATGAAATTTGAAGTCCTTCATCTCTCCTTTCTTAGCATTCACAATTTGATAATGCATGCTTTCCATAATGAACCCCACATAGTCATATTCCATGTTGTCGAAAGGGTCTTGTATGTCACATGTTATTAAAAATAATGAACCATATACACAATCTTCTGACCCGTCACTTCCCAAAACTTTGTGTAATCCATACACAATATTCTTAACATAGTTCTTGAATCTGCTCAGTGGCAAGTGATCCTCTACTTTCTTTGGTATTTGTCCTGCCTTTTTAACATTGTAGGGGAGGTGGGGTATGTTAGAAATGCTTTAGAATAACTAAGAGGGGGGTTGAATCAATTATTCAAGGTCCAAATGTCCTAATAAAACTTTTTCACCAAGTATAGTGAACCCATTAAACTATTCATTCATCCAAGCTTAAGCTTTCCTAGTTAACAAGTTAACAAAAATCAATATGCAAGCATAACACATGAAAGATCAACAAATGACATAGTGATTTACGTGAAAAGCTAATTTGGGAAAAACTACTAGTAACATGCTACTCAATTTTCACTCTTTTGAAGTGATGCCCTGTGAAAGGCCTGCCCTATTAAAGGCTACAAAACACTGTTAAATGTGACCTAGTTAAAGGATTTAACCACCTTGTTAGAAGTGGGCCTGGTTAGAGGACTTTAGAACATTCACTTGGAATTCCACCCTGTTAAAGGATTTACAAATGGATGTTATACCAACCTAAGTCCATAGGATTTTTCCATAGCTGACACAATTGGTAGAGAGCAACAACAAGGGCTTTGACCTGATATAACTCACAACTTAACTTGTAGATTTTAGATCATAGGTCAACTCATAACATTGCCTGGCTTTTAGTCTCTGTAGCTCTAATAGTGTGTCCTCCTTTCAAGCTTTTTCTCCTTGAGTCTTCATGCTTAATGTACCTGTGCAATCTCCTATTTGACCACTTATCAAAGCAGAGTCTCTATGCACTATTCTTCCTTCTTCACTCAATGTCTTCTCCTTGACACCCTTCAACCACTTTGCAATTTGGCACCCTAGCAACTCTTTCTTCTTGACCTATGACTCCTTAAATAGAGGTTTTGGAAATATTTTTCCCTCTCAAATATTCCCACTTTATCTTCTATATTGAATCGATTAGGTAGGATTCAATGAATCTAACCCATATCTTGTTCCTTCTAGAAACATCATGAAGAATTCTCTTGAATTTTCCCAAAAATGGTTTATCTAAAATTTTGTGCCTCTAGCTCATCATCCTTATCCTTCATCTGGTTCACAATATTCAAGGTAACAAACTTGTCAGCTCAAATCTAGAAAATCTTTAACTTTTCGCATAATGCAGTAGCTTGGCACTAATGAAATTCTAGTGCTCAGCACATACCGTGTTACTTGGCACCAACTACATTTTTCCTGATGCTCGACACCTACTATGGATTCACTTGGCATCCACTAAGTTTTCTAATGCTCAGCACCTAAACTTTGCTCAACTCCTTCTGTTTCACTTGGCACATACTAGATTTTTCATATTCTCGACACTAACTGAAAATTTACTTGGCATGAACTAGCTTGCTTAGCACTCACTAATGAACTTAGTTAAACTTTTTAGACAACCTTGTTACAACTTATTCCTCCAGTGTTTCTAAGTGTGGCCAACCTCTGTATCTTTAAGTATGTTATCAATACATCATTTTACCATTGACTTAACTAATCCTCATACTTCATTACAAAACCATAACTCAACCTTTTCCTTAGGTGCTTTTGTTACATCTTGTTGATTAAATCCTCTTCATCAATCAACTAAGTGATAGTACTTGGGTCTTATAAGCAATTTTCATTCCAAAAAATAGTAGGTTTGAAATCAATGACAAAACAATGATTGAAAACATTCTTTATCAACCATCTTCCTTCTTTGCAATAATCTCCCTCTTTGATAGTACTCTTTTTCAATCAGATTTCCAACAATCTCCCTCTTTGGCATTGATGGCAATCTAAACTGATCAATCAGGTTATCAAAATGCTAACTAGGTTTAAACAGTAAGGAAAATGCCAAAAATAAATCGTGTTACCATTGCTATTTTCATCAGTTTTCATATCAGCTTGCATATCTCCTTCTTTGCTAATACATTGTCTTCTCTTGGTGTTCTACTCCCTCTCTAATTGATCTCTAAGCTATTATTTCCTTTTCTTCTGCTATTATCCCTCTTTAATTTTGCTACTTCTCCCTTGTATATGATCAATTTTGCCACTAGCCTTTACTTCTTAACTATTATTTCTCCTTCTTACATGTTGTTCCTTGAAATGTGTTTGTGCCATTTCTCCCTCTATATGTACAGTATTTCTTCTTTTGCATTTCTGTTGTTTCTTAGTTTCTACTATCTCTCTCGTTGTCCATTTGATTTTGTAGATTTGATCATTTCTCCCTCTATATGCATATTTCTCTCTGTATGCATTGATCAGTTTCTACTATTTCATCTCCCTCTTTGACAACAATGCCAAAGACATATTATTTCAGCATCTTATTATGCAGGTGTAGCATTTAGCAAGAACTCCAATTTCTCCTCTGTCACTGTGCTTGTGACTAATTTGGAACTTCAACACTTTGATTACTTTAGGAAAAAATCTTAAAGTATCCTCTGCATCAATTTGTATCATTTTAACAGTTAACTCATTTGATGGAAGGTAGTTTTTCTATTACTTAAGTAGCCTTGACTAGGGGTATCACCCCTAACTTGCCTCTAAGATACTCAAATGCATCTTTAGGTAGTGCTTTTGTGAAGATGTCAATAATTTGTTCCTTTGAGTTGACATATTCATCCTCACTTGCTCGTCTTCCACCAATTCTCTTACATAGTGATACTTAATTGCAAAGTGCTTTGTTTTGGCATGCATCACAGGATTCTTTGATATGTTGATGGCACTTGTGTTATCACAATAGAGTATCGTAGGTTCAGTCACCTCTTCCTTCATACCTTGCAAAAAATGTTAGATCCATACAATATTGGTGCAATTGATAGCAACAACAACATACTTAGCTTCTTCTATGGATTGTGAGGTACAACTTTTCTTTTTTCTGGTCCAAATGACTAATCTTTTAGTGCTCTGCCATTGGTGCTCCTTTTGTCATCAATATTACCTCTCCAGTGTGTATCAGTGTAGGCTTTCAACTCAAACTTTTTACTCCTCTTGCAGTATAAGCCAAAGTCATCTGTTCCTTTTAAGTATCTCAATATTCTTTTTACTACCATCAGATGATTTTCTCTTGGATTAGGAGAAAATCTTGGCACTATTCCAATAGCTAATGCAATGTCTAGTCTACTATGCACAACATACTACAATTTTCCAATCATTAATCTATACAGTGTCTGATTTACTTCAGCTAACTCATCATTCTTGGATAACTTATGTCCTATTACCATTGGTGTACTGACTAGTTTTGAGTCTTCTAAACCAAATGTCTTGAGTATCTCCTTGATTTAGATTGATTGGGTCACAAATATACCATTCTTTAGTTGATGTACTTGCAATCCAACGAAGAATTTGATTTCTCCAAACATTGACATCTCAAACTCATGTTTCATTTGGTCAAAAAAATCTATGCACAGGGCATCTTTTCCTCCAAATATTATATCATCAACAAAGATTTCAAATATCAGAATATCTTTACCTTTTTTTGCCTTGATATATAGTTTTTTGTTGTTATCTATTCTCTCAAATCCAATCTTCACAAGATATTTGTGCAGTCTCTCATACTATTCTATAGGTGCTTTCTTCAAACCATAGAGTGCTTTATGCATTTTGTAGACCATATCCTTGTTGTTGTCATCAACAAATCCCTCTAGTTATTCCATATAGACTTCCTCTTCTAGTATACCATTTAGAAAAGTAGACTTTATATCCATTTGGTAGACTTTGAAACCTTTGTAGATAGCATATGCAAGTAGTGTTCTCACTCCTTCCATCCTTGCAATAGGAGCAAATATTTCCCCATAGTCCAGTCCTTCTTCTTGTGCATAACTTTTGTAGACTAGTCTAGCCTTATTTCTTTTGATCTCACCATTCTCATCTAGCTTGTTTCTAAACACCTATTTTCTACCAATCACATTCTTATTAGTTGGTCTTGAAACTAGGATCCAAATTTTTTTCTTTTCTATCTGATCAATCTCTTCTTCCATAGCTTAATGCCACTTATCATCTTACAATGCTTCTTTCACTATTTTGGGCTCAATCTTGCTTGGTAGACATGATTCATTCCTTAGTCTATTCCTTGTCATTGGTCTTGATTCTTTGTCACCAATGATTTTTTCTACAAGGTGATGTCTTCTCACATACCTAGATAGTCTTGATTCTATGCTTCTTTCCATGTTTGACCCTTTAGCTTCAGAGTCACTTTGCACATCTCTTTCAAGTATTTCATGATCTCTTTCATGTATACTAATTTTAGAATCAAAATGTGCATTATCCTCATTCTATAACTTGGCTTCTAAATACATCTTTTCATTCACTGATTGTGACTCGGATGATACTAAAATTTGTTGTTGATTCCCAACTTGATTGGCAACTTCTTCTTTAGTAGGCATTCCTTCATAGAAATATACAAAGGATCTATACTCCTCTAGTTTCTTGGATTCATCAGTCTGAGCTTCTACATGCTCATCAAAATTCACATTTGCACTCTCCACAATCTTGTTAGTGTTAATATTCAAACACTTATATGCTTTACTTCTAGTGGAGTATCTAAGGAATATGCCTTCATCACTCTTTGAATCAAACTTGCCATTTCTAGAATCTTTAAGAATATAGAATTTACAACCAAAAACTTTGAAATTTTTTACATTAGGTGAGTGGCCATACCATAATTCAAAAGGTGTTGCATTTGTACCTTTCTTGACTTGCACACTATTCAGGGTGTACACAGCTTCTCTCCAATACTTCAGAGAAACATTTTTATCCATCATCAATGTTCTAGCACAGTCTATCACTAATCTATTCCTCCTCTTTGCAATGCCATTCTGAAGTGGAGTTCTTGGAGCTGATGTTTGTCTTTTGATTCCTTTATCATTGCAAAATGTCTCAAATTCTTTTGATGTAAACTCTCCTCCTCTGTTTGATCTTAGGCACTTCAAACTCTTCCTTGTTTCCTTCTCAACCTTGGCCAAATACCACTTAAACATTTGAAATGCATTAAATTTTTTATATAAGA
This sequence comes from Cupressus sempervirens, assembly GCA_028749045.1. Lineage (NCBI taxonomy): Eukaryota > Viridiplantae > Streptophyta > Pinopsida > Cupressales > Cupressaceae > Cupressus > Cupressus sempervirens. The sequence continues at coordinate 949,205,816 of CM053792.1, read as the reverse complement.
ACATGGTAGTCATCATCCTAGAGTAATCATCCATAAACAGTATTATGTATCTATCTCCTTGGTAGCTTTAGACTTATATTGGACCACATAAGTCTGTATGGACTAACTTTAATACTTCTTTAGAAGTGTAGGTTTTTCTTTTAAAACTTGACTTGGTCATCTTTCCTAGTTGACATTGTTTGCACATGGTATTTTTAGGCTTCTTTAGCTTAGGAAAACCTCTAACTTTCTTCTTTTTGTTGATGCTAATCAAATTATCAAAGTTTACATGACATAGTCTTTTATGTCATAGCCACACATCATCAAGTCTTACAATAAGAAAAGTTGCATCCTCCATATCTAGGTAAAATAGATTACTCCTAGTTTGTTCACCTTTTCCTATCAGATTTCCATCAATGTCATAGATTTTGGCAGATTTGTTTCCAAGTTCCACTTTGCAGACTATATTGCCTAGTTGTAACACACTTAACAAATTGTAGTTCAATCCTTCAACATAGTATGTATTATCACATGAGATTTTCTCTATAATTTTAATAGAACCTTTTCCTTTTATTTGACATGGAGCATCATTTAAAAATCTAACACTATTCCCATCATACTAGGTAAAGGTAATAAACTTACTTGTGTCTCTTATCATGTGATTTGAGCATCCACTGTCTATAATCTACTTGTCATTTCTATTCACGTAAGTTACTAGTGTTGTTGCTTCATCTTCATTTGACTCATCCTTCATGGCTACATAGACTACCTCATCATCATTTTCATCAGAATCTTCTTCTTCAACAATGTAGCACCTGCTATCATCTTCTCTTATGTTCTTCTTCTTCTTGCCTTCTTTGTAATTTTGTTTATGTGTGCATCTTGCTGCAATATGTCCTACTTTATTGTAATTGAAACAAATGATAGGAAGCTTACCTTTGAATTTACCTTTACCTTTGTGAAATCTTCTGGCCAACAATGCTTCTGATTGTTCCACATCTTCTTCATCTGTGATGTTGTCACTAGATGCACATTTTACCTTTTTCTTCTTCTTCTTTGGTTTCATCTCCTTAGTGTCTTTCAATGATATCTTGGCTTTGAAGGAAAATTCAAGGTTCTTAGGTCTGTAGTTATCAAATTTGGACAACTCAAATGTAGTGAGTCTTCCCACTATACCTTCAAAAGTTAGTGTGTTCCCTGGTACACACCTTAATTCTTGGATGGTTGAAACTCTAATAGCATAGATAGCGAGCAAGGTTCTTCAGTATTTGTTTTTAATAGTATCATCTTCCAAATGACCACCCAAACTTCTTATTGCACTTACTACTTCTTTCATTCTAGAGGCATATTGAGTAGCATTCTCACCTTCCTCCATTTTCATGTCATCAAACTTTCCTCTAAGGCTTTCTCTTTTTGCTCTTTGAAGATTCTAATCTCCTCCATAGATATTAATCAATGCTTTCCACATCTTGAATGCAAAGTCATATCCCTCGATGTCATCAAATTCAGCATAGTTGAGGGAAAAAGCAATCTCCAGCATTCCCTGATTGTGCTCCTTTTTCTTCATATCTTCTATAATGGGTATAGCTAGATCAACATGTTCTACTTCAATTGAAGTTTGTGCATTGTCAATTAATGATCCAAGGTGTAGCTTCATCAACCTTTTCCATGTAGTGAAGTTATCTCTATTAAGCTTGGTGTTAGGAACCTGTGTGTTCCTTCTGTTTATTTTGTTACAGTAGAGTTGTTGGACGCATATGCTTTGTAAGTCGTCCCGTGAGTTTATTTTATTATCCCACATGCATAGGTAGTATTACTTTTCTAGATCGTACCCAGTATATAAGAATAGGTTGAGGCCCTTGATGGGCACGGACGAATTTATTGTATTGAGCTTGCTCAAAGGAGGTTACCCCCTCGAAGTGGCCTGCGATCAGTAGATTTATTCTGAGTTCTGCTATCACTTTGTATTCTGTTATTTCGAGCATTCTCACGGTATTGCTATAAGGAGGTTCTTCTCATCTGGTATCAGAGCACTCTCTTGGGCTCGCTGGGTGGAAATTACATCAAATTTTTTTTCTGTCGTGGCCTTCAGGTTCCTCTCACTTCTAATATCTCTTGTTATTGCAATAACTCTTTTCCGTTGCTCTGTCTGTGAGTGAATTTTTCTAAGTCGACTGTTCAAAAAAAATTTCTATTTTTTAGTCGTAGCTTCCTTGTTTGCTTTCTGTTTCTGCTCATACTTCCGCAGAACGTCTGCAATATCATTTCGCATACTTCCTTCCTTGGCGACCCAACCCCAAATTTTACATATCAAAGCCCTAAATCCCTCATTTATCTAATTTTAGGGTTTGCCCTATCTTTTTCACCTCTCATCCAATCGCCACCAAACTGAGCCACAAGATTCAATTCCTCATTTTGCTCCCTTATCCCTCTTGGACTGTTCGCCTCATTTCGCCTCCCTACCCTTGAAACCCTCATTTTTCTTTTTCCCTTGTCCCTAGATAGTCTCCCACCACCCGTCGAACACCCATTTCCTATATGAGTTTTACCCAAATCCAAGTTTGCCGTAACTAAAAAAGTTTTTGTTTCTCATCTTCTACCCATTTCAAAAAAAAAAAAAAAAAAAACCTTGTTTTATGGTTGTTACGCGTACAGGAGCAAAAATCATGGAAGAGGAAATTGCATCCCTCAAAACCAGACTTCAAGATCTGGATGACAAAATTCTGGGTCTTAACTTTCAGCAGTCAGCCATGAGCCGAAACCATTCAGGAGATACTGGGTCCTCTTCTGGCAATTTCCGTGGACCAAAGCTTGATTTTCCACGCTTCGATGGTTCTGATCCGACTGGATGGATCTATAGGGCAGAGCAGTATTTCAGCTTGCATAATACTTTGGATAACCACAAAGTCTCCCTTGCATCTTTTCATTTGGAACATGAAGCTCTTCAATGGTTCCGTTGGTACATCAAGGCTAATGTAGGCCCAACGTGGAGCGAATTGTGCACCCTCATTTTGGAGCGCTTTGGCCCTAGTTCCTTTGATGATTTCACAGGAGCACTCACTAAACTGCGTCAAACAGGCACTGTAAGAGAATACCAGACAGAGTTTGAAAAATTAGCTAATCACACAGAGGGCTTGTCTGATGAATTCTTCCGTAGTTGTTTTGTCAGTGGTCTGAAGGATGCACTTCGCTCAAAAGTCAAAATGTTTCGACCTACTACAATGATGGAAGCCCTTGGGTTGGCTAAGTTAGCGGAAGACAAGATTAGTGCTCTACAACGCTCCAGATCTAATTTTGTTCCATTCAGAAATACAGGTTCTCACAACCCTCCAGCCATACCAGCTCCCAGAACTACTCCGATCAAGCACTTGTCTGAAACAGAGATGCGGGTTAGGCGAGACAAAGGACTTTGTTATAATTGTGATGAGAAATGGTCTCGGGGCCATAGATGTGTTCAGCAAAAGCTCTATCTCTTGGATGTGGATTCTCCACCGGAACTGGAAGAATATGTAGATGCTCAGGAAACAGTGGATGCTGAGGTTGAGCCTCACCAGCCTGAACCTCCTTCCCCAGAAGCTCCGCCAGAGATATCTGTCCATGCGTTGGCAGGAGTCACTACTCCACAAACCATGCGGGTCTAGGGTTTCTTCAAGAAGATCCCTCTTACTATACTCATTGATTCTGGTAGCACTCATAACTTCATTGATCCACGAATAGCCAAACAGGCTGATTGCTTTATCCATCCCTGCTCTAGCTTTGAAGTCGTGATTGCCAATGGGGGCACTTTACCTTGTAAAGGGAAATGTCGCAATGTGTGTCTCTCTATTGGAACTTATAACATGCGCTCTGACATGTTTGCCTTACCCTTAGGTGGTTGTGATGTGGTTTTGGGTGCCCAATGGTTACGCACTCTTGGCCCCATTCTCTGGGATTTTGCTGAACTTTGGATGCAATTTTCAGCCGAGGGGCACCAACACACTTTGAAAGGCTTACAACCAGGGTCTCTCAGCATCATCAGTTCACACCGTATGGAAAAACTTCTTAAGAAGAATTCACATGGTGTCATCGCTCAGCTCCATTCCATTCAGATGCAGCCATCAGCAGTCTCTAGCACTCCTGCCGATCTCCAACACATTTTGGACAAGTATTCTGGTATATTTGCTGAACCTGTGGGATTACCTCCTTCTCGTCCAGAGGACCACCGTATTCAGCTCCTTCCTGGCAGTGTTCCGCCCAACATCAGGCCCTACCGCTACCCATTTCATCAGAAGACCGAAATCGAGATACTTGTCCGTGACTTACTGAAGCAAGGTATTATTCGCCCTAGTACCAGTTCCTTTTCTTCTCCAGTTCTGCTTGTTCGCAAAAAAGATGGGTCATGGCGACTCTGCATTGATTTCCGAGCACTTAATCATCTCACTATAAAGGACAAGTTTCCCATTCCAGTTGTTGATGAACTTCTTGATGAACTTCATGGGGCTCATTTTTTCTCCAAGTTAGATCTTCGTTTTGGGTATCATCAAATTCGGGTTAATGAGGAGGATATACCTAAAACTGCCTTCCGCACACATGATGGTCACTATGAATTTTTAGTCATGCCCTTTGGCCTCACGAATGCTCCTTCAACATTTCAGGCAGTGATGAATAACATATTTCGACCATACCTCCGGAAATTCATTCTGGTCTTCTTTGATGATATCCTCATATATAGCAAAACTTGGGCTGAGCATCTCCATCATCTGGAGCTTGTCTTGCAACTTCTCTCTGATCATCAACTCTGTGCAAAACTATCTAAATGTGTGTTTGGCCAGGAGGAAGTGGAGTATCTCGGGCATATTGTTGCACACCATGGAGTGCGGGTGGATCCTACAAAAATAGATGCCATGAAAACTTGGCCGCATCCTAAAACTCTCAAGAGCCTTCGAGGTTTTTTGGGGTTGACTGGCTACTACCGCAAGTTTGTCAAAGATTACGGGAAAATTGCAGCACCATTGACAGCTCTGTTAAAAAAGGATGCCTTCTCCTGGACCCCTGTTGCTGAGACTGCATTTGAACAACTGAAACAGGCTATGTGTAGTACACCTGTTCTCGCGATGCCAGATTTTTCCAAACCCTTCACTATTGAGAGTGATGCTTGCGGCAATGGATTGGGTGTTGTTCTCCTGCAAGATGACCATCCTATTGCGTTCACTAGCAAAGCCCTCTCTGGTAAGAATCTAGCCCTCTCTACTTATGAAAAAGAAATGATGGCTATTTTGCATGCTGTACAGAAGTGGCGGCCATACCTCTTAGGGAGTCATTTTTGCATCAGAACCGATCACCAAAGTCTGAAATACTTCCTGGAACAACGGGTATCCTCTCCTACACAACAGAAATGGGTCAGCAAACTCATGGGGTATGATTATGAGATCACCTACAAGAAGGGTAAGGAGAATATTGTGGCAGATGCTCTTTCTCGCACATTTGATAATCAAGCTTCCCTTTCCGCTATTTCTAAGCCCATTCCCAATTGGTTAGCGTCTGTTCAGCAGGGCTATGACAGTGACTCTTCTTTATCTCAAATCATTCACCAGCTAGCCAATAATCCTTCTGCTATACCACATTACTCTTGGGATGGTGCTTCTCTTCGATACAAGGGTCGGCTAGTGCTTCCTCAGAACCCAGCTCTACATCAGGCTATTTTTTATGAACTCCATGCTTCTCCTTCAGTAGGGCACTCAGGCTTCCTCAAAACTTATGAGCGAGCAAGGAGAAACTTCTTTTGGAAAGGGATGAAACAGACGATTCAACAGATGGTGGCTGAATGTGATACTTGCCAACGCCACAAGGGTGAAACGACCCTCCTTCCTGGCTTGCTCGAACCATTGCCCATCCCTACACGGATTTGGACTGATATTTCTATGGATTTCATTGAAGGGCTTCCTAAATCCGGTGGCAAGACAGTGATCTTGGTTGTGGTTGATCGTCTCTCGAAATATAGTCATTTTTGTGCCCTCAGCCACCCCTATACTGCCTCCTCTGTTGCACAAATCTTCATGGACCAGATATTTCGTCTTCATGGACTCCCTTCTTCCATTGTCTCTGATCGTGATGCAACTTTTACCAGTCATTTTTGGACTGAACTGTTTCAGAAAACTGGCACCAAACTGAAGATGAGTTCGGGCTATCACCCACAAACTGATGGTCAAACGGAAATTGTCAATAAATGCTTGGAAACTTATCTTCGTTGCTTCACTTCCGAACAGCAACATCAGTGGGCCAAGTGGCTCCCTTTAGCTGAATGGTGGTACAATACCTCTTACCACACTGCCTCTAAAATGACTCCATATGAAGCAGTCTATGGTCAGGCACCTCCAGTGCTCCTTCCCTACACTCCCAATAGCTCACCAGTCCAGGCAGTTGACATAGTTCTCCGCAGCAGGGATCAGATTCTTCGTACCTTACAGGATAATCTTCACATGGCCCGTAATCGGATGAAACAGCAAGCAGATCAACACCGTTCTGAGCGCTCATTTCAAGTTGGGGATATGGTTTTTCTTCGTCTACAGCCATACAAACAATCCTCCCTAAAGCTGAAAGGGCGTCATAAGCTGGCCCCAAAATTTTATGGGCCTTATCAGGTTCTGCAGAAGATTGGTTCAGTTGCTTATAAACTGGAACTTCCTCCTTCTTCCCGCATTCATCCAGTCTTTCATGTTTCTTGTCTAAAGAAAGTTCTGGGTACCACTGTCAGAGCACAAACTACTCTCCCTGAAATGGATACGGAAGGATCCATTATCCTGGAGCCGGTGGCAATCATTGACCAGCGCACTCGCCAGCTTCGCTCTCGCTCCATCTCTGAGGTCTTGATTCAGTGGCATGGCATGCAACCAGAGGATGCTACCTGGGAACCCCTTCTTCAGATTCAACAACAATTTCCACACCTTAAGCTTTGAGGACAAAGCTTTTTTCTAAGGGAGAGGGGATGTTAGGAACCTGTGTGTTCCTTCTGTTTATTTTGTTACAGTAGAGTTGTTGGACGCATATGCTTTGTAAGTCGTCCCATGAGTTTATTTTATTATCCCACATGCATAGGTAGTATTACTTTTCTAGATCGTACCCAGTATATAAGAATAGGTTGAGGCCCTTGATGGGCACGGACGAATTTATTGTATTGAGCTTGCTCAAAGGAGGTTACCCCCTCGAAGTGGCCTGCGATCAGTAGATTTATTCTGAGTTCTGCTATCACTTTGTATTCTGTTATTTCGAGCATTCTCACGGTATTTCTATAAGGAGGTTCTTCTCACTTGGGAACTTCTCTTTTGGACATCTTGATCTTCCTACTTCTAGTACCTTTAAACTAAATCAGCAGATGGGTCTGATACCAATTGTTAGAAATGCTTTAGAATAACTGGGGCGAGAATCAATTATTCAAGGTCCAAATGTCCTAATAAAAAATTCTCACCAAGTATAGTGAACCCATTAAACTATTCATTCATCCAAGCTTAAGCTTTCCTACTTAGCAAGTTACTAAAAATCAACATGCAAGCATAACACATGAAAGATCAACACATAACACAGTGATTTATGAAGAAACCCAATTTGGGAAAAACCATCAGTAACATGCTACTTAATTTTCACTCTTCTAAAGTGATGCCCTATGAAAGGCCTGCCCTATTAAAGGCTACAACACATTGTTAAATGTGACCTGGTTAAAGGATTTGACCACCTTGTTAGAAGTGGGCCTAGTTAGAAGACTTTAGAACATTCACTTGGAATGCCACCCTATTAAAGGATTTTCAAATGGATATTAAACCAACCTAAGTCTATAGGATTTTTCCCTAGCTAACACAATTGTTAGAGAGTAACAACAAGGGCTTTGACCTAATACAACTCACAACTTAACTTGCAGATTTCATATCATAGTTCAGCTCATAACATTGCTTGGCTTTCAGTCTTTGTAGCTCTAACAACTTGTCCTCCTTTCAAGCTTTGTCTCCTTGAGTCTTCATGCTCAATGTACCAGCGAAATCTCCTATTTGACTACTTATCGAAGCAGAGTCTTTATGCACTGTTCTTCCTTATTCACTCAATGTCTTCTCCTTGACACCCTTCAACCACTTTGCAATTTGACACTCTAGCAACTCGTGCTTCTTGGCCTGTGACTCCTTAAATAGAAGTTTTGGAAATATGTTTCCCTCTCAAATCTTCCCACTCTATCTTCTAGATCAAATGGATTAGATTCAATGAATCTAACCCATATCATGTTCCTTCTAGAAAAATCATGAAGAATCCTCCTAAATTCAACTAAAAATGGCTTATCTAAAAACAAATTCCTCTAGCTCATCATCCTTATCCTCCATCTAGTTCACAAAATTCAAGGTAACAAACTTGTTAGCTCAAATCTGATGAATCTTTAACTTTTCACATAATGCAGTAGCTTGGCACTATTGAAATTCTAGTGCTTGGCACATATTGTGTTACTCGGCACCAACTAAATTTTTCCTAATGCTCAACACCTACTATGGATTCACTTGGCATCCACTAAGTTTTCTAATGCTCAGAACCTAAACTTTGCTCAGCTCCTTCTGTTTCACTCGGCACATACATTGATCTTGCATTTTCTTGGCACTAACTAAAAATCTGCTCGGCATGAACTAGCTTGCTCAGCACTCACTAATGAAGTTAGTTAAACTTTGTAGACAACCTTGTTACAACATATTCATCCATTGTTTCTAATTGTGGCCAACCTCTATATCTTTAGGTATGTTATTAATACATCATTTTACCATTGTCTTGATTGATCCTTGTACTTCATTACAAAACCATAACTCAACCTTTTCCTTAGGTAATTTTTTTACATCTTGTTGATTAAATCATCTTCATCAATCAACTAAGTGATAGTACTTGGGTCTTATAAGTAGTTGTCATTCCAGAAAATAGCAGGTTTGACATCAATGACAAAACAATGATTGAAAACATTCTTTATCAACCATCTTCCTTCTTTGCAACAATCTCCCTCTTTGATAGTACTCTTTTTCAATCATATTTCCAATAGAGTAGCATCACATTATTTAGATAATGAGTTGTATTCCCTCTAAATTTTCCCTATACATCCTCAATATCTATGGGCACATCCATCTACCCCTTCAAACCAAAAGCTTCTACAAAAGAAGTCCTATAAAGTGTACATATAATGCTCCCATTTTGTCTATGGAATGACCTCGTAACTGGATTGTACAAGTTTATCAGGGCCTTCAACAAATCCACATCAAAAAATACATCAAGGAATATTAATTTTTCCATATTCTTATTCCATGTGTTACAAATTGGCACATTTTCAGTTCTGTTTTGATAGAAATACATGAACGGATTAAACCCATTGATCTCGGGGCACATTGCATCTCTACATAAGAAGAAAGGGTCTTTAAAAACATGTTCATTAGCTAAAACTTCATTAGATGAACCTGGGAGTATCTTCGACCATTCCTCTACATGTTTATTTGGCTTTTGGACCCTAGTTTTCTTTTCTGCTTTGATTGTCCCCTTCTTCTTCTTTCCTTCTACTATCACTTCAACAACACCTTCTCCTTCCTCTTCAACTTCTACTTCATTAGTAGGGACCTTGTCAACATCCATGTGAGCCATTATTTTCTACAATTTTATATCTCAAACTCCTACAACAATGGCACAAAAAATCACAAAGCTATGGACACCTGAAGAATTTTTAGAATGGAAAATAGTAAGCTCTTAGAAATAGAAAATACTTTGAACTTTCAATCAAATATTTATACTTTATTCATTCAATCTACCAAATTTAATAAATTCTACATGCACAAGTTTTAATACCATCCTTTTAGGGTGTTAGCAAAGAATATCAAACGTGTAATACAATCCTAAATTACCTTTCTGCTTTTTGTTTTACTTGGCTATGGTGAATTTGTCCTTTTTCTTAACTAGCATGAGACCTCATCCAATCTCCTTTTTCAAATTTTTTCCTTCACTTATACATTGAGTCCAAATCCTTCAACCCTCGTAACTATAGAGACACAACTATCAAACCCTTACACTTATTTGAAAAAGCTTCAAAAAACTACAAGTGTAGAAGTGTTAACCCTTTCTAAGAATGGCTTTGCAATCTGTTTTATGCTCCTATGAGGCCCTCTTTATCATAAGATCTCAAACCCTTTTAACATATCCTTACATATTTATGCTTCAAAATATTTCATATTAGTGTAAGGCATTCACCCCACCTTTCAGTTTATCTTTTATGCCCCTACATTGAAACACATGATCTTGCTCTTTTAAGAAGTCCTTACACTCATATGCCAAACCAATCTCGTATCCATGGAGAGAGACATGAAACACTTCTTCATCTTCACACTATACCTGCAAACATAAGAACATAAGGAAAACTTTTCTCCCAAAAAATCAATGACCCAGATTACATTTCAGAAAGAACATCAGCATTGATTTAAGCACATGCAAAATGGATGACTTATGTTATCTTCCACATAGGTTGGGCCCATCTAAGATATTTGACATGTCACAATTTGATTCTCTCTTTTTAGGGCCCAAGTGGTAATTTATTAGGTCCCACATGACACATTCTTCCTTATGACACCACTTTATGGTTGTCCGCAAGCCAAAACAGTGGAAGCACATAGATGAAATCAAACATTGCTTCACTCTTACAAGCTTCCCTTGTGTGTAGAATCGTAAAACCTATTTAATATTTCCATGAGATATCCTTTACACCATCATGGGCCTTTACACCCTTACACCATTCAACAAAATGTAAGTGTGTGAATCAAACCGATCCACCTTTCTGCTCATCTACTCAACTTTTCATTTGTACCCTCGTAAATGAATAAACATAAACACTTTAAAACTTTATTAGGCTCATACACCAAAGAAGAAAACATATAGCCAAAATTACCCTAATGAATTTCTTTCATTAATATGGGCTATCTTGTCACCATGGAACCATAAGATAGATCTTGCAAGTTATCAAAAGCTTTTATGCACCTTCCCTCAAGGATCAAACATATGACTGGAAAGTTCCAAAGTCCATCGCTTCACTATTACAAGTTACACAACTGCATACCTGTAAACTGAAAATTCCTTTATGCCCTTACACCACAATAGTGAAGTGTAACCAAGGAGATAAAGGAATGAAAACACCACGCTCCTATAGGAAGCTCGAATACCATAGAATCGTAAGAGAAAAGAACTTAAGTTTTTTGAAAACCCTTTCAAAAATTCAAGCTAAACCTAGGGCTTTAACATATTCAGGACATTTTGAGGACTATGTTGATGAGAAACCTTGAGAATTTAATAAAAATCAAACAATACCTAAATTAGGGCATTACTAGGGTAACACAAGATTTGAAAAATGATAAGAAAAAAAACCCTAATCTGCATATTTTGAAAATTCTAGGGTAACACATTTTGAAAATTCTATGCATTGTGAAAATCAAACCACCACCCAAAACTTTGGTGAATACCCTAGCACATATGGACTAGGAGGATGATTTACCCAAATTATAGATAATTAAAATTGATTTTTTATCAAAAAGGATGGACAAGAAATTACTAAGACTCTCCAAACATAATATCAAAGAATCCAAAGGTATATCTTTCTCAATAAGGATAGTCTCTAACTCACCAAATCTAAACAAGGTCACTTGTGAAATCAAAGATCACTAGTTCAAGGGGTTAAAGCACAATATCCCAAGCTGCAAACAAGTTTCTAACAATGGGGTAAGTAGCCTAATCTAAACCGGATCAACCTAGGGAGATTGGAAATAACAAGATAGCAAAGCAGTTTGATCATAAAGTCTCAACTCAGGAACTCATATTTTATTTGTCTTAAATATCCAACTAGGTGTGATAAATTTTGAATCATATACCATGCACACAAGACAACAATCAAGGATTTCAAGAAAACATCTTCAAACAATGAGCATAGAGCAAAGCAACCTTACGCATAAACAAGAATAGTGTCATAGTATTAGTCTAATCCCTCAAACCACCACTATGTATATTCTCAAAATATTTTCCAATCACGTACATAGTCCTAGAAAAGAAAATTTGGCAGCACTATGTTTCTTAGTAATGTTTAACTCTGCATCTTTTGCAATCTAAAGTGGGTGAAATCCAATCCCGGCACACTAGGGTTTTGACATATTCCAAAAATTTAATCAATCAAAAATACTGAGGAAATCTGACAACCCAATAAAAGACTACACCCATTAGGATTTCCTCCACAAGGATATTTATATAGCAGTTGCTACTATCATATCAAAAAATGGCTATTACCACTTGAGGTTCCATCCACATGGTTGACCCAATAAAGGGAATGTCCACTACAGTTAACCCTCTCTAATCAAGGAAGACTCACAAAGTTGTACCACATGGGGACTTGGTTTGGATTCAAGGGTTCCAAGTTTCTAATGTGCCCAAAAGAAAATAGAGCATACTCCTCTAGCCTCTTCACCTTACCCAAACATAGTGAACAAGATTCTTTAACACACTAATTCAAAATCACCTCACCAAATTTTTAGAAAATCCAACAACAAACACCACCAATATCAAAAGAAAAAGTACTAATGGATGTTTAGGAGAAATCCAAGCGAAATGGTGAGATAATAACAAATATCCTTCCCTACCTACAAGGGGATCTATCAACAAGAAGAGCTTTACATGTAAGACAAGTGAATGAAGCACATTCCCTCAAGAACTCTACAAATAGTGTTCATAGGGCCTAATTACTATGTGAAACACATATGCGTGAAAGTAAATCTAGATCCAATTTTAGAGCACCAAATGAAGTGTGAATCTATGAAAGCATGTAAAAGCACTCAAGCCAAACAAATGAGAGGGTTCATTTTAATTCCAAATCCAAATGTTATAGAGATATAAAAAAAATACTTGGTAATCCTTGCAATGGGTCTTTTCTCTATTGTACCTTTTATTTACGCTTGACTGCTCGCTCACAACAAAGAAAGCAACAAGCAAAACAAGCAAACACAAGATATGCAATATATATCCAACTTATGCAAAACTAGGGTTAGATCTGAAAATTTTATTTTTAAGAGTGATAATAACTAGCAAATAACCCAAATGAAAGCTCACATCATGCATTGATCCATATAAAAATAAAAAGCAAGCTATTCATTAAATGTCATTTTTTGAATATTGGTTTTTGACCTAGTCAACAAGACTGGACCTATATGATATGAATTTGGATCCAAAACCCTAAATGTAGAAAAGGGACTCCTATCAAAAATCAAAGAGCTATCCAAAAATTTCAAAATTTTGAAAAGATGTTTTCATTTGTGCCCTAGGGAGCCATTTTTTCAAAATAGACCAGTTTTTGCACATAAAATTATTGAGCCCTAATATGATCTCTAAAATCAAAATAAAAAGAACCAACTCTATTTATAATTTAGGAGCTTCCCAAAAATGTAGACATTTCCAAAAAATAAATTAATTTTCTCTCTAAAATAATTTTTCATGAAAAATCAAGAAAAATTTATAAAAAATTGAACATACCTTAGAAACATTTGAAAATTGGGCTCAAGCTTTTCTAATATGTTGCCACCCTACAAAAAAAATTTAGACCAAAACACTAAGCCATTTGGTAGATATGACCAAATCTTTTAGATCTAGGGTTTTTTGTCTCCAAACTAATTTTCACAAGGGGGTTAACTCCAAAAATATCTAAAATCGACAAGTAAAGGTGGATTGCTCCACAATGGGTGCCAAAAATGTGTGCTAAAATGTTGACACACTTCTATGAGTCATTATATCCAAGATTTTTCAAGAATGAGGTCTCGAATGGCAGCTCATAGCTCTCTATTCATGGAGTCCAAGGGTTTGTGATGGAGGCCCTCAGTTTGACCTAGTTTGTGGCCATGCAAGTACACCATAAAATGAGAGATTCAAAGATCAAAATATGAATGCAAATGAAGATGCAAGCTAATCTAAATGATAACAATGCAAAGCAATGCAAGAAAGGAAATCTAATCTATGAAAGGAAATAACAATGCAATATTGATCTATGAAAACAAATATGACTCTAAGATAATATGAAAATGCAAGGATGAAACTGTTGTCATAAAGGTTTGCACCCTTGTCCAAAGTCTTACCTAAGGACAACCTTGTGAAACATGGAGACAACCTCCAAGCTATGGGACTTGAACTGTGAGCTTGAGTCGCTGGAGAAGGCTGGTTGCCTCTTACTATTAGGGTGCATCTAAATAATCTTGGAGAGGAAAAGGGAGAAGGAATGCATGAAAAACAAATCTACCTATTCTGATCAAAAGAATTGTTCCCATAATTATGATTTGGAGCCCTACCACTATTCAAAGTTTGATATTGCAACTAATGAGCCTTACTACCTCGAGCCTATTGTCTTTCTTAAGTCACCACCTTTTTGCTCATTTTCTGCATCATAGAGAAACTATCTTCCAATTTCTTTTCTTGACCCTGCAATCGCATATCTATGTTCAGCATCATAGATTGCATCATCTCCTTAATTTCATCTATCCCATTTGAAGATGTAGAAGCTTGAGGGGCTAGGGTAAGGGATTGTGATGTGGAAGTTGTGGGAAGAGGAGCCATTGTTGGTTGATGGTTTGGGACATCAAGGAAAAAGGGCATATGAGCCCTTGGAGCTAACTTCCCTCCTTGTATCAATATGTTTTCTGCCCTTATTGCTATGTCGTAAGCATTAGGTAAGGTATATGCTTCCATGGTTTGGATTGTAGTAGCAATATCACTGTTAAAAGCTCTAAGGTAATGCAAGAAGGCATTACCAAGGGTAGGCTTCACTGAAACAGGTATTCTATCCCATGTCTTTTGAAATCTATAGTTGAAATTGGTCATACATTCATGGGGGGCTCTTTTCATAGTGGTCAACTATTCTAAAAGTGAAAAATGGTCACTTTTGTCCTCAAAGGGTTTACATAGTCCTGCTCCTAATCCATCCCAATCTGTTATAGAACCATGAGCCAAACCTCTATACCACTGTAGTGCTTTTCCTTTCAGAGATGAGGCTAGAAGCCTAACTGCAACATCATCTTCTATAATACCATGGATATTACAAACATTTGCCTCTTGAATGTGTTCTGAGGGAGAGATAGAAGTTTCACCAGTAAACTCTAGTATACTTTTGAGTGCAGCTATTGGTATATCATGTCTTTGGACCAACAAAAGAGGACTTCCACCATTAAAGGTGGCAAAAGTATGGGCTCTAGGCTGTGCCATATAGACCAGTGATCTATTGATATGTGTTAATGGCAATCTAGGATGAGATCTAATAGTAGGAGGAGCAGAGGTGGATCTTGCAGGTGCATTTTTTACTACTACACTCCTAACTGGTGATAAGGATACTCTAGGATTTGATAACGAAAGTTCTTGGTACTAAAAATTACCTCTAGAAGATGCTCTTGTTTAAGCTTTGGGCATGAATTCTTGCAACTTTGGTCTAGAACCAGATGTGTTTGAAGCTCAGAGTCACCAAGTACTTGAAGAGTGAACCTCTTGAAGGCTTTAACACCAAAGCCAATACTATCTCCTTGGCATTAATCTTGAAATCTTTCTTCTTCACACCAGTAGACTTGAAATCTTCTGATATATGTCCCACCGGGTGTGCCAAAAACTATTGTCATAGAGGTTTGCACCCTTGTCCAAAGTCTTACCTAAGGACAACCTTGTGAAATATGGAAACAACCTCCAAGATGTGGGACTTGAACTGTGAGGTTGAATCTCCAAAGATGGCCAGCTTCCTCTTACTATCAGGGTGCACCTAACTACTCTTGGAGAGGAAAAGGGAGAAGGAATGCATGAAAAGAAAATCTACCTATTCTAGTCTAAGGGGGTGATGCACCAAAATAGAGTGTTCAAACCAATCTCTACCCATGCATGCACTATTGAACCATCATGACACCAAAAGATATGCACATTCAGACTTGTTTTAATCTAACAACCACATGCAGATCAAAAAACCCAGATGAATGACATAAGGAAAGAGAAGATTCACTTATATATCATTCACAGGCCAGAAGAGATACAGTCACGCACATTGCAGATATCCACAAAACACCAATGAGAGGCAAATAGTTCTTGCACTTTACATCAATGGATGAAGGAGATAAGCTAGAATGCCATACAGTTCAAAGGAAAAGGGAATTTACACATAAAATTGCAAAGCAATATTAGAGAAGTCAGAGAAGGATTGACCTTTACAAAATTTACAAAAAATGCCTTTTTAGCTCAGTCATAACTAAGATTTCCTCTTACTGAAGTTACTTCGCAACTACTGCCATTAAGTCCTGTAGAGAATAATCATAGAGAAAATCTGATCTGAGTACAGATCCAGATGCAATGATATCTGATCTTCATTGGAACAAGCCCTAAGATGACAAAAATGGCACCATAAATAGTTCTAAATAGGTAGATGGATCAGATCATAAATGGTGGAGTGTTCCTCTTTGTCTTGCATTCACTCGAAAGTGGTTGGAATCGATCATAAGGGTCAAATTCATGCAAAAAACTCAAATCCCTCTACTTCTAGCCTATGAATTAGCATGATCAATAGGTCAACCTAACTTTCGCACCAAGATGATCCATGTGGGCCAATAGTCTCTTTTCATTTTGCCACCCTGCAAAGTCTTCCCAAACTTGAACACACCTTTTAACTAATCGAGCCACCTCCTCAAAACCCTGACCGTGGTAGTCACATACCCGCCAGCATCTAACTATTACACAACATATCTCTCTGGGCTCGCAAGGACATGTGTCGCAAAGGAGCTTCCCTGCGATGTTTAAAGCCCTCATAATTTCATAATCTAGGAATGCCCTGATCATTGACCTCTGCAAGATCAACAATCATGAAAGATCCTCAAAAAGCTGTGCTTGCCCCCTTAAAATTCTTGGGCCCACGGAACACTTGGTATCTGACTTAGCAACTACCCTGGCAACAACTGGCTGGAACAAAACTAACCCCACAAGGACATGTGATAGCAAGGTGCTTTCTCACATTACTTAATTACCTTGCATCTTGATATTGCGAGGAAGCACCAGCCCTTGATTCATTTACATC
Source organism: Cupressus sempervirens (assembly GCA_028749045.1). Lineage (NCBI taxonomy): Eukaryota > Viridiplantae > Streptophyta > Pinopsida > Cupressales > Cupressaceae > Cupressus > Cupressus sempervirens. The sequence continues at coordinate 949,188,748 of CM053792.1, read as the reverse complement.
GAATGGTGATCAAAACTCTATAAAACTACAAGCCAAGTCAGTTGGATGGGCCAATGAGATCCGTCGTTGCACTCTAACTCACCTGACAATCTACCACGAAGGAGGAGCTATCAATACCTCCTGATAAAGTGGGCCCATGACATCACACCATGCCACATGTCACAAAGGGGCATGCCCGCAATGTTTAATTTCCTTGCATCTTCATCTTGTGGGCATGCGGTGATCATCAATTTTGGAGATCCGACAGTGGGAGGTACAACTGGGAACATGAGACATTGTGGGACAGGTGTTACTAGGGGACTTGCCCACAATAATTAAAACCCTTGCACTTCCATCAAGTGAGAAAGCACCAGCCCTTGATCCTCGTAGATTTGACAATGCTCAAAATCTAAGCCTCTAATCCTATGCAACTATCTGTCGTAACATCATCTGGACACGCATCACCAAAGTACTTCCCCACATTGTCAGAAGGTCTGAGGAAGCTCAGAATGCAGGAGAGCGAGCACCAATCAAACTGCTAGCTCAACCTACCACCCTATTCACCCAGTCTGCAATGGTCTAAAGAAGGTGGACCCACCTGCCACGCAGCTAAAATGAACTTCCCCGCATTGTTAGGAAATCTAATAGAACTTAGAGTGTGGGAAAGTAGGTGCCAATAGAATTGCTAGCTGGATAGAGGCTTCCTCCTTCTGCAGCCCACAGAAAGAACACAGACCCGCCGATCCACATGTCACAAAGGGGCTTCCTCGCATTACATAAAGGTTGTGCATTTGGAGAATGTGGGAATGCACCCATTGTAGATCTGGCTTGATCTAACAACGTAAAAATTTGTAGGCCAACGGAACAAAATGTAAGGTTTTATTGTTTTATTTTTTAATATTTCCACGGCATTTAAATAATATTAAATCTAGGAACTAGCCACTGGGCAGGCCAGATATTTGAATTCAAATATTTGGCAGGGCAAAAATAGGTAATAGAAACCTCATGATGGAAGCCATGGATGCAAGAGAGAATAAGACAAGAATAGAGAAGTTGCAATGAAGCTCCAATGTCTAAACCATAAGGCTTAAACTCCTCCAAAATTGCTCTCTAAACCTGTAGCATAACAAAACTATAGCAATGAGCTATTTTCTCTATATCTCTCCCTATTGCTTTCTATCAAAATGAGAAGGAGAGGGCTCCTTATAAAGAAAAATGTGGAGGTGAGAGGCTTCTCACAACCAATATGGGATAATAGAGTTTTATCCATGTGAGACAAAATTTCACCAATGAGAAAAGAGGAGTGTTTGAGAAGAAAGTGGAAAGAGGAAAAAGAGGAATCCCACTTAGAGATATGTGCATTTAAGTGTAGAGAAGAAAAAGAAAGAATTATTTATTTTTATTTAATTTATTTCCTTTTTCAAGTGAGATTTTATTTAATTAAATTAAAGAGGGGTTTTTCTCTTAATTAATTAAATATGGATTAATTACTTAATTAAAAGAGAGGTTTTCTTTTAATTAAATAAGACTTGGGATAAATGATCAAACCTTAGAAAATATTGAAATAATTAAATTAATTACAATTTGATCAAAGAAGTTAATTTGACTTGATTAAATTAAATATTGTAAACCATTGATACAGGAATTTTGATAAATTGAACAATAGGAGCCCATAGTCTAGGCGACCATTTTAGGGTGCATACAATATCAAGCACTTCATTCATGGGTCAAAGATACTCAAACAGGTTCACTTCTTTCTTTCATGGGTATTGCTTCATGTGTCATCAATATGGGCATAGAATAAGTAATTGTAGATACATGTCAAGGAGGTATTCAAAGTTTTATTTTGGTTATTCCTTTCCTAAAATTAATGGTCTAATATTTTAAAAATGCAATCGCTTTGGTCATGTTATGAATAATTGCAAAACTAAGTCAATTTAGAAGGATCACTCTTATGCTAGTCTACAAGTTGATAAAGAATTTGATACTAAAGTGACTAAGATATGGAAGCCTAAGATTAATAATTCTATGTTTTTTCAAATGGCTCTAAATTTTGAAGAAAAGGACTTTTGGATAATTGATAGTGGTTGTTCTAGACACATGATAGGAGATAGAACAAAGTTTGACAAATTTTTTAACTACAAAGGTGGCAGTGTTAGTTTTGGTGATGATTGTTCAAGGAAAATTAAAGGTTTGGGTTCTTTGATGCTTAGTGATAAAATGTCCATTCATGATGTGTATTATGTTGATGGATTAAAGTACAAACTTATAAGTGTTAGTCAAATTTTTGATCATGGATATGAAGTTGTTTTTGATGACCATGGTTGCTAAATCAAATTAAAATCTAGATAGTTGGTTGCATCAGGTAAAATACCTAAAGGGAATGTATAAAATTTAAAATATATCACAAATATTAATAATCATGAAGATGTTTGTCTTATGGGATAGGTGAATGAAAGTTGGTTATGGCACAAAAGGCTTGGGGACTTGAATTTTAACAACTTGGTAACAATTAGTAAGCATCAGAAAGTAAGAGGTATGTCATGTATAAGTAAGCCAAAGAATGTTATTTGTGAAGGGTGTCAACATGGTAAACAAACAAAGGCATCATTTCCTTCAAAAAAATATTTTTCTTCTAAACCATTGCAATTAGTACATATTGATTTATGTGGTCCTACAAGAACAATTTCATTAAATGGTGAAAAGTTTTTCATGCTTTTTATAGATGATTATACAAGAATGACATGGATAACCTTCTTAAAGCATAAACTAGAGTCATTTAAAAAGTTTAAGATTTTCAGGAAAATGGTTGAAAATGAGTCAGACATGAAGATTAAATGATTACGATTAGATAAAGGTGGTGAGTTTACTATAGATGAATTTATTGATTATTGTGTAAAATATGGTGTCAAAAGACAATATGCAGCATCTAGAACACCTCAACAAAATACAGTTGTCGAGGGAAAGAACAGAATAGTGAAAGAAATGGCAAGGACTATGTTAGATGAATATAAAGTACCAAACAAGTATTGGAAAGAAGTAGTTCAAACAACAGCATATATTTTAAACAGGGCACAACTAAGGGTAAAAACTAAGTACACTCCTTATGAGTTATGGTATGGACATCCTACATCTATTAAGCATTTTAGAATTTTTGGAAGTAGATGCTTCATTAGGACTTTTGATGATAAAATAGGAAGCTTTGATTCAGGATGTGATGAAGGAATCTTTTTAGGATATTCTTCTCAAAGTAAAGCTTATAAATGTTTTAATAAAAGGTTGAATAAACTTATTGAAAGTGTACATGTGAAAGTGGATGAAGTTGTGCAGGATAAAAAGGAAATAAGAATGGATAATACATATATTTTAAATAGGGCACAACTAAGGGTAAAAACTAAGTACACTCCTTATAAGTTATGAAATGGACATCCTACATCTATTAAGCATTTTAGAATTTTTGGAAGCAAATGCTTCATTAAGAATTTTGATGATAAAATAGGAAGCTTTGATTGAAGATGTGATGAAGGAATCTTATTAGGATATTCTTCTCAAAGTAAAGTTTTTAAATGTTTTAATAAAATGTTGAATAAACTTATTGAAAGTGTACATGTGAAAGTGGATGAAGTTGTGCAAGACAAAAAGGAAATAAGAATGGATAATGCTTTCCTACAAGACAATGATAAAGATGTGAAAGAAGTAGATAATAAAGTTGATGAAGGTAAAGAAGCAGATAATAAAGTTGATGAAGGTGAAGAAGCGATAAAAGATCAAATAGAAACACCAAAACCCACAGGTATAAATGCTATAGGAACAAGATTGAAGAAGTATCATCCTCAAGAACAGATTATAGGGGATAAACATGCAAGTATTCAAACAAGATCAAGAACTACATCTAGTGAATGTGCTAATCTCTATTTATTATCTCAAATTGAACCTGAATCATATAAAGAATATAGTATAGATGAGTTTATGGTTAATGCTATGAAAGAGGAACTAAGTCAAATTGAAAAGAATAAAACTTGGGAATTAGTGCCTAGACCTAGAGATAAAAATGTAATAGGTGCTAAATGGGACTTTAGAAATAAACTTGATGAAAATGGAAAGATATCAAGGAACAAGATTAGATTGGTTTGTAAGGGTTATGCACAAATAGAAGGTGTGGACTTTGATGAAACCTTTACACTGGTGGCTAGAATTGAAGCAATTAGAATCTTTCTTGCATATTTAGCTTTCAAGGGCTTTAAAATGTACCAAATGGATGTTAAAATGACATTTCTTAATGGTTCAATGGATCAACTTGAAGGATTTGAAAACAAAGACTATCTTAATCATGTCTACATGCTAAAAAAGGCTCTTTCTTGTTTGAAACAAGCTCTGAGGGCTTGGTATTCTAGGTTGGATTAGTATCTTATAAAAAATAGCTTTAGAAGAGGTGGTGTTGATATAAATTTGTACATATATGGTACATTTGATGATGTTCTCATTGTTCTTGTTTATGTTGATGATATAGTATTTCTATCCAATGACGATGCTTTAAGTCAAGGTTTTTCAAAGCTTATGCAATTTGAATTCGAAATGTCCATGCTTGTGGAACTATCCTATTTTCTTGGGTTGCAAATTTCTCAGTTGGAAAATGGTATATTCTTATCCCAAACTAATTATGCAAAAGAAATTTTAAAGAAATTTCATATGGAAGATTGTAAGCCTATGGGAACACCAATAATAACAAGATGCAAACTTACTAAAAATGATGATTCTCCTGATGTTGGTCAAACTACTTATAGATCCATGACTGGTAGTTTACTATATCTCACAACTTCAAAACCTGATATCATGCATGTTGTATGTTTGGTTGCAAGATTTCAATCTTCACCTAAAGAATCTCATGTTATGGTAGTTAAAAGAATTTTTAGATATTTTTAGAGTACTTTGGATTATGGGATTTGGTATCCTAAACATGATGATTTTAGATTTGTTGTCTATATTGACTCAGATTGGGTAGGTTGTCTAGATGAAAGAAAAAGTGCTTTAGGAGCAACATTTTTCTTGGGTAACAGGCTAGTGCGTTGGCATAGTAAGAAGCAAGAATCTACTACACTTTCTACTGCAGAGGCTAAATATATAGCCACATGTTCTTATTGTCAATAGGTTCTTTGGATGGTTGAAACATTATCAGATATGAAAGTAATAGTGTCTAAATTAGTTCCTATCTATTGTGATAATTAGATTGCAATCAGTATTTCTAAGAATCCAGTTATGCATTCAAGCATCAAGCACATTGATGTTCATTATCATTTCATAAGGGAACATGTCTTGAATGGTAATGTTGAATTAGAATTTGTTCCTTTTTTAGATCAGCTAGCTGACATATTTACAAAACCTCTCTTAAGAGCCATATTTGAAGGTTTAAGAATAAGATTGGCAATTTTACCCCTCTCTTCTCTTGCATAAGTTCATAAATGAGTGATAGGTCTTAGCAAGAGCATATTTTGCTTTTCTTTTGTTAAACTGAGACCTTGGTATATCTCCTTTGTCATTGATGTCAAAGGGGGAGAAAAATGAAGAAGATATCTACATGATTGATATATAGGTATAGGTACACATGGATATACATGAATACAAGTATAGATATAGGATATATAGGTACACATGGATATACAGATGGAAGTTGGTATTGACATCAATGCCAAAGGGGGAGTATGTTGAACCCTTGGTATTTGGTCTTTGATTGTTGTCATTAATGTCAATAATGTAATTATAATGAGCATATGATATGGCTAACATCATGTAATTATCTTATTTTATGTCCTTAAACATTTGTCAAAACATATTCAAGACAAACACTTAAGTATTAAACAATTAACATTTAATGTTCACATTGGTTTAGAAAAATAATTATAAAAAAAAAATAGTTTTGATCTATGAGAAATTCAACAATATTTTTTATTAGATAGACCCTAACAATGATATCTTTTTGGAAAGGTCTCTAAGCTAGATAAAATGTGTCTTTGTTAGTTTTTGCATAGCACATGTAGAAAAAGTGAAAAAAATTGTTTATGACAGTTTTAGTAGTTTGAGTAGTTTTGGTCTAATAGAAATTTTGGGTATGTATCTGCCTCAAAAATTTTGACTTTCTTGGTTTATAAGTAGAGGATACATTCCTCTAAAATATTAAATAGATGGTTTTTACATAAGTTACAAGATTTGTGTGGAATTCCTTGTAGATCGAACAATTTGCATGCAGATTTTTAACAACAAAGAAGAGGGTAATGCTTTATGTTTTTATTTTCATATTTGTGATTTGATTTTCATTGTAGAAGTTTATCAGAGGTAGAAGAAGGATTATATTACTTCTTCATTCATTCACATTAGTATTTGATCAGATCTTTTAGTGGAAAAGGAAAATCTATTTGGATATTGGATGTTTTGAGGAGAATAGAAGTATATCCTGCATTATGTTTTCAACAAGAAGTTTAAACTAATGATTCATGATTTTTTTTGTAATAGAGATGATCCTCTAATTTTATATCTCATTTTTTAATTTTTGAAAGTTGTTTCTTCTTTTATTCATGAAGTTGGTGCTTCAGGTGTAAGAGATTGGTGTTCTTTGAAATTGGTGTTTCTAAAACAGGGTGTTGTTGCTTCCCAAAGTTGTAGCTCTAAAAGATTGCCCAAGAGGCCATTAAATTTTCATATTCAAAGTGGTTTTTTACCATAATGTTTTTTCCATGTTAAAATATTGGGTCACTTTCTTATTCATTAACTATCTTGCTCATGTGTTAAATTTTTATAACTTGTAATTGTTTCAAGTTTCGAGAAGTATTTTAAACCACTGATTCACCTGTCCCCCAATGGTGTTGGTATTCCAACACTTCTTATTTGTGCCACAAATGTAGAATTAAAAAATTCACAAGTAAAAAATGCAAACCTGTTAGAATCTGAAAAGATTAACAACCCAAAAAACTAGTGCAAAAACTAAATATCTAAACTATGAATGCAAATGATACAAAATCAAAATAGCATCATAGAGTTAATATCCAAGAGAGTAATGCAAATGCTGGAAGCAAAATAGCATTAAGAGGATGCAAAAACAACAGATGCAAATACAAGCTAGGTAGCATGCTTATATAGGCTAGGAAGAGGGAGGAGGTGGCAACACCAACCAATGAGGAGCAACCATCTATCAGACTAAAGATAGCAAAGTATCTTCCCAAGATAGCTAATGGATGCTCACATGTAGGAAGGTGACACCTCACAACCATTCACCTAATAAGACATGCTTTATTAACCTAAGTGAGATTATTAAAAATGTAGGAAAAACCTAGCAAAATAGGAAAAATAAAAAACTACACTAACACCCCCCCATAAGCGAAGCTTAAGTGGATGTAGAAATGGGTCCCGAAAAGTCAAGCCTGATGAGGTACCCATGTACATAAGATTTCTCAAAAGAGAGAGAAAAGAGACCCCCCCACAAAAAGTCAGGACTTTGAGTGAGAGGAAGAGCCCCCCCCAAAAGATGAAGCATCCTGCACCCCCAACAAAGCTCGCAAATGAAGGAAATTGCTCTCAGTGAAGGGTTTGGTGAAGATATCAGCAACTTGCTCAGAATTTGAACAATAGCAAAGGTCAATGACATGACCATGGATGAGCTCCTAGATGTAGTGCATGTGGACCTCTATGTGTTTGGTCTGTTGATGATGAACTGGATTCCGTGAGATCTGAATGGCACTCTGGTTGTCACAAAATATGACTGATGGTCGTCTAATCTAGATACCAAACTCAGTGAGAAGATGTTGAATCCAAATGGCCTCAGTGGTAGCATTTACAGCCCCCTGATACTCAGCCTCAGTAGAAGATAGAGCAATAGCAGACTACTTTTTGCTTGACCAACAAACAGGACCTGACCCAAGTGAGAAGCTATACCCTGAAGTAGACTTGCGATCCTCAGAATCACCTGCCCAATTTGAATTTGTGTAGCCCACCAAATCAAGCTCAATACCTACTACGTAATGAATCCCACAACTATGAGAACCCTGAATGTAGTGAAGGATCCACTTGGCTGCTTTCCATTGTAACTCATGGGGCTCTTGCATGAATCGAGAGACCATGCCTACAGCATAGGAGATGGCAGGTCTCGTATGAGTCAAATAAATGAGACTCCCAACAAGTTAGCAGTACAAATTGCCATCAACAAGTGGAGAAGAACATTGAGCCTCAAGTTTGACTCCAGAAAGGAAGGGAGTCAGAGCAGGCTTACAGTCAGCCATATGAAACCTTGAGAGTAAATCTAGAGCATACTTGGATTGTGTGATGGCGATCCCAGAAGGAGACTAAAGGATCTCAATCCCGAGAAAGTAATGCAACAAGCCCAAGTCAGTCATCAAAAAACTATCCTGAAGGGCCACTTTGACAGCCTTAATGGTGGGTGAAGAACTTCCTGTGATCAGCAAGTCATCAACATACAAAACCAAAAATAGAAGTGAATCACCCTATTGCAAAATGTACACATTAGGATCAGAATGGCACTGAGTGAACCCAACTGATAGACGAAAGGAGTCCATCTTGGCATACCAGGCCCGAGGAGCCTATTTGAGGCCATAGAGAGACTTTCAAAGATGACACACAAGTGAAGAATCCTGAAGGAAGCCCTGTGGCTGCTCCATGTAGATCTCCTCATGAAGGTCACCATGAAGAAAAGCACTCTTCACATCCATCTGATGTACTTCCCAATGATTAGCTGCAGCAATGGCAAGAACAATTTGAATGGAATTCATTCAAGCAACTAGCGCAAAAGTCTTAGAGTAGTCAATCCCAGGAACCTAGGAGAATCCTTTGGCGACCCAGCGAGCCTTGTGTTTGTCAACTGACCCATCTGCTGCAAATTTTGTCCGATAGATCCACTTACATTGAAACAAGTTTTCTTCCTTGAGGAAGAGGGACAAGATCCCAAGTGTGGTTCTTCATCAAGGAACTATACTCTTCCTACATAGTTGTATCCCACTCAAAAATACCAGAAGCCTCATGAAAGGATTGTGGATTTGAGGTAGTAGCAATGAAGACATGTGGAGCATCCTGAAATTGTGAACGAGTTTGCCTGGTGTCTGATGGATCCCCAACCCAACCACCTACAGACTGCAAGGTCTATCTAGCCCAAAGTGGGCAAGAAGATGGAGAATCTGGAGGGGAATCATTAACCTCTGAATGATGACTAGGAGAGGAAGGAGGTGAGTTCTCTAAATCACTTTTTGCATCAGAAGTAGAGGTAGAAGACTGTTCAGGTGAATCTGACTCATCAGAAGATCTGTCATGTATTCCAAGTGACTCTAATGTCAAGGTAGAAGGAGTTGGAGAAGTGATCGAAAGTGAGCTTGAAGATCCCTCCTCAAACTGAACACTCCTCTCAATGAATAACTCATGTGTAGTTAGGTGGAGCAACCGATAACCCTTCACACCATTAGGATAACCTAAAAATATGCAGGAATGTGGGCCCATGCAGGGGAGCCAAAAACTCAAAAGTGCTTAACTGATGGTTTTTGACTGCTCCAACCTTCAAAATGAGTAACTCCCTTCAAGGCTCGGTAAGGAACACGGTTCTGGATATAACAAGCACAGTTAATGGCTTCTGCCCAATACTGTGGTGCAAGAGATGTAGAGTGAATCATACAGTTTTCCATTTCCTTCAAGGATCTATTCTTTCATTCTGCAACACCATTTTGTTGAGGATTGTATGCAACTGAATGTTGTAAATCAATCCCCTCTGAAGTACAAAATCTTTCAAACCGATGGTTGACATACTCACCACCATTGTTTGTGCGCAAAACCTTGATGGCTTTCCCAAATTGCTTTTCTACAAAATTTTTGAAGTCTTGAAAATGATAAAATACCTCTAACTTCTATTTGAGAAAGTACACCCATGTATATCGAGAAAGGTCATCAATGAATGTGAGGACATATCGAGCCCTGTTGAAAGAAGGATGTTGAAATGGACCAGCCAAATCACTGTGAACTAACTCTAGTATCTGTGAAGCTCTCCATGCCTTACTTTTGTCAAACTTTTCCTTAGGATTCTTACCAAGAATGCAACCTTGGCAAACACCTCCTGAGAATTGAACTGAAGGCAACCCTGTGACCATGCTCTGCTGGTTGAGCTGTTGCAAATAGCGGAAGTTAAGATGGCCAAACCACTCATGCCATAATTTACTCACATCATTAGAGTGATTGAGCAAAATAGAAGGAGGATCAGGAACAAAGTGAGAAAACAGATAGAGCCATGACTGATGATCTGCTCTCCCAACTGCAACTATAGAATCACTATGCAACTCACGTATCTCCACTAAATCAGGAGTGAACTCAACTCGCTTGCCTAAACCTGTGTGAGTGATTTGGTATATTGATAGGAGATTAGTTGATAATGAGGGTACACAAAGAACATCATGGAATGTGTCATCCCCCACATCAATAGACCCTCTCCCACACACCTCAATAGGAGTGTCATCACCCATCAAAATAGAAGGCATAGTACATGGATCCAAGGATGCAAGTTCTTCCTTAGATGAAGCCATGTGGTGCGAAGCACCCAAATCAAGAACCCAAGTGGATGGTGAGGAAGCAACTGCAACAAGAGCTTTTCCCTTTCCTTTCCCCTTGTTGTTTTCTTTTGCCTTGTTAGACTCTTCATTAGAACTTTGTTTGATAGAATCAAGAACACTAATATTATTCTTCTCAAGAATGTATGTCAAGTGATCAATTTGTTTCTTCAAACATTTATGTTCATCATGACCGGGTCTTTTAGAATAGGCACATTTAACCTTTTCTTTCTTAGGGTTATTGCCCTTAGAGGATGAGGTATCAATAGTTGCTTTTGAAGTAATTGGTATCTGATCCTTCTTTTCCTCACTATTATTCTGTTTCTCATCCTTACTATTGTTGTTACTACTTTTTCCTTTTTGTTCTTTTGTGCCTTGGTTGGTTGCTAAGGCATGTGACTTAGAGGACTTAAGAGTGCCCATCTGGATTAGCTTGTCCTGTTCTCGAGTGAGATTGACAGCAAAATCATCTAGAGATGGCATGGTGAATTGAGTACCAAGTGCACCCTTAGTAGCATAGAAGGTAGAGACAAACACAGAATATTCTGAACTTAGCTTAGAGAGAATACTGAGAATCAGTTGTTCATCTTTCTTTTCAATTCCACATTGTTTTAACTGCAACCTTAGTGATTTCAATTTGGTGAAGAAATTTTGGATTGTGTTTAAATTGCCTGGACTCAAACTAATTAATTCATTTTCCAACATATGACCCCTCATTGAATCTTGTGTGCCAAATAATGTTTCTAGCTTTGTCCATACTTCATTTGGTGTATCCAAAGACTCAACGTGAAATAGCAAGTCAGGAGAAACAGACAAACACAATGTTCCATATGCCTCATCACATTTGTTAAACCACTTAGGCTTGTCTTCATCTTTAGCAGGTTTAGTTTCAAGTCCCATAGTTATCCTATTTAATCCATCTTTCCTTAAGTGAATTATCATGCGTGATTTCCACTCAAAGTAATTGTATGGAGTTATGATGGGCATATTTGTTTGATCCATGATGAAGAAATGCAAAGAAATGCTAAAAAGAAGAGAACCCAGTCACGACAATGCCCCCCCCCCCTTTTTACTCAATCAAAGAACCCCCCCAAAGAAATATGATTTGGCACTTTATTTTAGTGCATTTACAACTACCACTAGAAAGAGATACTTAGTGGTCTTGATTTCAATGCATTACAAACCCTCATGAAGAGCATATGCTAAAAGTGAAACTTGGGCACAATAATCAAGGAAACAAATAGCACCACTACGATCTACTCGAAAAATCATGCACTTTCAAAAAAAATTGCCTTGATACGAGGTCGTATGATAAATTTATGATCCTTTGAAGTTTCCAAAATGAGAACTGTGCACATACACGACTAAGAATCTGAAATTTCTAAAGAATTCATGCATGAAAATAAAAAAACAACTCCACTAGTGGATAGAGCACAAAAAAAATAGCCAAGTTCATAACAAGAATCATCAAAATCAGAGTCCGTATGAGCAAGAACGAGACATTTGAAAACTACATTCAAATCTGTGACTACCAACGGAGAGGGGTATGGCTGTAGCTTTGCATGCTCGATTCTTAAAAATATACAGCTTGCATGCAAAATTTAAAAGATACCCAAATGGTTTTTCGAGGCTGCGAACAAAACCCAAAAAGCATTTTTCTTGCTGATGTACAGAAGATGTTTTTGTAGTGTAAATCAGATGCCTTTAACAGAAAAAAATGGCTCCAAAAATCAAAAAATGACCCTAGCAACCAAAATGTAACATGAAAATGTTGGATTAGCTTCTTAAGTCCATCAATGGCACGCTGGAACCTGCAAAACTGATTGAAAACTCCAAATATGCAAGTTGGTTGTCAGATTTGAGATTGAAACCCCCGAGAAAAATTGTTTTTGTCAAAACTTTTCTGATTCTCAGGATCATCCAAAGATGCAAGAGAAGAGCATACTTCATTTTTCAAAAAATTACAATAAAGTTTATTTGCACCCCCCGAATCTCTCAAATAAGGAAACTAAAATCTCCTCTTGCACATAGAAAAGCTCTGATACCATGTTAGAATCTGAAAAGATTAACAACCCAGAAAACTAGTGAAAAGAGTAAATATCTAAACTATGAATGCAAAAGATACAAAATCAAAATAGCATCATAGAGTTAGTCTCCAAGAGAGTAATGCAAATGCTGGAAGCAAAATAGCATTAAGAGGATGCAAAAACAACATCTATGCAAATACAAGCCAGGTAGCATGCTTATATAGGCTAGGAAGAGGGAGGAGGTGGCAACACCAACCAATGAGGAGCAACCATCTATCGGACTAAAGATAGCAAAGTATCTTCCCAAGATAGCTAATGGATGCTCACATGTAGGAAGGTGACACCTCACAACCATTCACCTAATAAGACATGCTTTATTAACCTAAGCGAGATTATTAAAAAATGTAGGAAAAACCTAGCAAAATAGGAAAAATAAAAAACTACACTAACAAAACCCACATGGGCGCCTTCATTATAGTAATCTGCAAGACGAGTTGCGATCTATCACCTAGAATTGTCCTAGACAATGTTCAGGCCTTTCTTAAATAGGCAATTTTATGCCACCCGAGAAGGTTCTAGATGCTCAAACTTAATACCTATGGCTAACAAACCCTAACAATACATATAGAGTTGACTAAATACATATTTATCAAATTATTTTGGAAATTTTGGTAGCCCAACTTCTGAAGGCCATAACTATCAAATTGTTACTCTAATTAGCTATTATAACCACTTTTCAAAAATTTCAGCTCATGATCTACAGGCTCGAAATAGTGCAAGCACCCTTAGAGTCAAGTTTTTGGACCTCATCCAAGAACTCTAATGTCTCCAATGGTGAGCCTAACTTTTTTCTATATATTTTTCCACCAAAAATCCACAGTAATTTCTCTAATACTTAAGCTGGAGCAATGAGATTTTTATGGTAGGCTTATAATTCCAAAATGAACCTTCATGTAGAAAATGAGAACATTCTGAGCTTGTATGAGAAACTTACTAAAAATAGAAATTTTTCATTAATAGTAACCACCTGTCTACTAGTCCTTATTAAAATAGAAAGACTAAAAAGAAAATATTTTTTTGGGTGATGCAAGATTTCTCTTACACCTAGGATGCTCCTACATCAATTAGCATATCACTTTGCACTTTGAACTAATCTATCTCATATCTCTTTTCCCTATCTTGTTTGGAATTGAGCCTTGCTTAGGTCTAGGGGGCATGAACCATATTGTTTATTGGGTCTCCTAGTTGCATTGACATTTCTCTAGCAGCTCTCTTAAATAGTATTTGTCAACACTTCCCCTTGACATTGAGTGTTTCTCAACACTTATCAGATACTTTTTCCAATCTATGATGTTGTAATGTTTCTCACTAGCAAACTTAAGTCTTAAGAAGATGGTCATGTGACTATCACACACATACTTAAACTAAAAATTGACTAAGACTTGTTGGCTTATTTTTTCGTTGAGTGTTCCCCCCCTAATAGTCTCTTGAGGATTTAATAAACTAGAGGATAGGAGGCATGGGGCATGTTTTCCTTTGATTTTTTATGTGGGTGTACTTTGTTAGATCTTAAATATCTTGAGTATTTTTCTTGACCCACTTGAAACTTAGGATCTTCAAAGTTACACCCTTGTTTCTTATTGCAATTTTTTTCTTATGGCCATCTCGATATTTTGTGTCTCAATGTGAGCATAATTTTGCTAAACTAAACCTAGGGAATCTAACTACACCATCATATTGACCTTTATGTCTTTGATCCATAGGTTGGGTTCCCACATTCCTATATGATATAGATCATATTCATATCCTCATAGTTATACTAGTAATGATTGTATGATCTTTTGATGTCCCTAATAAGGCTCGATGATAAAAACTAGGACCTATTTATATAACTCTTGCAATTGAATTTTGCATACTAGCTTGCATTCTAGGGTTTAGTCTAGCTCAATTTGCATTTGAGTGTCGGGAGAGTCTTCTTTATCTTTCATGGATGTGTCAGTCAACTACATCCATCTTCTTGATTCTTCTCGATCATGGGTTCATCTTCTTTTGATATTTTCATATTTTCTTTCTTGTCCTCAAAAGAGGTTAATTTCATCATCATATGTAATCTATCTAGATGCTAATTTTTAATACATTTGAAAATGACCCCTTGAGGCCCTTATATACCCTTTTGACCTACTTACGACCTAATTTTTTAACTCCTCATATTTCTAAAACAATTGCACCATTACCTAATTTCGACATCTTAGATATATTTTTAGGATCTGTTAGAAGGTGTAATCTTTCCTTGGTGTATTTATAAACCAAGGTTAGACCTCCTTTATTTATTATTATAATATATTAGGATATAAGCCAAGGTATCCTAATATATTTCTTTTTTGTCCTTTTTCCACTACATCTTATTTTGTCATCTAGTGGAATATGTGAGGACAAATATATATTGTAATTTCTAATTTTAGATTATTCCTCCTTAAGAGGAATCTCACACTTGGCCTCACACACATATGAATGGTGGCATTCATAGACATGGGAGTTACATCCAACTCCTCTCTCTCATCTCTATTTAAGAGATGACCCTCCTCTCTCATTCAACAACAATGAGGTTTCTTCCTCTTCTCAATTATTGTATGAGCACTTGCTCTCTCTCTCTCTCTCTCTCTCTCTCTCTCTCTCTCTCTCTCTCTCCTTCTTCTTAGGCTTTTGATGCCTCATTCATAATATCACAAGGGGTTTTCTTTGCTTTCCCCTTTCCAAATATATTGTCTCATGGTGTTGGAGCTTGAAGCTTTCTCTCTCCTATTTTATGGTAATATCTTTTCATGCATTTACTCACTTAGATTCTTTCCTGGTATTGCTTATTTTCAGATTTCTTTTTCCATTTCTAACATGGTATCACAGCAGTTTAATCTTTGTTTTGAGTGTTTGCATGAAGGTACAATTCGAAGGAGACTCTTGAGAGAGATTTCACTAATTTCTTCTTTAATCTTCTTAAGATGGAAGAAATTGAATTTTTTTTTTTGAGTTTGGCTGGTTTACCGCCAAACCCATTTAACTTTTGTTTGCTCTAATTTGTGCAGGTTACTTTTTATTTTCTATTAGTTTTCATCTAACCCCCTTTGGAAGGCTTGCCGCCAGAGGGTTTTCCTATCTAAATATCAAATTTTTTTTAACATTGTTATGTTTTGTTTTGCACTATTATGTTTTTAAAATTACAGAAATTTGCCAATTGTGCAAAATGTGACTGAGAAATGAGAGGAATGATTCCTTGCATTGCAAGTTAATGGGTGATCAATGATGAAATTTTGTACTTCTCACAATGAGCCGTGCATGCGCAATATGTTGGCCCGGCATTGCGAATTCTGAGGGTTTCGTTGCTTTCACGTCTCTCTCGTACCCTGGTTTTTCCCCCTTTTTCCGCCATTCTTTCTGTTTATTTACGTTTTCTTGGTGCCCTTGTACAGCTTTGCCAGCTAGGGTTTATAGGGTTTCTTGTCTGCAATATCTTTCATGAAGTGTTTGGTTGATAGAATGCTGCCCCTTTTGTCTGTTCTAAACTCCACTGCTCATCCACGGTTAATGTGGGATGCTGAAGAAGTCACTCTCAGGACTCGCTTCTCTATACCGCATATTCTCCGCCCTCAGCTTCTCATTCTCTGATCTCAGCTGTGAGTTCTCGTGACGCTCATGCTGCATCTTCATCTACGTGCGTTTGTTCTGGAACCAAAACTTGACTTGGAGAGGCTCCAGACCACGTTCTCGACTGAGCTCCTTCCTCTGCTTATCATCTGGATGTGGGCACTCTTTAAAAACATCTCCATCTCTTGAATTTGGTGCTGCGTGTGGCGGTGGTATCTCTTCTTGCGAGGCCTGCGATCGCCTGCATCCTGATCTTCGTCTCCGCCGCCTTCGATGTTATCACTGCCTGATTTTCTCTCCAGCTCGTCCTCTCTCAACGTATTTTATTCTCATTCCAGTGTTTCTTCTATAACACATTTAAGCAGATCTGAGAAGGAAAGAATGGAGTTTTTTTGTTTGCCATTTTCTCGTTCGAGCAGATCTGAAGAGTGGCAGACGCCTGTGAAGAATCAATTGCTCATCTCGTCAGCGGCCAAGGTAGCCGACGACCAGAATGAGAAATGAGAAACGAAGGGAGGGGCATCGGCATCAGTGCAATGGGGCTCGCCCTGCTCGGCCTCGATGTTGTCTTGACAGACATTGCCCCCGTTCTGCCCACATTAAAACGCAATATGCATAAATCAAGGTTTGTTTTCGTGTCTCTTGTAGACTCACGTGGCCGCATCTCCACCGTCTCTTAAATTTTTTGTGTGGAGTGTTTATTGTGTAAGATGGTATAAATGCTTTAAGCTATTTGATTCTTTGGCTATTCCTAAACTTTTTTCTGCCATCGCTGCCAAGTTCTGGAGTTCCGTCATGGAGTATCTTTCTGAGCTAGAATCTGACGAAGAGGCGCTCTTTACATTTCTTTCGCTAAGAAAACTTGATCCCCGTGCACATGACTTTCCCTGCCCTGAACTAACATGTAGTACATGCAGAGTAGCCGATTTGAGGAATTCAAATTTAGATAGGGTTCAGTGCGTGCAAGTGTCCTTGTAAAGTTACGATCTGGCCATGCAGATTGAGTAGAAACACAGTATTTTTCTTATATCCTTATTTTTTTTTAAAAAAACTCAATTCATTCAGTAATGAAGGCTGTAGAATGAAATGCAGGAATATATCCACGGGAGTATTGTTTATAAGGTAGGGGAGGTCAAAAACTTGTCCATTATCCATGGATTCCAACACGTATCAAGTCCCACACACATCTACATTCTCATGCATTAGCTTATATTTATTTAACTCCTTGTTGTTCCTTTTCTGTTCCTCTTTTTTAAATTCTTTTCGTCTATTTCATCTCTATTTTAAGTCTTCCACGCTTCGACATCCATCTTATGCATTATAGGAATCCTTGTCTTTGAACACTTGCTTCCTGTATTTCGTTTCAACGCATCGTAATTATCTTCAAGCTTCTCACTTCTCTCAGTAAAGGATCCAAGCTCTAATTTCGGTTTTAAGCACCAGATCAGAGATCGGTTCTTGATGGCGACTCCTCTGGATATGTCATTAGACGAGCTGATAAAGAACAATAAGCAGCAGCAACACTTCAATGGCGGAAGAGGCAGAGGAAGAGGGCATTTGCAATTGACAGCCAGTGTAGTTCAAAGACATTACTCGGCTATGAATTTCCATCATCCCAGAAGCCGTTTCTTGTTTGTCCCCATCCACGCGAGACATGGTGCTTATCTCTGTAAAACTGATACGCACATTCTGGCTGCTGTTGCAGAACTTGGTAATACTAGTTAACGAAATAAGTTCCCACCTGCACATCAGTTACTGGAATAGAATATGAGGACGCCATCACCCCTTAGTGAGATCCGATCTGGTAAGCAGGGTAAAAATGGGAGAATCGGCCCAAGTCAGCAAACACTAGAGTGAAAACAAGGATATTCACTCCCTCCTGCCACCATCAAAATTGTAACATTTAGATCTAACATAGTAACATTAGACTCACCATTGTCGTTACCTTCTTCTCCTTCACCATTGTTTTCACTAATATTATCATGGTGATGTTCATTATTGTTATTATTATCATCATTTTTTTTGCTATGAGACTTCGCCCTGTGCTATTATTGTTCTCCATTGCAGGGAGCACCACTAAACTTGGCCCTTTGTTGTTCTTCTTCATTGAAGACAGGAAGTCCACTTCCACCGATTCTCATTTCTCTGGTGGCCATTAGCTCCATCTCCCATCACTGCTTCCATACCCTGAACAAGAAGAATGTTTCAAGCTTTTCTGTTATATTGATGGGATGATGGCATTTGGGTGATTTATAGGAGAGGAGAGGAGCAGAGATGAAAGAGCCACATGGGTAGCTATGATTTTATTTGAATTCATCAGTCTATTACTGAAATCTGTTATTTTTAGTAATGATTTCTTGTCTTTTCATGCAAGATTCCTTTTCCTTTTTTAGCTCTTGACAGAGGTATCATTTATTTTATTATTGCCTCTTGTCAACCTATTTTTGGCAGGTAATCAATCACTATTAGACAAGTGTAATATTCTATCTCTCAAGCTTTTTTTAGAAAAGTTTTTTTAACTTTTTTTAGTATCCTTTTATCTGCCAGATCTGATAGTTATAACAAATTTTACATGAAGGTAATTACTCTTAAAAAAGAAAAAGGGGGAAATCATTTTTCTAGCATTAAGCTATGATTTAATAATTGTACCGGTGTGATTTCATTCTATGATTTTTTAAGTATATATGGGTGCACACATATATACCTAGATAAATATACAAAAAATTATGACTACAATGATTATTAAAGTCTCTTATATGCTTATTTCAAATGAACTTGTTCAAATTTAGAAATCAATTGAGTACCCATGTTTACCCTTAATGGAGTTTTATATCTGATATCTATATTTAGTTGATCTTCTTTAAATCATTTTACTTAATTGGATTATGAGTAATCTTACACATTTGCCTTCATTTTGATATTTTGATGTGCCCATAATTGCACTTTTATGCTTTTATAGCATTGTTCTATGCCCATGTTGGCACTTTATGGTTTTATACCATTGATATACATGATTTATATGATATTTTGAGTTGCATAGGGAGCTTAATATTTTTCAAGGTTAACTATGTAGGTCCCCTCAGTATAACTGATACATAGTTTCCTTATCTGGCCCATGGAGTATCCCTCCATCCTATATTGGTATGCACTCATTTTTTGATCCTATCTGTTCCATTTTGATAGGATAATATTTTTATATGGAGTTTCCCTCCATTGGATCCTATCTATTCCACTTTGATAGGATAATATCTTTATGGAGTTTCCCTCTATTTGGTTCTATTAGTTCCACTTTGAAAGTTGATATTTATGGAGTTTCCCTCCATATTGTTCCATTTTTGCTCCTCAATGAAGAGGATGTTATTATTGGAGTTTTCCCTCCAAATTCAGATGATTTGATCCAATTTGAAGGCAATATGTTGTTCTATCCTCATAATCTATTCTTTTGATTATCTTACCAAAAATCATGATAATTCTAATTTGATCAGAATGTCTCTCCTTTATGTTATTTTCATATATTAATGTGATAATGATTTGCATACTTCATTGCTTAGATCGTGAGTCATGTAAGTTATGGTGCTGCAGCCCATTAACTTGCAGTGGGAAGATTCATTAAGTGGACTGTCTATATCCACGTGATTGATGCAAGATTGATGCAAGTATCATTAGTTGACCTTGTCTGTGGTCATTAGTGCATTAGTATATTTCTTTCATGAGAGACTTATTGTATAAAGATTGGTCATTTTGACCCATATTATGCTCATTTTTGAGCTTATGACTTATTTTAGATATCATGTTAACTCCATTGCATGTGGGTGAACACATTCATTTATTTTTACTCAATTTGTCCTTGTTGACAATTTTTTTGAGCATATACTTTATCTTGATATCAGGTTATCTCCATTATTTTGTGGTAACATGTTTTACTCATTGTTTCTCTATGAGAATTTTATTATCCTTATTCAAAAGGATTTCTACTTTGACTATAAAATGAAATACTTCTTGTGGATAGTTGTCTTGTTGTTCTCTTTTTTTCAGGTGATCCATCAAGGAACCTTCTTGGTTTTCCACATATGAAGAGGTGTCTATGTTTCCACATTCAAAGGACTCATGTACTTCTTTTGGATCTGCAAATGTTCCATATGGCTTGAAGACAGTCAAATTACTTCATATTGAAGATTAAGTTGCAGATTTTTGTAAATTATGGGTTTAATACCCTTTGATGTAATTACCCCAAGTAAAGATTAAAGGGGGGTGTTAGAAGGTGTAATCTTTCCTTGGTGTATTTATAAACCAAGGTTAGACCTCCTTTATTTATTATTATAATATATTAGGATATAAGCCAAGGTATCCTAATATATTTCTTTTTTGTCCTTTTTCCACTACATCTTATTTTGTCATCTAGTGGAATATGTGAGGACAAATATATATTGTAATTTCTAATTTTAGATTATTCCTCCTTAAGAGGAATCTCACACTTGGCCTCACACACATATGAATGGTGGCATTCATAGACATGGGAGTTACATCCAACTCCTCTCTCTCATCTCTATTTAAGAGATGACCCTCCTCTCTCATTCAACAACAATGAGGTTTCTTCCTCTTCTCAATTATTGTATGAGCACTTGCTCTCTCTCTCTCTCTCTCTCTCTCTCTCTCTCTCTCTCTCTCTCTCTCTCTCCTTCTTCTTAGGCTTTTGATGCCTCATTCATAATATCACAAGGGGTTTTCTTTGCTTTCCCCTTTCCAAATATCTTGTCTCATGGTGTTGGAGCTTGAAGCTTTCTCTCTCCTATTTTATGGTAATATCTTTTCATGCATTTACTCACTTAGATTCTTTCCTGGTATTGCTTATTTTCAGATTTCTTTTTCCATTTCTAACAGGATCAAATTCAAAATTTGGGTTCATCTTGTTGGTCAAAATCACATTTTAAATTCTTCCTTCTTTCGTGTAGTTGGATGACTTTTTGAGGTTTAATCTTTGAATCTTTCTAAGGAAATCTTCACTTCTTTTTTCTTCCACTCTTCTTATTCAATCCATTTCACACCATCTCATCTTTCCTTATTTTTTGACATAATTATTATACTTTTTCTTTCTTGCTCAAACATCTTAGTCAAACTAGGGCATATCTTCATTACTTGGTAGTCATTCTTTGGTCTTAATCTCTTATCTTCTATCATGGAATTTATCTAATCTTGATTTGATCCATCAATATTATTTCATCATCTCCTCTATCTCATTTTGATTTTAATCTCGAGGGAGTAGGAATATTCTATCATTGCTTTCCGTTATAGCAAATTGATTTTGTTATAGATTTTTCTTAGGAGTATATGTTTGACCTTTCCATTTTCTCTTGATCTATCTATCTCTCTAGAGAATATGCTTGACCTTTCCATTTTCTCTAGATCTCTCTCCTAATCTTCACTCCCTAATATGTATTGATTGTGCATTCAGGATCAACTATTTCTTTGTGCTTTGATCTTTGGAGTTAGATCTCTCCATTAGCTATTATCTTAGCTTCTTTGTTATTTGACTTAATTTTTTTTTAGATCAATCACACCTTAGTCAAAGAGGGGAAAATGTAATCATTCAAAAATGGTTATTTATACTGTAAGCCCCTTTTCTAGTATTTTTTATTATTTATGATAAAATCATCACTTTTCTATTTATTTGATTATAACCTATGGTTTTAACACTTTATCCTAAGTCTTTTATTTAATTGAAATAATTTGTCTCCTTTTAATTAAGTAAAATCCCCAAATTCTACTTATCGTAAGTGTGTGCATGGAAAGCATTCTTCCTATTCTATAAATAAAATAGAAGGTATTTTTGTCTCACATGAAGGGCACACTTTCCAAGGGGGTTCAAATCTTTATTATCCTCCACACATATTTTTCCTCTTAAACACTACCATTGATCTTGCTTAGGTGAGATTCTTGTGCACATGGATCACTTAATACTCATTCTCCACCCTTGATTTTGCCTCTTAATCTCTGTCATTCATTTCTCTATAAAGGGAGGCTCGCTCCTCACTCTCTCATAATCATTCTAGTTTATGCTAATGCTATGATGCAATTTTTCTTATAGATTTTGGAGCACTTGAAGCATTTTTTCATGCTTAGCTTAGTCTTCATTCTACTTGCATCATGGCATACTCTTTAGCTTAGTTTCCTTTATGCTTTAGCTAAGCTCACATAGATTAACTAGAAAGATCTTATAACTCATTTTGTTAGCTCTTGAATTTCATTTAGAATAGCTTTCATTTTCATTGCACCCATCATTGGTTCTTGGATATCGGCACTCTTTCCTCTACTCTTTGAATCTTCCATTCTATGGTGTACCTTGAAAGGGTTTCTTTAGCCAAATTCATTTGAGAGACACCATCTCATAGCTCTTGCATGTCATAGATACAAAGCCATAAGCCAATTCTTGAGACTCCCTCTTGCATGGTTCCCCTCAAGTGTAATGGTTTATAAAGTGTACCCTATTTTTGGTATACAACTACAAGAAATATGAGGATATGAAATGATATAAGGGAGATTGTGTTATGAGATTGTGAATCAATATATAGAAGTGTGAGGAAATATTTCAAGCACAACTTAATGCCAAATCATCAACTGTGTTTTCAATTAGAGCATTTTAAAGTACAAATTATCTTGCAAAGAGGGGATATTTGAAGATCCAATTAAGTAATTACATGAAAAGGATTTAGAAATGTTCAAACATATGTTAATAGGCTCATCTCAATGTGGATGACACCAAATTGTAGGCAAGAGGAATTCCAAGTTTTTAAACATATACAATTGGTGTGTTTTGAATTATCAAAGTATCTACTCATGTCTCTAGGATTCCCTAGTAATTTAACCATGAGCCCCATTGATTTGTTTCATTTAATGAGTAGGTGATCTTCCCAAATTCGTTCAAAGGCTAACATCAAGATGCAAGAGATAGAAGAAAAGGTTGAAATGAAAGGGCATCATCCTGTGACTCTTACATTTAAGGACACTGACAAAGTTAACAAGGGGTTTAAGAGGAGAAATGAATGGAAATTTTACTAGAATACCAAGTTCTATCAATATTGGATTTGTGAAAATAATCTTGATTCGATAAAACTAAGAGTGGGAAAACCCTATAGGATAGAAAAAAAATTATATGGCACTTAGGTTGAAGACCAAAAGGGGACACCATTGTAAGGAATTTTTAAAAAAAATGGTAGAGGATTATTATTGTAAAATCCAAGTTGGAAAAGTCTAGGTTGCAAGCGTGGAGGTATTATGAAGTGCACAAGGGTTCTTGTTGATCTTTAAAGGGGAGTCTTTTGTTTAAAATCATTATTTGGCAAAGAGAAAAGTAGAAAATAGATGGGGTTTTCCAAATTTTATTGCAAGGATTTGTTTTGACAAAAATACACATAGACCTCAAGGGGTATTGTGTTTTTGTAAGATTTTTATAGAGTGTAGGGGTGGTCATTTCCTTTTCCATTAAGTCTCTTTTTCTTTTGCAGTTGCTTGTAGGATGGGCAATGCTAAATATTATAAGTATTATGGGCACCATTTTTTATTAGAGGTGAGTTTTCTCCTATAGAATGAATGGAAAAATAGTGAAATGATATTGTTTGTCATCATATTACGGCCTACAAACCATGTAGAGGTCTAAAATTGATGAAAGGGGCTTCCTAATTTGTAATCCAGATAAACTTTCCCTTATTGGCACTAAGAGAAGTATTTATTGTAGAGAATGGTCTATGGGTTTATCCCACATTCAATGGGTGAGGAGCCTCTCTTGTGTTCTCACACGCAAGCACACCTACATTAAATGTCAAAAGTAAACTACTTTTGACAAGGAAGAGGATGGCTTGCACAATTCCCACTCATGTCTTGACCAAGTTAGAGAAAGGAGGGAAATTTTGAATGATTTTGTTGATGTGGCGTATGATTGGACCAATGTCATAGAAAGAAGGAAGCCAATGAAAACTTGATGCTTTAAAGCCTAAATTATTGTGAAGTAGTGATGTTATGGTCCAATAAGGTAACATGGAAGATCAAGGACCAATAGTTAGGTACCACATGGCATGTACTTTGAGGTGGAAAAGATGGGTTCATGGTTAAAGGTTGATCAAGATCGATAGTTCCAGTGATCAAAGATGCATGATCAATATTCAACATGAGACCACAAGATTGTAACACATATCTTGAGGAGATGATGATACATGTAGCTCAACATATGAAATGGATACTAGAGGACCAACCAAAGGATGGATCATGCAAGACCCACTTGTGACTTAACTAACTTAGAGAACTGACATAAATTTTAAATGACTATGTTGATGTGGTGTCTAATTGGATTTATGATGTGGTGAGAAAGGAACTAGTGGTGGCTTGACACATGGCAACCTAGATGATGGTGATAATGTGGTGAACCAATTTGATTACACATGGAAGATTGAGGAATGGTGACATGGTAGAAGGAAACCAGTGGCAGATTGATACATGGTATCCTAGATGATGGTGAAGCGGTGATGTGGAGGACCAATTGGGTGATATAGAAAATCAAGGACCAATAATAGGATGTCATGTGGCACCCACTTTGAGGTGGCCATAGTCTAGTCATGGTTAGAATTTGATCAAGATCAACAGATCCTATGATCTCATGATTGAGATGCATCATTGATATTCAACATTTCACAATATTGTGAGACAAGTCCCAAGTTGATGATGATAAAAGAAACATGACAGATGACATGGATATCAAAGGACCAACTAGTGGGTGTCATGTGGCATGCAAGTCAAGGTAAACTTTGGGGCCCTAGAGATAGGTGGTAGAATGTTGTGATCCCTTGATATAGTCAGCAACGTAATGACATCAACATGGGATCTCAAGAAAGATCACATGTATCCTGAGTGACATATATGTGCTAACGATGCAAGATAGTGAGTCGGTAGTGACAGGGTAGAGAGGTGATGAAAAGATAGATAGGTTAGCTTGATTTATTTTTTGTGAAAACTTTGTAAGGAACCCATTTGAGATAAATCACAAAATTATATTTACTTTTGTGTATGTTTAGTAGTAAAAACTTTATGATCTACTTTGGGATGTTGATTAATAAATGTATAGCCCACATTCAATATATCCTTAGATTGTTGTTGAGTCTTCCTATGCAATTATTTTTTTATTGATTTAGAAACTTTTTTGATTTTAAGGGTGTATTAAGATAAATCTAGGTCCACTCATCTTGGTTTTGCAGAGCCAAAAGTGTAGAAGGATAAATCTATCCTTGTTAGTTGGTCAAGTCCTCTTAAAAATTGATATTTGAAGTTCGAAACTTCTTAGAATGTATTGAAGACTATACCAATATCTTGTAGAGTGTAAAACCTTCCATTTTTCAAACTAATAAAGGGAACACTAAAGCAACATTTTGATTGAAATTTAATTTTCTTTACTGCCACACAAATATATTCTCTTTGCTTGTGTGTAGGTTTTCACAACATGTTCGAGAGTTCTACTTTAGATTGCATTATCAACCATAGAACTAATTTCTATCATTTTTTATCTTCTCCCTTTCATTACATAAACCAAAAAACATATTTTAGTTATTATATCATTTCATGGATTCATTTTCATTTAATATTAATAATAATCTATTATTCTATTAGAGCTATCAGATTTCCATAATCCATCTACATTGCTATTCTATTTTAGGTGCGTACACTGGTTTTATTTTGATTATCTATATTTTTTCATTTTTATCTTATCATACTTTCACAGAAGTATATTCTAGTGTTCCTCTTTTCATTTTATTTAGATCCATTTGTATTTCATTTATATGAGACGCCAGTGCAGTGTGATATCTAGTAGGTGTCTTGTAGTCCTGGGACCATATTTAGTCTAAGATAGTGAGCTTGCATAGCTTGGAACTTAGCTTTTATGATGAACTTTTTTGTTTCTTGTAGTCAAAAAATTTTAATAGATCTACTCATTTCATTTATTCACATTCAATCAATTAGGTAGCATTTAAGACATCTACATATAAGCTTTTAATTTACATTTGGTCAATTACATCTATACTCGAGCATTTAAAAAATCAAACACAATTACATTCAACCTTATCAAGATAATTAAGTTGTCAACTTCATCTGTGTCTAATCTCCCTAGCATTCCTAACTAACAATGTGAGTTGTTGTAAGGAAATCATGTATCCCTTGGGGTTTTAACCAAACTCTTGGTAGGTGCATTATTTTATTCCCAACAATTCAACATTTTTGTCTATTTCTTACATGCTACAATGTGATCTCACAAAAATTTAGGTCTTTTCCATGGGGGAAAATCTAGATGAACAAAAGACTCTCAGTTAAATTTGGTTTCTCTACTTTAGCTACATTTCTACTAATGATATGCCTTCTAAAGAGGGGACACTATATAATATTGTAAATTATACAAAGAGTGTAATTATTCATCACATAATGCCTCCACCTTAGTCAAAAATCAAAATTCCACCAAGCTTCCACATCACCCCATATGTCTCTTCATCTCCTAACCTAGACTCTCAACCATCTGGCCTATTCATCTCATGATGCGTACACATTGTGAAGAAGTTCACACTGTGTGCCAGTATCCTAAAATCTATACCCATAGATGACCATTGAGATATTACACCTATTTTTTGTTGATAGTGTAACACTCCTTCTCACTACCCACTAACATCAATAATCATCCAACCATGCTTATACTTCTTACTTTGGTATTATTTTCCCTCACTTGTCTCTCTTGGTCATTACAATTGATCTCATCCACTCCATGCAACTCTTTCCCATTATTGGAAAGTTTTCATAGATCATCTTGTACTTCTCAACCATCCTTTATCACTTACCATCACATGCTCACCTTCATACCATCAAGCTCCATTCTTTGTTTTGAACCTAGGAGTATTTTCCTATCCAACTCCATCCTTTCATTTCTATTAGAATATCCTAACTCTTAATCTTTACTATTTCTATAGCTATTTTTATCATTATCTTTTATCAGTTATCATATTCTTGTCTTCATCCCATCAAGCTCCATCTTCTTGTATTTGAGCCTAGGAGTGGTTCCCTATCCAACTCCATTCTTTCATTTCATTGAGCATATCCTAGCTCTTAATCTCTTACTATTTCTATAACTATTTTTTATCATTATCTTTGATTAGTTTATCATACATCATATCTATCTATATAGCTATCTCTAGAGGTGGAAACATTAAAAAGGGAGTTTGACTTTGATAGGCCTCTTAAACAAGAAACCCCAACTCTTCTTGTTGTCATGTCTTCCAAATCATGAAGTGAATTAATGTGTTATATCAAGAGTTGTCTTTGAAATGGGTTATAAGAATTCCTTTCCCATTTCTTTGTGTTAGACTAGTATCTTTTCAAGAGTTTTTGTAGTTTCTATTTTTCATAACTAGTTTATATTCTCTTATGTTTAGTTACTTTTATGCATTGTACTCTTTTGGTATCTAGGTCCATGTATCCTATATGTATGAGATACATGTGCATTGTATTCTTGTCCTAAATTCACATTATAATCCTAGAATCATGCAAGGATCCAAAACAATGGCTAACAAAGTTTTCTAGATGGTCTTGACTTTCTTCTCTTTATTTTCTAGTAGTCTAAACATTTTTATCATTAATTATCTAGAGTTATTTCCATTTTAATATTCTTGCAATCATTTTAAGTTCAATCTATTTAATTAATTGATGCACCTAGCTCACCAAAGCACTAGTTTAATAAGGTGGCACAAAGGATGACCCACTCCTTGGAAATTCATCAATCCTTAAAGGAAATGAACTTTTTATGCACAACTACAAAAAAATAGTCTTACCCTAATAAATTTTATAAAGTTTATGGTATCCAATGCTTTCTTACAATGGGGTTCTTGTTGCACCAAAAGACCGATCTATCAATGCTCGATACAATTGTTGGATATAATTGATTCATTTAGTATTGTCTTTGATGTTACATAAATGTCATATCATTATCAGTCAGTGTATGCCAAGCTCACTCAGGTAGTGAAGAAATTTTTTTGTGTCTACCGAGTGTTCCTGTGGTTGCCTAGTTTAAAAGGTAGTGTCTATTGAGCTCACTCAGACATTGAAGGAAAGTTTGCAGAAGATGAGTATTAATCGAGATCACTTAGTTAATAAAGAAAATTTGGATGGAACTAGTGTTAACTGAGCTCAGTTGGTTGCCAAAGGATATTTTCAAGTTTGCAGTGTTAACCAAGCTTCTATTGGTTAACATAGAAAATCATTTCTAAGTTAGTGTCTACTAAGCTGGGTTAGCTAACAAAGGATTTTCTTGTTTTGGCATATTAAGCTTAATTGATTTATCCATTGGTTCTAGCTGACTGTGATGATGAATATTAGTTATTCTAAGTTGTATATGAGCTGACTTGACAATATTAAAGATATAATTATGAGGTCAAGTTGAGAATTTGAAAGTGTGAAAAAGATGTGATGAATGTATTGAAGATTTAATGATGAAGAGAGGAAGTGAATTTGAAGGATAAGTGAAATATCTTTATGGAGTAGAAAAGCTATATTCGATTAGGAAGGATCAAGTACAAGCTAGAACAGAGATCTATAATTAGCAATTAAGTTTCATTCAAATCAAGTCATCTCATTGTTACTCTCTAACCATTGTAGCAGTGATCTAAATCTCTTAACAGAGTTGGCTTACCAGCTATTTGTAAATCCTCTAACAAGGTGGCAGTTCTATTTAATTGTCTTAAGACCTCTAACAAGGCCACTCCTAATAGGGTGATTAAATCCTTTAACAGGGCCACATGTAACAATGTGTTTTGTAACCTTTAATACAGTTGGCTCCTAACAAGGCTCACTTCAGAAGAGTGAAAATAGTAACTAGTTGCAATTGGCAATTTTTCCCAAACTGAATTTCCATGTTAAATCTTGGTATCAAATGTGTTCATGCTATTTCCTTTAATGTGTTTGAAACTAAGTTAAAATAAGGGTAATCATAGATAACATTTAAAGATTTTCATAATCTATACTTATCGAGTTACAACATTTTATGTATGTTTACTGAGCATCAACAGTATTCAATTTTTAGACTTTATTTTGTACTGACATCTAAGGGTTCTGGGATTTATTTTAGTAGTAACGGATTCACCCCTCCCCTCTTAGTTACTCCTCTTATATTTCCAACAATTGGTATTAGAGCTTTTGGTGCTTGCAGAGAAGGTTTCAAGGACCTAAGCTAAAGATCAGGATGTCTTACTAAAGAGAGATTCCCAAGCTGAACAGAGACAATTTTGTAGCATGACAAGGATTTATGAGGTTACATTTGGCTACTATCAGTGATTCAGGGTGCAAATATCTTGATACTAAATACAAGACTCCCACTGAAAAATTATCAATTTAAGATATTGTTGAAAAGAAGAATCATAACATCATAATGATTGATATTGCATCTTCTCTTAGTTATGTTGAATTTGATGAAGTTAAAGACTGCAAAACAACTCATGAGATGTGGACCAAACTAAAAGACATATATGGAGGAGATGACAATGTAAGAAGAGCTAAAGTTGAAATTCTTAGAGGTCATTTTGATCAAATGAAAATGAGAGAATAAGAGAACCTTACAAAATATGTGCAAAGAATCAAAGTAAGTGTAAGTGCAATCAAAGCATCTAGAGGAGACATTGAAGAGAAAATAGTTGTAAGCAAGGTACTTAGAACTCTTCTTCCTATTTATGTAATTAGAGTATTTTCTATTCAAGAGATGAGATGTGACCCAAATAATAAAATACCTTTGGATGCTCTAGTTGGAAGATTGACAGCTTTTGAGTTAGATGACTTTGATAACTATGTTCCTAGCCCAAAGGCTATTGAGTCTACTTTTAAAGCTAAACTCTCACTCAAAGAAAGGGGTAAGAAATCAAAGTCTAATCAATCAAGAAGTGAAGAAGAAGAAATAGAAGAAATTTTAGATAGTGATCTTGAAGTTATTGAAGCCCTACTTGCAAGAAAGTATTCCAAAGGCAAAGGAAAATACAAAGGTAAAGTTCCTCTAATCTTCTTTTCCTATGAAGAAGTTGGTCACATTGTTGTAAGGTGTCCAAACAAAGGAATCAAAGATGAAAAAAAAAGAAATAAGCACAAAGGGAATAAAGATTCCAAAAACTACAATAACTAAAAGGACAAAGGTAAGAAATCTTATTTCATAGCTAAAGATTCTGATAACAGTAAAGATGAAATGGTATATATTGTTGTAAAAGATGAATCTGATGATGAAGGAGATAAGATGGAACTTATTTCTCATGTTAGCAAAAATGATATATGGATTATTGATAGTGGTTGTTCAAACATATGACTAGAGATAAAACAAAATTTGAGCACATGGAATATTATAATGAAGGTAATGTGAGATTTGGAAATAATGAACCTTGTAACATAAAAGGAAAAGGATGTATTTCATTAACTAAAGAACTTGTATGTGACTATGCTTATTGGGTTGAAGGACTAAAGCATAATCCACTAAGTGTGGCATAGTTGAATAACATTGAATTCAAGGTATAATTCATGAATGGATAGGCCAAACTACTAGATGGAAAAGGAAATCTGGTTGGATCTGGCAAGTAAACAAAAGGTAATCTATTTTATCTTGATCTTAGTGAATGTTCATGTTTTATTGCTCAAGTAGAAGAAAGTTGGTTATGACACAAAAGACTATGTCATGTAAACTTTGATAATCTAGTTAAGATAAGAAAATATAGAAGAATAAGAGGTATTCCTAGTTTGAAGAAGCCTAATATGGGTTTATGCAAGAATTGTCAAATTGGTAAGATGGGAAAGACTAGTTTCAAAAGAAAAAACTATCAGTCAGAAGAAGTCTTAGAAATTGTTCATATAGACTTATGTGGACCTATTGAAATAGAGAGTTACAATGGAAAAAAGTTTTTCATTCTTTTTGTTGATGATTATTCTAGAATGATGATTGTAATGTATTTTAAAAAAAAATTAGAATCTTTTTAAAAGTTCAAATGATATCTAGCAAGAGTAGAAAAAGAAACTGGAAAAAGAATGAAATGTTTAAGATCAGATAGGTGGTGAATTCATCTCCAATGAAGTCAATAATTTCTAAATTGAAAGAAGAATTAAAAGACAAGCATCAACCCCTAGTACACCACAGTAGAATGGTATGGTTGAAAGAAGAAACAGATCTATCATGGATTGTGCAAGAACCTTGATGATTGAAAAGAATGTTGCTATCAAATACTAGAAGGAAGATATTAACACTATATTTCATACCTTAAATAGAGTAAAATTGAAGAAAGATTCAAACAAAACTCCTTATCAA
The DNA here is from genome assembly GCA_028749045.1 of Cupressus sempervirens. NCBI lineage: Eukaryota > Viridiplantae > Streptophyta > Pinopsida > Cupressales > Cupressaceae > Cupressus > Cupressus sempervirens. Next base: position 949,157,168 of record CM053792.1, on the reverse strand, counting down.
CTATGGTATGGCTACAAAACTAATGTAAGTTACTTGAAAGTATTTGGAAGCAAATGTTATATCTTAAAAGAATCTAGAAAAGGAAAATTTGATGTAAATGGTGATGAAGGAATATTTCTAGGATACTCCCATAGAAGTAAAGCATACAAATGTTTGAATTTTTCTACTCATTAAATAATAGAAAGTGCACATGTTAGAATTGATTAGTTTGCAGAAAATAGTGAAGAAGAAAGCAACAAGGAGCGAGAGGATTATAGAAGATTTGTTTACTATGAACCTAATACTCTGCCAAACCTATCTAAAAGAAAGGAGGTTTCATCTCTCGAGTCCCCAAAATCTCCAATAGTCATCGAGTTGTAGACATTGCAATCTGAGTCACAGTCTGAAGGACCTGAGTCACAAGCAAAGGCTACCAAGCTAGTTCAAATTGAATATGATGGACCTAAGTCATAGATAGTAGGATCTAAGCTTAATACTAAGGTTCATGATAAAAATAGTGAAACTCATTCAAAAATCAAAGAACCTATGTTAGCAAGATATGTCAAAAGGCATCATACACTTGATCAAATCATTGGAGACAAATCTGATGGAACAATGACAAGAAGCTAATTAAAAGGTACATGCTTACTTGTTAAATTTGAACCTAGAAATGTTAAAGATGCTCTGGATAATGAAAGTTGGATTGAAGCAATAAATGAAGAGACAGAATAGATAGAAAAGAACAAAAGTACTCTTGTTCCTAGACCCAAGGATAAAAATGTAATTGGCACTAAGTGGGTGTTCAGAAATAAGCTAAATGAAGATGGAAAAGTTTCAAGAAATAAGGCAAGACTGGTATGTAAATGTTAGAAGGTGTTCAAACTTTACTAGCATATATATCACACAAAGAATTTAAAGTATATCAAATAGATGTTAAATCTGCATTCTTGATGAGGAAGTCTACATTGAACAACCATAAGATTTTGTAGATTCTAGAAAAAAAAAGACATGGTTTGCAAGTTACACAAAGCATTATATGTTCTCAAGCAAGCTCCTAGAGTTTGGTATGAAAGACTTTATAATTACTTGGTACATATTGGCTTTCAAAGAACAAATGATAATAGTAGTCTGTACATCAAAGAAGGACTAGACAAGAAGATTGTGTTGGTAGAAATATTTGTTGATGATACTCTATTTATAGGAAATGATGACTTGTGCAAAGCATTTTTAGAAGAAATGAGTAAAGAATTTGAGATGTTCAGGTTTGGTGAGATTAAATTCTTTGTTGGGTTGTAGATACAATAGAACAAAAATGGTATCTACATCACTCAATCTAAGTATATCAAGGAGATACTAAAGAAGTTTGGTATGGAAGATTCAAGATCAGTTGGAACTCCTATGTCTACTAGACATAAGCTTTACAATAATGATGATTCCAAAGAAGTATATCAAATCACATACAGATCAATGATTGGAAAATTATAGTATGTAGTACATATAAGGCCTAATATTGCACTAGCAATTGGTATGGTGGCAAGATTCTCAACAAATCCTAGAAAAAATTACATGATGGCAATCAAGAGAATCATGAGATATCTAAAAGTTACTAAAGACTATGGCTTATGGTACAAACTTGGAGGCAATTTGGAATTGAAGGTGTTTATTGATGCTGATTGGGTGGGAAGTATTGATGATAGAAAAAGCACTAGTGGTGGAGCATTATTTCTTGGTAAAAGACTAGCGTCTTGGACAAGCAAGAAACAAAATTGCATCTCTCAATCCACAAAAAAGGCAGAATATGCGGTAGTAGCAGTTAATTGTTCTAACATTGTTTGGTTCAAACAATTGATGGAAGGAATGAAGATAGAGATCAAAGATCTAGTAATGATATACTATGATAACACTAGTGCAATCAATATATCAAAGAATCTAGTGATGCATACCAAAACAAAGCACACTGCTATATAATATCACTTCTTAAGAGAGTTGGTGCAGAATAAAGAAGTCAAATTGGAATATGTAAATACAAAAGAACATATTGCAAATATAATCACCAAGCCATTACCTAAGGATGCATTTCTATATCTAAGAGGTAAGCTAGGGGTCATTCCCCTATCTGAAGCTCACTAAATAAAATTTAATGATGCATCAACCAAAGCAATTTGAAGATCAATCAGTTGGTGTAGAATTGACAAGGGCATATTGCAAATGAATTAGTACTTAAGGTACATTGATATTAGCAGAGTTGTTGTCTTTGGCATGTGTTGTCAAAGAGGGAGAAGTTTACTATCATATCTCATTGAAATGTTTGTCATTCCAAAGAAGGAGAATTTTGTTGTAAGAGGGAGAAAGTTTTGTGAATGAACTTGGTAGAAGTTGTTGCAGACAAAGGGAGAATCTAGAGAAAGGAAGAGCTCATATTGATAGAGGGAGTTCTCATGAATAAAACTAAGGATATGTTCCCTACTTTATTCTTGTTCCAAAATTTCATTGTGTTATGACATGTTGTGTTGCCATCAATGCCAAAGAAGGAGATTGTTGGATATAATTGATTAATTGTGTATTGTCTTTGATGTTACACAAATGTCATATCATTATCAATCATTGTATGTCAAGCTCACTTGGGCAGTGAAGACAGTTTTTTGTGTCTAACGAGCATTCTTGTGGTTGCCTAGTTTAGAAGGCAGTGTCTACCAAGCCCACTCAGTTGTTGAAGGAAAGCATGTAGAAGATGAGTGTTAACTGAGTTCACTCAGTTAATAAGAAAAGTTGGATGGAACCAGTGTTAACTGAGCTCACTTAGTTGCCAAAGGATCTTTGCAAGTTTACAGTGTTAACAAAACTTCTGTTGTATATGAGCCAACTTGACAATATGAAAGATACAAGTATAAGGTCAATTTGAGAATTTGAAAGTGTGAAAAAGATGTGATGAATGTGTTGAAGATTTAATGATGAAGAGAGGAAGTGAATTTGAAGGATAAGCATAATATCCTTGTGGAGTAGGAAAGCTATATTCAATCAGGAAGGATCAAGTACAAGCTAGAACAGAGATCTATAATCAGCAATTCAGTTGCATTCAAATTAGGTCATCTCATTGTTACTCTCTAACCATTGTAGTAGTGATCTAAATCTCTTAACAGAGTTGGCTTCACAGTTATTTGTAAATCCTCTAACAAGGTGACAATTTTATTGAATTGTCTTAAGACCTCTAACAAGGTTACTCCTAATAGGGTGATTAAATCCTTTAATAGGATCACACCTAACAGTGTGTTTTGTAACTTTTAACTAGGTTGGCTCCTAACAAGGCTCACTTCAAAAGAGTGAAAACAATAACTAGCTACAATTGGTGGTTTTTCTCAAATTGGGTTTCCACGTTAAATCTTGGTGTCAAATGTGTTCATGCTATTTTATTTTATGTGTTTTCAAATAAGTTAAATTAAGGGCAATCACAAATAACATTTAAAGATTTTTATAGTTTGTACTTACCGAGTTACAACATTTTATGTATGTTTACTGAGCATCAATAGTATTCAATTTTTAGACTTTTTTTAGTAGTGACATCTAAGGGGTCTGGGATTTATTTTAGTAGTAACTAATTCACCCCTCCCCTCTTAGTTACTCCTCTTATATTTCTAACAATAACCATTCAATTTATAGTACACATAAGGTGGTTAAGCCCTTATCACAAATCTCGAGGAGAGCATTGAACAAATTTTCAACAATCTCCCCCTTAGCATTACTCGAGGGTATGAGGATTCGAACATGTAACCAAGCTCTAATACCATTTGTTAGAGTGAGGTTGTCGTTGCACCAAAGAATCAATCTTTTGATACTTGATACAACCATTCAACTTATAGTACACAAGAGGCAATTAAGCCCTTGTCACAAATCTCGAGGGGAGCACTAAATAAATTTCCAACATGCTTTATGCTCTACATCATTTACTCCAATTAGAGGAAGCCTCTATTTATGCAATTCTAGTGCCATTACTCATATTGATCTTTCAACACCTTATTTTTAGCTTTGCAAGAGATTTTTTGAGGCCTACGTATACCAAAACTAGGAAAACTATTATCCAACAAGACTTACCTTAATTAGAATAGACAATCTCTAACTTTAGAAGGAATAATCTCTCTTTTTATAGTTTTTTAACAATCATATTAGATAGATTCTTGATTCCATTTGTACCATTAGTACTAGGATTAGAATATTTTAGCTTAATTGATAGTTGTATGACTTAATTCCCTATTAGGAAGGAATTTATAAAGTTCCTAATAACCTTGGTATCTTTTTCATCTTATAATGAAATGCTTAAATTTTGAAAGAACCCCTTCTATAAGAAGAATAATCTATTCTAAGAGAACGAGAACTTGTAACTCAAACCTAACTATCCTTGTATTATAGGGCTCAACTTTGTCAATATATCGAGGAAGCTCAACGAAGCCCTATTGAAAAAGATTCTAGAGGGTTTGAACCTTGGTATTTTTAATAATACCTAGCAAAATTTTCCCATCAACATCGTCATGGTTGTGTACCATTGAAAGATTTAGTTTTGTTTCCTTCATTTGAATTGATACAATTACATTAGAAAATTTGACTCTCGCCCTATATGAAGTACATTCATGATTAGAGTAGTCAATGCTTCATGCTCTACTCAAAAACATTGCTTGCAAGACTAGCACTTCCTTTTCATTTATTAAAACTAAAGGGTTTCCAAAGAAATTTTTGAGGTCTAATTTTACCAAAACTAAAGAAACTATGATATGACAAAACTTACCTTAAATATACAATCTAAAACAGTAAGAATTCGAAGCCAAGATTAATTAATGTGTTGTGATTAATTATTATTAACCTGATAGGCTTATATGTGGGAGCTTTGCTTCCGGATTTTATAATTTTGTGTCAGAAAATTGTCAGCCCCATGCTGTAAAAACTATTTCCGGTTAACTATTTTTTTTTTTTAGCTATTTTAAATTAATTTTTTGTTTCATTTTAATTACTTTCTAGTCATATGCACCCTTTCTATTATGTATTTATTTCTCTAATTGTTTCCTCCTCCTTAATTGATTTTCTCCAATTCATTCTATATTACTTGTATACCTAAAAAAGAATTTTGTTACATGTATGATTTTTTCTCAATGAAGTTGTGAATGGAATTGGATGCTATGAAACACATGGGAGGAGATGTTTGTATCACATATTTTGTTCGTCAAAAACCAAGTTTCACTTGACAAGTGTGTGTGTGTAACACCCCAATCAGGAACCCAAGAGAAATAAACCTAACATGTTACAATGTTTACTGAACTTTTTTTTTAAGGTTTAAACAACATCAAGATAACATTAATGTGGAAGCAATATAATCATGCACATCAAATACACATTTGTAATTACATATACAGTTTTAATTCTGCAAGGGTTCCTTTACGTAGAGTCACATTTAATAATTTTAAATTAATTAGTTTAAGTTTCAAGTACAATGTCTCATGATCATAAGAAATAACAGATACATAATCGCATAAGAAAAGCATAAGTATAACTAATACAATGAAAGTACATCTAATTAATAACATCCACAGCACATGTTGCAGGGTATGTGAGAATAGATACAATACATCAGAATACATGATAACATATATACATCAACTGAAAAGAAGTCTCTAAGATAAGAAACAAGAATGATAAAGGTAAATCTCCTGCAACAGACATCCAACAGTTTGCAATGTGAGGGGGAACCCAAATGGTAAGAAGACACTACCTCCCGACCGTGTGGTTACCTAGTCAGGATTCCACTCCCACCGTGCAGGGAAGTTAATGAACAATCCACACATGGCTAATCAAACATAAAACATTCATAGGCGTGGAATACCTAATAGCCAAAACTATCTCAAAGGTAACACATGCTACTCAAGAAGATAAGATAATCCAAAAAGAAAGAACACTCAATCCAATACCAACACCACATAACCAAACATCATACATGAACCAAGTATAAATTGAATACCAAGATCATAAGATAAAGTCAATGAAAGATATTCACGTCAAGTCAAAAGCCACATGTCAAAATTACATCATCCATGAATCACCAATCATCATCAATGAAAGTAAATAACCACAATAAACACATCAACAATAAGTAGACCACTAGAAGTACACAAAATATATAGAGGAGACTCAAGCTACATACTAGGGAGTGTCATCACATGGTTGCTTGAGTTACCCTGGACTGGTCTCTCAATAGACCTTGGACCCTCAAACGTTGAGTTACCCTAGATCGGTTACTCTGAACCCTGAACTCCCAACATAACACATGTGGAACCATAAACCCCTCTCAAGAAGATGAGGCAACCAGTTATATTGCCATCCCATTCCCATCCTTAGTCTATACAAGCACTCAAGGCATGGGTGGATCAAATATCTCTAACTTATCTTTTTAGTGTGTTTCCCCCCAAAATATTAATTACTAGATTATCACTTATTACATAACTTACAATAGGTTACCCTGGCATTGACCACTTTGGGTCTCGGACCCCTATTGCAAGCCACTCCCAAAGACATGTACCTAGACACCCTCTCCTAAGCACATAAATACACAATTGTATCCTATACCACAACACCCATAATGATCAAGCTCGGTTCCTTAACAGGAAACCTAAAACAAGTTGGTTCTCAAACCCCAAGTACACATAAATGCTCCTCAAAGTAAACTTCATAAGCATAGTTTTCAATTTGAATCACAAGACACATCATGACATCCAGCCACATAAATGGTATAAAAGAAATATCACAAGGCCTCTGGTGTATATCCTAGACTGGTCAACATCTAATCAACCCCCAAAAATAAACATCACATAGAAGATAGGATATACTAATAGTATGGTTTTTTTGTAAACACACATAGTTAAGTTATTCAGTAAAGTTTTTAGTTTCTATTTTCAGTATAAGTTTTCGAGTGGCAGATTCTCCGTTTATACTATAGGTTAACCTATGCATTGTTTGATCCAAATATATATAAAGTTTCCCTCATGATAAAAGTCAATTTTCCTAACAGAATAGTCTGAGGGTAACCATTTATTTATTTAAGTTATAAAAGTAACGCTTTACTAGCTTTAATCGAATCATTAAGATTTTATCAATATTAATGATCATTAACAACAATAGATAAGTTTACATATTTGTTAAATAGCTCTCATTATTAATAATTCTTAATTAAATCAAATTTAATTAAGTCAATTAATAATTTTATTTAACCATATTTCAATTATTAATAATTTATATAATTATTAATTTAATAATAAAATTTTAATAAATAACAATATAAAATTATTAATAATTAATAATACAAATTTAATTTAATTTAAAACTTAATTTAAAAAAAATTAAATGATTTTAAATTCATTGAAATTTAATCATATATGAAAAAGCACTTTACTTTAAAAAAGCAAGCGCAAGCCTTAAAAAGACTCTGCTGCCATGTGGCAGGCCTACTGACGTAAGGCATGTGGCAACTTGCTGACACAGTACTTGCGCCAGCAAAGACTGTCGGTGGGGAGGTTGTGGCCTCCACTTCCCAATTTGATTTTTATTAAATTTTTTTAAATATATATTTTTTTATAATGTGTTTCTTATATATATATATATAGTTTTCACAATAACAAAGACCCCATAAAAATATTTTAAAATATTATTTATTTTTTACAATATTTACACTTTTAGTCTGATAGGATAAATACTTTTAGCCAATCAAATTTAAAATTTTCTTTACATCTCAAACCCTCTCCAGATTTAACTTTGATTCTCTCTTACCTACAAACAGGGTTTCTGATTGATTTTTATTTATTTTATTTTTCTTCTAGCTCTAATATACAGATGAGATACAACACAATATTATAAAGTTCATAACGAGAGAGCAAAAGATTCATACAAAGTGTTGAGATAATGGGTGTTGCACACATTGCATAATATTGTTATTTTATTATGTAATGTTGTACCTAGATGTACGTGCAACATGTAAAGATTCCCATGAAATATTCTTGATGAGTTGTATTGTAACATTGTGAAAATATTTCATGTAATTATTTAATATTGGGGAAAAGAATTAAATGCCTAATATTAAATGTGGGGTCAGTGGGTTAGGTAGCACATGGTTTTAGCACATGGTTTATGTAATACCACTTGGTGGTTTTGTGGGACTTGCTACTATATAAGTAGCCACAAGGGTAGTTGTTGTAGTGTGATAGAGAGAGTGACAAGGAGAAGACAAAAGGCAAGAGTCGAGCGGGACAAGGCTTGACAGGTTAGGCAAGGGAGCATTTGTGAAGGTTGAAAGCATGGCATGGGATGTGTGGATTTATGCTTGTTCACATAGTTTGCTCGGTTGTGGCTATGGCCATGAAGGCTTCCATGGTTGTATGGCAATAGTATTTTTTGCTGAATAATACATGATGATGGATGCTTTTGGAGGCTGGGTTTTTCCCTCAATGAGGGTTTCCCAGGGTATATCTTGTGTCACAATTTTGTGGGTATGTTGTCTATTCTCTTGCATGTAGATTTTAATTCTGTGTTTATTTTAGATCTATTATGGGTTATGTGGAAACGATTATATTCTTTGTTGCCAAGTTTCCTTACAAGTGGTATCAGAGCTATGGTTTTATTATTTGTAACCCTAGATTGAATCCATGGGAATGCATGAGAGGATAAAAGAAAAGGGCAAGATATATGAATGATTTATTGCAGATCTGAGGGTGTTGGGTTTGCTGTTATAATGGGATGTTAAAAGATTTGGGCATGTGAAATTGTTGGACAAAAGAGTTTTTCGGATGTTTCATTTAAAATGAGGGTTTTGGGGGGTAGCTTGCATAAATGACCTCTTGGGTAAAAACAGAGCTCACCATTGGATCCGGGTTGACGTTTTCATAAATTTTGATATATAATATGCCCTAGTTTGGCCATGTTCAAAGGAAATGAAAGAGTTTTTTTAGTTTCAGCCCATGATGGCCATCAAATTTAATCCCATCGGAATTTTCGTCACTGAAAAAATAAAAAATAAAAAATCGTACTGAAAATGGTAAAAAGACTGTCTTAGTAAAACGGCCATAACTTTCTCTCAGAATATTAGATTTCAGAGTTCTTATAGGTGTTGGAAAGCTAATTCAGAGCACTACAACATGGTGTAGGTTTGGTTCTATGATTTTAAAATTTTTTTAGGTTTTCGGAGCCCTAAAGTCAGATGTTTTTTATTTTGAGCACGGATTAGGGCATAACTTGGGCATACGGAGTCAGATTTTGGACTTTGAGTAGTCAACGGAAAGCTCTTGGAGAGCTCTACACATTGGTTTAGATTTGGTGTAGGTTTGAATGATTTATTTGTTGATATATTGATCTGAACAGTTTATAGATATATTTTGACTATGGTAACATTGTGAGTTTATGGCATTGGAGATTTAAGTTTTGATGTCATTGTATACTCAGTTCATATTTCAGATTGGTCTCATGATGATATGGTTATCAGTGTTTGGTTTAGATATGCATGATGACTTGTTGGGTCTACAAGTTGTGCAGTGTTGTAAGCGGTCTATACTTACAGGTTGCATTTATGGCTTGGTTATGGGTTGTCTTTGCCCATTGATCTTTCATTATTGGTGCATATTCAGATTGGTGGCTTGGATTTGGGTTGTCTATGCCCTAAGTCATAGGATTTGCTGATTCTTTCTTCATGTAGAAGGGATGAGATGTTGTTACCAGGTACAGTCATGGTGGAGGATTGTGGTTGACTATTTTATGCTGACAGGTTGGACATATTGAGAGCCAGATGCTCAGTTCATGGATGTGATCATGGTGTCATGGATTTTGGCATGACATGATTGGATATAAAGGTACATTCTTGATGTTCATTAGCTTGGATTTCTAATTTAGCTATGGTGGTATATCTTCTTGGTTGAGGATCATGGTTATTTGGTTTTCTTTTGAGGAGCTCATGATGTGCACTTTGAGTTCTTTGATGGTTTGATGCCTTGGTTGATTCTCATGGTTAGAGGATGGTTATTTTTCATCATGATCTCATGGATAGCTTGGATACACAATTTAGTGGGAGCTTGTGACAGTGATGGGGTGACAGTGCAGGATTAGTTCCTGGTTTGGTTTGGATCTTCAAGTAGGAGATGGTTTTCTTCATGGTGTGTGGATATGTTTGCATCTTGAGGACTCACAGGGTTCTTGGCAAAGGTGTGGTTTATGCTTTTATTTGGCATGTTATCCTTGGTATGAGGATGATTTCATTATTATGTCATGGTATACTCTTGATACGCATTTAGAGTTGTGACATGTTATGGTATGTTCATATGGAGCATGTTATCTCTTTTTAGTTGAGATGGTAAGATCATGTTGTCATGTTTATGTTCCTGAGGCCATGGTTGGAACTTTGACATTGATCTTGGTTTAGTTTCTTGGTATTGAGTACACTGATCATAAGCTAGATACTTCATGATATTGCTATGTTGCATTTGGAGTTGGCATGGATTGATTGGTTATAGGTGCTCAGGGATACTTACAGATGGTGGTGATGTTGATTTCTCTTGGATTAGAGAAGTATTTGTTAAGACGATTGATGGATTCAGTAGGAAGTCCGAGGGGTAGTCACCTGATATGGACTTGAGAGGAGATTGTTCTTAGATGAGTCTTGGTTGGAGACTTGGGTATCTTGATGAGCATTCTCATTCCCCACTCTTGGTCTACTCGGCGGTTTGCTACTTGAGATGTATAGCCCATTGTTTCTCTCAGTTGCATTATATTTATGCTTGTCTTTCATGGATATGGATCTTGAGCTATGGTACATGAGTTAGTTCTAGAGGGTTCATTTGAGAGATGGTTTAGCATTGGTTATCTCGATGTGCATATGTTGTTATGCTGGTTGAGTTTGGGAGATGGTTTTATATTGGGCATATTCCTTGGATTAGGAATGGTTATTCCTTGGTTTAGGAATGGTTTTATTGAGTTTGATCTTCTTGTGAGAGGCTTACATCCATGTTGAGTTATATGGTATGGTTTGGGTGTTGTTGAGGCTTCTTGTTGGGTTTTTATGGAGGAGATCATACTTGCACAGTTTACATCTAGAGGTGTGTGTGGAAGGACACGATACAGGTTATGATTTGCATGGTTTCTCTGCTCTTGGTTATCTTCTTAGATGTTTAGTTTTTCCTACATTGGATTTGAGATTGGTTAGAGATTGTGATCACTGGTTTGTGCTCATGTATGTCATGTGAGAGATGACATGGTTTTTTTTTTTTTTTTTTCTTTTCTCTTTCCTTTGTTGGTTGTGGTGAACTTGGGAGAGAATTGGAGACTTGTTATGAGAGTTGTTCTTGCAGGATATCAATTTATGTATTGTGGATGTCCTTGATACTACATGGATTCACTTCTTTGAGATGTTGTGAGTGGATTGGTTATAGATTTGACATTATCTTTTGCAGTGGGAGCTTCTTGGTATATATGTGGCAAGTATTGCTCTTGAGGCTTATGATTGCAGGTTGCAGATTGGATATGTCAGTGATATGAGATTCACTTGTTATACCTTTGAGGTATGGATAGTTGGATGGGTTTGGCACTTGTTGTGGGTGCTATTTCAGCTATGGATATTTTTACAACTACGGATACATTTGATTACCTTTGGATCAGATTATTGTGCTTGGAATTTCAGTTGGTACAAGATTTTATGATCTTCTAATGCGACAAGTTGGGTGGTTTTCTCTTTGGATGACTTCAATGTATGTCCAGTGGTAGTGACATAATAGGAGGTGAGATCATTCATGTTTGAGATGTTGAATGCTTTGATTTTGTTGCAGGTACCAGGATGGAGCACTTGATGTATTTTTTGATCCATGATGGTGGATGTGTTGGGAGGGATTGTTCCCTTGTTTATTTATGTGGCTATAGATTGACCCTATGCAATGTATACAACAAGTGGGAGATTGTTGAGATAATGGGTGTTGCACACATTGCATAATATTGTTATTTTATTATTTTATTTTATTATGTAATGTTGTACCTAGATGGACGTGCAACATGTAAAGATTCCCATGGAATATTCTTGATGAGTTGTATTGTAACATTGTGAAAATATTTCATGTAATTATTTAATATTGGGGAAAAGAATTAAATGCCTAATATTAAATGTGGGGTCAGTGGGTTAGGTAGCACATGGTTTATGTAATACCACTTGGTGGTTTTGTGGGACTTGCTACTATATAAGCAGCCACAAGGGTAGTTGTTGTAGTGTGATAGAGAGAGTGACAAGGAGAAGACAAAAGGCAAGAGTCGAGCGGGACAAGGCTTGACAGGTTAGCCAAGGGAGCATTTGTGAAGGTTGAAAGCATGGCATAAGATGTGTGGATTTATGCTTGTTCACATAGTTTGCTCGGTTGTGGCTATGGCCATGAAGGCTTCCATGGTTGTATGGCAATGGTATTTTTTGCTGAATAATACATGATGATGGATGCTTTTGGAGGCTGGGTTTTTCCCTCAATGAGGGTTTCCCAGGGTATATCTTGTGTCACAATTTTGTGGGTATGTTGTCTATTCTCTTGCATGTGGATTTTAATTCCGTGTTTATTTCAGATCTATTATGGGTTATGTGGAAATGGTTATATTCTTTGTTGCCAAGTTTCCTTACACAAAGATACCCAAAATTTTGATTTTAACAATCACGAAGAAGACAGCATTATCTAAATAAGATAATTCTACTGGGTGAATGAAAACTTAAGAACCTACCTGGTTTTGATGCTAATACTCTGACTGCTAGATGAAAATTCCTACTGCAAGCAAAATCCTTCAAGCCACGAAAACTTCTCTTCTTTTCCAAACCCTCCGAGTTGCTCTCCAAAACCTGTGTATGTAATAATGAACCGAAAGCCCTCTAATATAAATTATAATTACCTTTTAGGGTTTTTGTCTCCATCAGTTCTAAATTAAAATTATTATTTCTTTAATGCACAATTAGCTTGCTTTTAATTAAAATATTATTTTATTATTCCTTCCATGCACATCAAATGAACTATTAAATTACTTTATTTAATTTTCCACTTGACTTTGCTATTATTTAATTTATTAACTTTTAAATCTCATGCGCACTTTATTAAAATATCTTTATTAAGTTCCCATATTTTATCTTTTTAATTAATTTCCTTTATTTTAATCTCATGCACGCATCATGCGAACTTAAATCTTTTTCATAAATTAATATATTTTCACTTCTTAATTTATTTTTGAACGTTTAATTTGATAAATATTTATTAACTTAAATAACAATAATATTTAGCATTTATTTAAAAATGAACTTTAAATATATTATTATTAAATTAAATAAATATTATCACGTTCTAAATTTATTCTTATAACTTTTATCTTTGAATTCAATTCTTTTTATTTAATTAATTTCTCAATTAATAATTAATTATTAAAATGTCATAATAATATTCTATTAAATTAAATCATTAATTTAATCTTTTAATTAGACTTATTTAATAGAAAATTCATCAAAGACTCATAAAACAACACACGCACAAAAGACTCGTGAGTTTTAAAAAGGGTAGATAGTCTGTTACGAGTCCTCCTTACAGGACAAGTATTATAGGCTATGGTTGGGATTGGACTTGATCATTATCTTCCCATTCTCACCATTTGAGTATTTGTAATTGGGCATGCTCATCCTGGCAATTCATGGAAGTCGATGCCCGGTACTTGCATCCTACATAAAAGATGAGCATGTACATGTATATAATATATATCTAAACTAAACAGGCAATGGCGAGGAGTGGTGCATCGTGTAGATCTCAACTAGCAGGTGACTACGACTCCCTCCCTTAACCACATCAAATGCATCAGACAAAAAGATAAAACAAACATGTGCACCATACACATGCAAGTATGGGGTAAGTATCATAAAAATTACAAGTCTAATATCAAATGCATACATATAATAATGCATCTCTATCAATACAAACATAATCATCATTAAAGACATCACGTTACATTGTTACGAAAGAAACCACATTTACTAACTAGGAATCATCAAAACATCATTAACAACACATGAAATGAAATCAACTAAGCAATTATAACCAATATATTTGTAATCCAAGTCATGAAATAATATCATAATATTGCAAATCTAGTATCTCTAAAACTAATCAATGCACAAAATTGGCCTAAAAGAAATTGACAAATAAAACATAAAAGCAAACTATGGGTGGGCATTACATCAACCCCCCCTAAAATTAGGCTTACTCCTGGAAGTCCATTACAAAGAGACATGAATCAAACTCTCAAACACAAAACTCAATATGCAGGTCCTCTTACTCAAAATTGAGGTGCACGCTCGGGGCAATTCATTGCTCTATGACCATATTGTCCACAAAAATAGCAATCTCCACTAAAGACTCCCTAAGCTCCAGGTGCATGCGACTAATCAAAACTACCAACACTAGCATCCTGAGGAACTCGATCCAACCTATTGCACATACTAAGCTTCCAGTTGCGATAGTTCCCTGACTATGAACCGCCACTGTTACCATGGAAGAACTTTCTACTCGACTTCTCTTGATTACCCTTGGAGATGTTAGGAGAATTTCTAGAACTTCCAGCTCCTTGAGACTGGTTATCCCTAGATGCTCCTGAATAAGGTGACCCTCTAGCTTGAACACCTAGTAGGCCACCTTGACCCGAAGTCACACTCATCTCAACCAAAGTAGCTCGCAATATTGCATCCTTAAGGGTTTTAGGTTGGAAAACCTTAACACCCCCCAATGATGTTAGCATTAAATCCTCTAATAAAATGTTGGACCATAAATGGTGAACTATCACTAACTCCTGCATAAGACATAAGCTCGAAGAACTTATGCTCATACTCCACCACAATCTTGGTACCCTGTCTCAAGTCATGAAACTCATCTGTCCTCTGTAGTTGCCACTATTCTGATAGAAATCGCTCACAGAAGTGTTCAAGGAACAACTCCCATGTGACAGTTTGCATATTTATCCCAAGTTTCTTTTCCTCTATATTCCACCAAATTGTTGTGAAGTGCTCTAAATGGGTAATGTCCTATCTTGCTTTGACATTGGAGTCAAAGTCTTGCATGGAAAAACATCTATCTAGTGTAATCAACCAATTCTCAGCATCATATCTAGTACCTTCTCCATTGAAAGGTTTGATCTTGACCCGTAATAGGTCCTTCATCTGGATGGACTGGCTAGACTGCCTTTTGCTCTCTAGGTTCCTCCCTCTAGGACTCATGGACTTATCTCTATCTCCATGCTCTAAATGATGAGCTCTATCTTGCAATGGTAGGCATGCTAGGATCTTCTTGACCAAGTCTCTAGTGACTAGTCCTTCTATCTCAGCATGATGCTTAACACTATCATCCTCTCTAGCCTCTTCTTGAATAGGGTCCCCTAGATGGACCAAGGAAGGGATAATGGTGACTATCTCTCCCACAACTTCTACCACATCTTGAGCTACAACCCCTAGCAATGGATCTAGAACCAGAAGTCATATCTCCTACAACACCCAAACACAACAATGACATCTAAGAATCCATCATAACCATAAAGTTGTAACTTACCAACATAAATCAATAATCCAAAAAGTTTTATAAGTTTTCTAGCTCCATGTTCAAAATTTGTATTGTTTCAGAGTTTTTTGTTCAATAGTTTGGTTTTCAAGTTTGATATAAGTTTGTCATTTAAATAAGTTGCAAGTTTACTAATTGCTCAAGTGATGGCTCACATTATGCATAGAGTTCCCAATATTGAAACTTAGGCTCTAATACCAGATGGAATGCCTTGCTCGGGAACCCAAGAGAAATAAACCTAACATTTTACAATGTTTACTGAACTATTTTATTTTTTAAGGTTTAAACAACATCAAGATAACTTTAATGCAGAAGCAATATAATCATGCACATTAAATACACATTTTCAATTACAG
Source organism: Cupressus sempervirens (assembly GCA_028749045.1). Classification (NCBI taxonomy): domain Eukaryota; kingdom Viridiplantae; phylum Streptophyta; class Pinopsida; order Cupressales; family Cupressaceae; genus Cupressus; species Cupressus sempervirens. The sequence continues at coordinate 949,141,213 of CM053792.1, read as the reverse complement.
ATACAGTTTCAATTCCGCAAGGGTTCCTTTACGTTGAGTCACATTTAATAATTTTAAATTAATTAGTTTAAGTTTCAAGTACAATGTCTCATGATCATAAGAAATAACAGATACATAATCGAATAAACAAAGCATAAGTATAACTAATACAATGAAAGTACATCCAATTAATAACATCCACTACACATGTCGTAGGGTATGTGAGAATAGATACAATACATCAGAATACATGATAACATATATACACTAGTACATTTTGGCTCATTTTTTGACCTTTATTGGTCAAAATTTTGACCCAATTTTTTACCAAACTTCGACCAAATTCGACCAACACATTGGTCAAAAAAAATTTGGTCAAAAATTTGACCAACCTATTGGTTGGTCAAAATTTTAACCAATACGTTGGTCGAAAAAAGTTGAAATTGTGAGCACATTTTCTGCCATTCATTGGTCGAACTTTTGACCAATGCTTGGTAGAGATCTGCAGGGCATTGGTCAAAATTTTGACCAATGCTTGGTAGAAAAGTACAGGATATTGGTCGAAACTTTTTTGGTCAAAAATTTGACCAACCAGTAGGTTGCTCAAATTTTTGACCAATACGGTGGTCGAAAAATGTTGGGATTGTTAGCACATTTTCTGTCATTCATTGGTTGAACTTTCGACCAATGCTTGGTAGAAATCACCAATTCATTGGTCAAAATTTTGACCAATGCTTGGTAGAAAACTATAGGGCATTGGTCAAAATTTCAACCAATGCTTGGTAGAAAACTACATGGCATTGGTTGAAATTTTGACCAATGCTTAGTCAAAAAAAATTTGCAGCTCACAGTTGTTGAGGTCCACTTCAGCAATGACCCTTCCTGTGAAATTTCCGTCTAAAACCTTTCTAATGAGATAATGTGTTATGAACTCTTCATCAGTGGGATGGAACGTGAATCCAAGAGGCAGTTGTGCATCACCCATATGATATATGATTATGGGTGATGCACAACTGCCTCTTGGATTCACGTTCCATCCCACTGATGAAGAGTTCATAACACATTATCTCATTAGAAAGGTTTTAGACAGAAATTTCACAGGAAGGGTCATTGCTGAAGTGGACCTCAACAACTATGAGCCTCAGGGAGGGTTCAATTGCCTCCTTTATTATTCACTATGCATATAATCCCATACACCCATTTGATCTCAAATGATGATATGTATTGAATGTTGAGTGTCTATGCTGAGTGCTCCAAAACCATACATTTCATGCATTCATCTGTACACAATGTCTTTCTAGTTTCTTTCTACTCGCATATCCATTTCATTTCATATGATCATCTTAAAAATGTGTCACTCTAAGCTCTCAACTATTTCCTCTTGATTGATTGGACTCACTAAGTTGGCTCACCAACTTGCCCCACTAAGTCGACTATTCAAGTATGCTCGCCAAGTTGACTCTTTGAGTTCAGTCATCAATTCACCCTACCAAAGTGCCTCATCAAGGTCAATCTTTAGGTCCACTCATCGAGCTTGCTCACCAAGTCAACTTGCTCACCAACTTGCCCCACCAAGTTGCCACTTTAAGCTCACTCACCATGTTAGATCGTTAGGTCGGCTCCCCAAGTCAGCTCACCAAGCTGACAATTGAAGTATGCTCACCAAGTCGACTCTCTAAGTTCGCTCACCAAGTTTTCCCCCTAAGCCAACTATCCAGGTCAGCTCACCAAGTCACCCCCACTTGCCCCACCAACTTGCCACTTTAAGTCAATTCGCCATGTCAGCTCACCAAGCTGACTCCCCTAGTCAGCTCCCCAAGTTGACAATTCAAGTACGCTCACCAAGTCGACTCTTTATGTTCACTCACCAATTTTGCCCCCTAAGTCAACTCACCAAGTCACCCCCACCCAGTCACCTCAATAAGTTGACTCTTTAAGTCAGCTCACCAAGTTGGTTCACCTAGTGGTTTTACCACCTTGCCTCGACAAGTTGGCTCATTATGTGTGCTTGCCAAGTTGCCCCATTGAGTTGCTTCTCTAAGCCCACTCACCATGTTAGCTCACTTGTTCGGCTCACCAAGTTGACTATTCAAGTACGCTCACCATGTGGGCTAGCCAAGTCACCCCACCAAGTCATGTCAACAAGTCGATTGTTCAAGTATACGCTCACCAAGTTGACTTTGAGTTCACTCATCAAGTCACCTCGCTGAGTCACCTCAACGATTTGACTCCTTAAGTCTACTCACCAAGTTAACTCTCCAAGTCATCTCACCAAGTTGACTCACCATCTCATCTCACCAAGTGGGGCTCTCTATGTAGGCTCGCCAATTTGCCCTACCAAGTTGCCTCTTTAAGGCAGCTGATAATGTCGGCTTGCTAGGTCTATTCCCAAAGTCAACTCACCGAGTCAACTGTTCAAGTATGCTCACCAAGTTGCCTCACCAAGTTGACTCTTTAAGTTCACTCACCAAGTCTGCTTGCCATGTCAGCTCACTGAGTCAGCTCACCAAGTCACCCCTCCAAGTCACTTGAAGCAAAGAAAAATTTGGTGTCATTCAAACTTACCATATCTAAAGGGATATAGTGGCTAAAAGTGCATATTAGATTCATGGCAGTGAATATGATGGCTGGAAATTGTATATCAAACTCGTGTAGGATAATATTAGTCTTTTTTTTGTAGATCATACTTCATATCATACATTAAAGTGGTCATTTACTAGTCCCAAAGTGGTCTACAGAAGCCTACAATAGCTAGCTAACATCTGGATGTGATACATGTTGATTATATGGCATTAAAACCTATGGATTGAATTGTTACAATTTGATTTGTGACTGATAATAGGTCTGTAATATATCTTTTTAGTCTTAGCAATAAACAATAAACTCATATTTTTCCATATCATTTAGTTGTACATATTTTGATTCATTGCATAGTCATTTCCTTTAATCATTTGTAATGTGTTATCATAAACAAGCATCAAAGTGAGCTCATTCTCATGAAGAGGGAACATGAATACCAAAAATATCATTAGAACCATTTTCATTGGAGCTAATAAAACAAGCACATTAAGCTCTAAACCTTGTTTTTGTTCCTCAAGTTAAATGCTTGCAAAACCAACCTTCAATAACACCATTTTCAGGCTGCATATAAATATCCATGGCACTGTCCTCACTGTCCTTACTAGCATAATCATTTTTCAAGGGTGGAACTTACTTTTCATTTCATCCTCGTGTGCACCTACTTGCAACAGGGTGAATAGCACAACATTCCTCAATAGAATAAAAGCCTTGGATTGCACATCCAGTAGATGCTAAGTTTTAACTTTTTATTCTTTGATTGAAATTTTGCTTCAGTACCATTGTGACCTTTTCACACCTTCATAACCATTGTTGCTTCATGGCACTATCCTCACTGTCCTTACCAACATAATCATTTTTCATCGGTGGAACTTTTCATTTCATCCTCATGTGCACCTGCTTGCAACAGGGTGAACAGTGACACAAGATTCCTAAACAAAATAAAATCCTTTGAGTACACATCTAGTAGATACTAAGTTTTTACTTTTTATTCTTTGATTGAAATTTTGCTTCAATACCATTGTGACCTTTTCACACCTTCATCCCAACACAAATGAGGACCCTCTCTTTTGGCTTTCACAGTGTGTACTCTGTTAGTTTTAGTTGTAGCTTGGCAACATTTTGAAGTCTCAAGGGCTGTCAGATGGAAATCTTGAGCAAGTCAGGGCCTTGCTGGCAGGTATTCAGTTGAGATCAATTAGTTCAAATTTGATCTCAACTCAAAGGTATTTAGTTGAGAATCGAGATCAATTAGTTTAAACCTGATCTCAACTCAAAGGTAATAGTTAGGGCAAGCCCATAAAGTTGGATGAGTATCAATAAGAGTTGAGTAAAACAAATATCACTTCAAGTCTGAACAAGTTGAGTTTTTTGACACTTAGTCAAGTTTCCACATCTGTTATAGATGGAGCCAGAGAGGATCTTGATTAATGCCTCCTCTTGAGGCTCCAAACCAAAATTTGTCACAATTTCCTCAGTCTTGATACAACAACCAGACACTTGCAAATTTTGAACAATGTTATGTGTTCGAGCATCGTCATTGTTAGTATTCACTTAGCAAAAAATGTCCCTTTATTCACAAATTCATTTCCTGTAAAGAGTGAACAGAGAAAGGAACAGTGGGTGACTGATGAATAAACATAGTGATGCTCTTAAACAATGTTGTATGGTAAATTTCAAAATGATATCCAAGATGTGACCAAGCCTCCTTCATGATGCTCCAAATTTTCCTATTCGAATATTGCCAATTTTTTAAATGCAAGGTAAATACCATTCAATCAACTTTGATTACTATATTATCCATATTAAAAGCTCTAATCATTTGGAGGACAAGAAGCAAAGCTTTAACACCTATTTGTTTGGGACAAAGTACTTTTGTTGCTTCTATCAACAATTTAACACCTTATCAGAAGAACCACAAATGACATAGCCAATACAATATTCCAAGTCTCCTCTAAGATGTTCCTAATTTCTTTAACACCAAGTGACTACCATTGGCATTGATCACCTTTTGTTACCATATTATCCATATTACAACTTTACTATTCTAAAATGACATCTAATCAATACAAATTCAGAGCCAGTACTTTAAAATGAAGTTAAATCAGTCTAGGAGTAAATACCAGTACTTTAAAATGAAGTTAAATCAGTCTAGGAGTTAGAGTAGCAACATCCTGGAAAAAGATTCATGAGAAAACATATTAGCATTGATCTTTAGCTAACTCATAATTTATTGATTAGAATTGCATAACGTCTATCTTTATCCACATCCTCAATCACCTTTTTTTTCTCATCCACTGGTGGGAGTGGAATCTACAATCAGGTAGAAACCAATTCCCATGTGATCTCCACATGCATTATTTTTTGTTAAAATAGACAGGCAAAATAGTATACAATTTGTTATATCAGAGTTCATACCTTGATTCTCCTCATCTTATTAGTGAATTTTGAATTGACTTCGAAGACATCTATTTGGGCTATAGTTTTTGTATTTGGCTCTTTATTGAGAATTTTATGTTTCACACATGAAAGAGAATGTAGCAATCTGACAATATCTTCATCAGTAAAATTCAATTGAGTCTTCACTTCTGAGTAACTTAGCCTTTCAGATGCATTGAATAGCAAGAATGTTGATGCCTGCATATCATAACCACAGAGTAAGTTACACAAGGAATAAGAAGTGAATTCCAAATATATCAAGGAAACTGACACTGATAAATGTGATGTATTCACTTTGCATATTTATGGTTTCTATAACACATCAATTTTAGTTTTCCTTTAAACAGATAGCATAAGTAGAAAATGAATCAAATTATCAATGTATGGTCATTAACAATTAATGACATTAACTATTGCTTTAACTTATCCTATCCAACTAATTCTTAACCAAAAACTGGAAGAAGAAATTCCCAATAATGATCAGTAGAAAATGACCTATAATGCCATTTTATATGAATCAAGGAATCTAACTGTCAGCCAGTAATCAACCAAAAAGGCAATTGCCTGGTAAGTAGTAACAACAAGTTCCATAGGCTTAGGGTAAAACTTCCCATTAATATTATAAGTATCCAGAGATTATATCCATGTAAGCTTTCTATGCTTTGTCTTTGTCTGCTAGAACTGCTTGAACACCTCTACGCATCTTACCTGCATTAAGTAGCAAAGGTCAAAATGTTAAACTGCTTCAAAAATTGGCAAATTTAAAAGGTATATTGTATAAAAAATGGGCATACCATTTCGGCTGGCAGGTTAAGATCAAATGATTTGTAACTCGGCTTAAACCCAGCTGTCAAAACTGTCATAATCAAGTCTATGCCAAGATGTGCTTGAGAATTTTCATTAAGATAAACGTCAAAATGCCCTTGGTTCTCCTTTGCTAATGTTAAATCTGTGACCTACATACAAGCATACAAATTTTTACACAATTTACAATTAGATTAACTTCATTGATAAGAATTAAACTATGTTTTTTATTTATGTATGATGCAGCATACCATTCCCTCCATTTTAGAAGTAAACTGACCACCACAATGTTGCTTCAGCTTTGTCAATATGCTTCTTTCATGATCATCATTTGCACTTTTATCAAACAAAAGTCTCTGTGCAAGCTTCTTCCTAAAATTTTGACAAATATTAATTATATATCACAACACATAACAAGAAAAAGTCCTAAATTTTAAAATAGCATTATATGGATGAAGATTGTCATTTACGTCATGAATTCCAGATGTGTAAAGTTGCATAGTTGCACACAAAGACAGCCTGAAAAGACTCTCTATGTATGGTTTGCATTAATAAATATTCACATATACATAGAGATTAATGCATACACAATAAGCTCAGCTATCCCAAACTATCTATCAAAGTATGACATATGAATTCAGTGTCTTCCATCCATGAAGGACTATCAATAGAGACATGTTACTAAAAGAAAGAAAATAACACACTATTTTGCAAATATTGATTTGTTCAAAAGAGAATAGCAATACATGTACTTATAAAAGAGGCACACTCATACAACCACAAGCCAACCCACATATTGGCCACACTGTTTCACAAGAACCAATAATTAGCAAAACATTTACCAGTTCACTAACAAAAAATAGTAATATACCCATTGGAAATTTGATTAGTTTCTACACAATATAGTGTGTATACTAATCAATAAAATGTTTGTATTTTGAAACTTTTCTAGATTAAACTTAAAGATTTTTTTAAAATTGTTATTTGACCTACCAATTATCTTATTTGTCAAATTGTGGACCTAAAATAAGCTAGCTTAGCTATGATACAATTACTATCATAATGAGCATAGAAGTGAAAATGAATTAGGGCCATTATTTCCTACCTGTTGAAGATTGTTCTTGTTTCTTGGCTTGTTCATAGGTAGCCTTAAAATGAATTAGGGCCATTATTAGCTATATGCGTTATAAAAGTTACAAAAAAGGATAATAGTGCAGACTTTATATTTCTTGAGCTTCAGCTCGGTGATGTTGCCTATCATGTTCTTTCTTTCTATCATCCCTTTCCTTGCGTATTCACTCATATTTCCTGTGATGCTCTTCAATTTTATGTGCATTTGGTTCAACCTGTGTGTACATATCAAATGATTATCATCCACCATCTCTAAATGTTTGTTACTATGCATATAGATTGTTCATTACCTTAACTAAAACAATTGCAAATGCCTTGTTACCTTCTTTAAAACAATTGCAATTTCCTCATCATAATCAAGACTTGATGCCAGATGCAGATCCTTGGCAGCTTCTTCCCAATTACCAAGCATTGCTCTTGCCATTCCTCATGCTTTATGGGCTTTGGCAGAGTCTGGGTTAATTTATACTTGATAATTCCAAACAATAGTCATTTAAAAAATTTTAAAGCAATTAAAACTAGACTAGAACAAAAAGAAATTGAACCATATATTAAGAATATGGAGTATGTAACCTGGACATACCAAAATAGAAAATGTATCATATTCTAATAAACAGAACTCTACTATTATAAACATTGGATTAGATTGTTTGAATTAATAAAGGTGAACTAGCTAAATAATGGGCTAATAAAACATGCTTTATTGCTAGTGAGAAGCATTAAAAACTATATTAATGGTACTCCCAAGGTCCTATCAAATGGGTCATAATAGACAACCCTTCTATTCTACAAACCTCAATGGGTGGTCCACATTGATTGTCCAAGCAACTGCCTCCTCAGTGAATTGGCATAGCAGATGCCTATGTACCAACTTTGGGTGCCTTCTACATTAAAGAAACCTATTTTGAAGATATTGGCTAAAACCTTGTTTTGGTTTCCTTCTAGGATTTCTTCCACATCTATGGTTGCTTTAATTTTGGTGGATAGATCATTTGGCACATCATTGAACAAGCTAAACACAAACTCCTCTAACCAATATATGCATTAGCTTAGAGGTCGAACCCAAACTTTTACTTCTGTACTCCATTTAAGGCCGATGAGAAGGTCATGACATGCATTGTTTTATACATTGATAAGGTGGTGCTAGATGATGAGATAACAGAGAAAGTTCTTGATGAGATGGAGATCTCAAGGATGAGGATACCTTTTCTCCTACAACAAAGATGAGCACCATCCATTTAGTTTTGGCTGTGGCATCTCAGTTTTCCTTGGAAAGTCTAGCAAATGGATGTAAAGAGTGTCTTCATCAATGTGTGAGAAACTATAGGACCAAATAAAATTAATTCCAATTTCTAACTTTGACCTTATAGTTTTGTGTGCTTGCTTCTAATATTATTATAATTACTAGTCTAGAGTGAGATTCAACATTGTTTTTCTTGTTACTTATATAAAACTACTGACAGTATGCAAGATGGTTGATGAGCAGCTATCCAAATAAGTATGATTATGACCATTTCCATGACAAACACCAAAAAATGTTGATGTGAGGGAAAATCTTAGAAGGATACAAGATACTAATATTAATAAAAAATAATTTATTAATCATATTCTAATTTACATGGTAGAATGCTCATACTGGTTGAGGCAAACATGCATTCCCCGTGTATGCAAGAGATTTACCAATTTCTCTTTAAATTAGAGTCATCCTATCTCATAGGCTCCAAGGTTGCAAACCCCATATTTGTAACCTATTTTATTCTTCTGACAGACACTTAGCTAGTGTCTACCAGGTTTCTATGAATCAAGGTATCAAGTTGTGGCTATTACATCTTATTCTCAGAAAAAGACTTTATTCAAACACCTGATGGGGCACAAACAATATCAATAAAATAAATACAAAAATTACAAATATAACTACAAGCAAATAAAAATAAAATAGAATAATTCCAACCATTCGTTAAATTAATTGATGCAAAGTGACTAAAATGCATTTAGACAACCAATGCATTTAAAGATTTATTGGCTATAGACCATTATCAGATTGAAATCAAACTATATATATTTCCAAGTCTGTCTTTAACACCTATATTATGTGCAACATTTCATATATTGATTCCTAGCCAAGACTTTTTTAATTTTAAATTCAGACTTCTTTTTCTTGTTTCCATATACTGATTATAAATCACTATTTTATGCAGAACATTTATGAGAAAATTTTATAGAAATAAATTCTAAAATATATTAATGATAGATAAATCTAAACTCAAAAATAGCCCTTTACCTACAAGATTTGAACAAAAATTTTAAAAAAAAGTCCAAATTGATCGATATAAAAAACAAGTGAATAAAAGAGATATACCAAGTACAGAGGAAAAGTGATCTATGAAAAGTGATGAGACTTTTGATAAGGTTTTGGGCTAATGAGATTATTGGTCAAAATTTATCAAAACTGAAATGCTACTGAGATAATTGTTGGGAATGTTTTTAAAAGATCTTTGGTTCTATTATTGTATTTAGAAATAGGATTTTTAATTTGGGCTAAAATTGAGTTTCATATTTTCTTAAATTGTGAGCTCCTGTAGCTGCAATTTATGTGTACTGAAAAGAAGAGGGAATACAATTGAGAATAATCAGAGAGGCCTTTGATTGACCATTTCTATTTGAATTTAGTGTTTCATTGCAATATTCTTTGCACAATGCTGAAAACATAGACTGATAATAATCCAACTATTTTATTGCAATGTTCTTTGTGCACAATGTAGCTAGTATTGAAAGGTGGTGAATGAAAATGCACATACCTGAAATGGGGGTTTCCATGATCAATTTAATTGGGAAGAACATGCATGCTCTTAGGCATTGAATATTTTCCATATGCTCCTAAAGTGTGTGGGCAATAACCAAATTCCTCACAAGCCAGAAAGCTCTGCACGATATGAGAGAAATATCACTAGTTTTGTAAGCATCAAGATCGTGATTTGAGTCATAAGATGAGAAAGGAGAAAGCTGAATTCACACATGCTTTGCATTGATTTCATCAACAACTGCTTCCACAACTTCAAGAGCAAATCTTATTTAATTGTAGAATAGTTGATGTAATAAGTGTAATGGGATAGTAACAAAGTTATTTTTGGCCAAGTTGGAAATGCTTCAGTGTCTTTTGGTGTGCAGTTTTAACTATTGGCTCCATTGGGGGGGTTTAGCTAATCTAGAAGAAATATAGGATCAATGATGGTGATTCCCTATATTAAGTTGCACACAAGATCCTCCAAGTTGGAAATGCTTCAGTGTCTTCTGGTGTGCAGTGTTAACTAGTGGGTCCATTGGGGGGATTAGCTAATATTGAAGAAATATAGGATCAATGATGGTTATTCCCTGTATTAAGTTGCACACAGGATCCTCCAATTTTCAATTGATTGATTGCAACAAATAAAATATTGCTCTTTCTATGTATTCAAATAAGGAATTTAGTTGAACCAACCAAGAAATGTATTCAAGAAACACTTGTGTCCTGCTTCAAATTCCAAGACAACTCAACCAATGTTGTTCCCACTTTAGTAGATAGCCCCTTTCACATCCTCCCTTGCCTCTCTAATTAAGTGAATACTCGCAGAAGTTTCCTATCATGAGAAATGGAGCCATGGGGATTACATTAATGCCTTAAAATTCAATAATAAATTAGGTGTTCCAACTATTCATATATGTGCTATTGATAAAGATTTGGAAATGGTCCTTACTATCAAGATAATTCGAATGGAGATTGGATGTGAACATTGATTATGAAGAAAATGCCTACCCGAATCAACTCAGAGTAGCAACCTAATAAGGCACAATAAGCTTGTCTCCCAAAGAGGAATAATAGTTAAGGAAATTCAAGGCTTAACTAATTTGATAGCATTGTGGAAGCATTCGGGCCTATTCAAGCTTCTTATAAGGAATCAACTTAGAGCTATTCAAGAAAACAATATTGTGGAAGATATCAAACTTAAACACCTAAACGAGTCAACCAAAGCCATTCAGAACTGATTTGATACCAAAGAAAAGAGAATCAAAGAATTACCTTGCATGAAACTCCAACTAAATTCTTTTCGTACCAAACACCAATGTTGCAGAACTATAAAATAAATAACTAGATGTAAAATAAAATAAATAACATCAACATTGGAAACTATGATTGCATTAAATAAAAGGTAATCGATTCCATCCAACATACATTTCTTGAAATATGAAAAAACTATTCAACTAAACAAAATGTCTGTAACTTGTATGCACTCCATACTAATAAAAAATGTGGTTTGAGGTTCTTGGAAGGGCCAATGTTTAGATTCAGTATGTTACAAGATACTCACTAATGCTGCTTAGGATTGATAACACTATGTGGAATGGTGTGCAAAATTTTTGGTAAAATCATTATTATCTACATAATGGAGACCATTGAACATGTAAAATCAACAATTTCTTGAGTACTTTGATTTGTATAATACCACATAAAATGTATGGTCAGCTTATATTCTACTAATATCTTGCAACTATGTCAAGTTGAAAACAAATGCATGCTCAAAAGAAACTATATTTCATATTGGAAAATAGAACATGCTTTCAAGTTAGTAAATGTCAATAAACCTCCCTGGGCGAAGGTCTGATCTCTCTTGGTAGGATAGGTTGAGGTGCCTAGTTCTTGTAAGGGACTTGATTTCCTCTTCATGAACCCTTACATGTATACTTTAATGGAGGTTGGTAGTACTTTTGGATGAGTGTCAATAATCTTTGTTTTCAAGTTAAGCTTTGGGCTTATTATTTGAGGAGTATATTCCTCTAATGTGTGTATTCCATTGGTCATTAAGGTTGTCAAAAATATTCACTCAATTTCAAGAGTGACCTTTGTTATGTTAATACATGTTGTGCTGACTAGCTTTATTATTTTAATTGTTGGCTAAGGTATTTTATCAGATGACTATACATTTTTAAATGCAATGGTTAGGTTTTAATTGACAACTATTCGTCCTTAAAATGGTACTAATGCTATCACAAAAAGGGCACATTTATGAAAGACCCTCCCTGTATCACTTGCACTGTAAATGGAAACCTCTGGAATAAGGCATTAATTGTTATATACTAATGCAATCATTTTGGTCTGAATTGTTATTCTTTTTTTTCTACCATGACTTATTATCTTGTAGTGGGGTAGGATTTTTTATGGTTATATCGTTGTGTGCATGTCTATCTGAGCTCATCCCCCATACATGGATCATATCGAAATAGAAAAGGTCATTGGCAAAGTTAATTTCTTACAATCTGTAGCCCAAGACACTGAAAAGACTCAAAAATTTAAATCATCAGTTACTGATAAACTAGTTTTTAGAATTTAGGAGTTTTCTCAGTTAGTGGATTACTTTTTATAGTGCAAAGAAAACATTACAGAGTTGATTGTTGAACTGATATCTTTGTTATCTCAATTTAGGAAAATGTTTGCTCTTGGTTTCAGTGAAATCTTCCAAAATGAAGCCACAGATTTTGGCAACCAATTTCCCAACCTGATGCAATCTAGTTTTCTTCATAATTCAATTAGTACAGATAATTTCACAAAACAAGAAAGTGCTCAGGATCTTTCAGGAGAAGAAAAGGCTAATAGCCTACGCTTTCAACTAGCTCGTGGCAATTTATACATAATTAGGAAGCTTAACAACATTCAAGTAGAAAAAAAATCTTTGGAATCTGAGTTGAAGGCCCAAGTAAGCAAGATTGGAGGCCTGAACTCCCAAATACAAAGTTATGGTCAGTTTTCTTTATAACATATGGCTTAAGATAATAATGGAGGCCTAAACTCCCAAATAGTTAAGCCTTTTTTGGTACATCTGGAGTGGCCAAACACTTGGCAAGTTGAGGTAATGCATTGTTATGGAAATGATTAAGGATGGGTTGAACTTGTGTAATCACTTAGTGATGGGGTTCAAGTCCATGGCTTTAGTTCTCTTGGGACTTCTTTTAATATCATGCAGCTTGATACAAGCCTACAGTCAAGGTAATCTAATGCATAAGTTGTAATATTGTCAAGTTTGAAATCTTTCAAGAAGCGGGTCATCTATGCATAATTCATGTTGTAGCAAGTGATAGTAAGCATATCTAGAAGTGATGATATGGTCTTCATTGAAATCTTTGTAGAAATGGATCTTCTAGTATAATTTATATTGTAGTCATTGATAATAAGTGTTAGCTATATGAGATTTCTACAATCTATAATATTTCTTTGTGCTTTTTGTGTACTATGTTTATTTGTATGGACATCTTAGATCATATCTATAGATCCAACATCAGGATCTTCAAGAGTTCATAAGTAGAAAGATGAAATCTGTAAAGTTTTGATGTTGGATCATTGAATAAGATCTGAATGTTGATGGAAATAAACATACATAATTAAATCAAGAAATGACAGAAAGAAATGGTAAGTATATCTGAAACTGATGAAAATCTTGTAACATCATAGTTGAAATCTTCCTTAAAATAGATCCTTCCATAACTTATGTTATAGAAACTGACAGTAAGCATGTATGAACTAATGAAGAAGTTACAATACTGTCTTACTTGGAATCCTTCAAGAAATGGATCCTCTAGCATAACTTATCTTATCGTAACCAACAGTAAGCATATCTGAAACTGATGAAGAATTTAGCCTACAATGATAAATTTCTAACTTGGGTATCTTCTCTTGCAAATCAAAGTATAAAGAAAGCATTACAAATGGACCATCCAGCTGCTTCTACAATTGATGAATCATTCCTTACCTCCTTTGGGAAGCACAATGTATTTATATGATATAAAGCTCCCTTATCTTTCTAGATGGGTACAAGGGTTTTCTCCTCTTTAAGTCTTGGGTGACTATATATAAGACTTCTATAAAAAAAAATGAAGTCAAACATTGTGTTTGATACAACCTTAGATTCGTGTAGCATATATTGTAACCTAGTTCTTTTTGTTTTTTTGGTACAATCTTATCTGATTCATGATATGTTTTTCATGGCAGGCGTTAAGGAGCAAAAAACTATTAGTGGAAGGGGAAGCATTGAGAGAGAAGAAAGTGGGTCGTAGTAGCAATAAGTCATCTGAGCGTAGCCATGCACAAGCCTCCAAGATTGGGTCTGACGATAAGTTGACAAGTGCCAATTTAAATCATAAATCTTCACAAAATGAAGGGAAACATTTGGCTTCAAATGAGATGACTAAATCACCTACTCAAGTGCACATACCTCCTCAGATGTATGGGAAGCCTAATTTTAATGTTGATTATAGTGGACCCCAAACCCATAGCCCTAAGCACCACTAAGTTGGTTCTGCAATATTTGTTTAAGCATCATCCAAAGAGGAAATTACTAGATAAGAGACGGGATTAACATTTAGAGTTTGGATGTAAGCAGAAGTATATGTAAACTTAGACCAAGTAAAAGAGAACAAACAAATCAGGGCTTCTGTATAGATTTGTAAGAAGCTCATGACTCAAAACTCAAACTAGTTCTGTAAGCTCCATCCATGGGGTTAAATGTATGAATTAGATAGACATCATAATATTCTATAATAGCTCTTATGAGATAAAGTTTGCACATTACTCTCTTTGGCGTGTGTGAAATTTGACAAAATTATCCATTTATGAAAACTTAAGTTATATGTATATATAAATGAGATTTTTAATATGTGGTTGTATGTTGTTTGGTGTGTAATCCAAAGACTCAGTGCGTAGCACTATGAATATTAAACAAAATGTATTGATTTTCTACAATCTATGAATTAATTGTAGATTTCTTTTAGATTCAATTGTGTATTTGTTTCTGTATTAATATTTCAAATTATATTCTATGATCTATCATCATTGTTTATTCTATTAATTCTTCTTCATCTTGATGATAGATCATAGAATATTATCTAAAAAGTTGATAAAGAAACTAACACAATTTAATTTAAAAATAATCTATAATTAACATTATAATAACTTGAATGAACTGGTATTATATTCTCTTTGTTTTAAAGCTCTATAGTCTGGATCTTCAATATTTAAGCTTGAATTATGCTTGTCTACCGATTCTCAATTATGATCACCAAACTATACTTCATAGTTCAAGCTTGTTCTTTTTCTTCTGATCTGACTGCAATACTACATATTCTTATTTGTTTATGGGTGTTTTATGTCTTCTTTAGGTAAGTAGGGTTTTTAAGGCTGGTTGGTAACAAAATCTTATGGACAACTATTATTTCTTGTTGTAGATAAACGGGCTTCTTCCATTTGGACAACTAGGGCAATACAAGTGGTCAATGGAGAGGACAAATCCAACTTAGAGGTATTATATAAAAATGTTATCTTTAGATCAGTTTTTCTTTTCTAATTCTTATTTCAAACTTCTATTTCATTTCATACTAAATCATTAAGATTAGGATTAGGGTTAGGGTTAGGGTTGAAATTTCACACCTATTGATAATAGTCGTTTCATTTCATTAAGATTAGGGTTAGGATTAGAGTTGAAATTTCACACCTATTGATAATAGTCATTTCATTTAATCTTAACAGACGAATGAAAAACAACACATGAGAACATCTTTGAAATCATTTATGAGCAGCCTTCTCAAAACATTACACAAGAGGCCAGCAGTGCTAAAGGTCTCCTCCAAGAAGATGTCTGGTAGAACTCTTGCTTCTAAAAATGTCATTCCAGATTCAAATAGTGAGAGACTTAGCTCAGCAAGTCCACTTTCTCAAGAAAAGTCTCAGACATTCTTCAACTCACATTCAACAAAATCAACTGATTATGATGATAATGGAGAGATTACAAGAATGGACTACACTCCTACTTAGAGAAAACCCCCTATTCACAATGAGGCATTACCTTAAATGTAATCAAATCAATGCACATAACAATACTCTTAATCACATCTTGCACCATTTTTTCACCTTATAGAATTGCCCTACTGTAAAAAAAATTGAGACAATGTATATAAGAGAGTCAAATGGGTTATCTATAGATAAGGACCCATATTTTATGGTCTTGTAAGTTACTTCAAACAAGGGTCAGATTTCAAGCATAGTTACAATGCCATTGTGAGCTATTGTCTCAATGTCAATTTGTGATACTTTTATTCAAAAGAAATACAATCAGTGTGTTTTATTTATTCATCTTCTATGTGTTGAGATTTCCAAACATAACCTTTTTTTCCTTAAGCATGGAACATTCTTTGTCTCTCTATTCCTCACTATAATAAGTTAACAACATTTGTCTCTCAAACATGATACGCAAGTTTTGTTTTCTATTCCATCAATACTGATGGGCTTCCATACCTTTACATTTAATGCATGTGGGCTTAATCTAGACTGAATAAAGAGGTCTGTAAGAGTTTTTTTTGAGACTTCCATCACTTCCATGTGTTGTGAAGTGGTCTGTCTATTTGGAAGAAAATATGATAAGCATGTGAAGATGATATGGGACTGGCTAAATGCCTTGTGATTTTCAAATTATATCATATATGATGGAGGAGACAGTATAATTAATGCAATCAATTTTGGTCGACTTGGGTCTGGATTTAGGTATTAAGACAAGTCGTCCTAATAATGAGGAATAGTTCTCATTCATTTGGGTGTGGATGCATGAATGGAGACAAGGTGTCCCAATGAAAACAATAGAAGTTCATTCCCTAGAAGTTTCAGAGCCATTCAATCATTCACCTAGAGGATTCACCTCCATTATTATCTTAAAGATGACCATCTCTCTTTCGTGGGGATGCTGACATCTCAACTTTCACATGTGAATGAGTTGATCAACTTAAACACCTATACCTACATGCTTTGCTTATCAATGTAATTACTTCTCCAATGGATTTTTTCTAATCAACAAAAAGGGAAAAAATGATACACTAATCTAAACTGCCCTTAATTGCATACCCATGTCTTTTTCATTTCTTGGTTTGGTGACATTTTGATCAAGTTGTTTTCATATATATATGACCATATATGTTGATATATTTTTTTAGGAAAGTTGGTGAATAATCTTATTTTAGTTTCATTTATATGTGTGAATCCTATAGGTCTAGATCTAGTTTTGGAATTTCTATTATTCATCACCTTAGTTTTGATTCATAGATGCAAAGGTAACTCATCCAACTTTGATACACAAATTAGAGTCCCAAAATTTAACATGTTTTGACATCATTTTAATTAGTTTGTTTTGTAAATTGATTAGATTTAAAGTAGGTGGTTTTTGCATGGAAGTTGGTAAATAATATCAACCCAACTTGATTTACATGTATACATCCAAAAGGTATAGCTCTAATCTTGCAATCTCTATCAAACATCACCAAAGTTTTGGTTCATAGATGCAAAATTGACCCATGTTATTTTCATTACTCATTTGAATTGCTTGCATTCACATCTCCAAATTTAAGTTTGACCCATATTCCATCTTTCCTACTAACTACTATGGGTTGCTAAAATACAAATTATTTTAAACTGTATCCTAAGATGATGCTTTAAATGATATGCCCAAATTCATTATTATTAGCTAAGTAGAAATTCAATAGTAATATTGATATGGTATAGAGGGCATAGCTAGAGTTTTAGCATTGCATCATCATAGGCACACTACATGGATTTTGATAGTATTTGATATTTTTCATTTCCATTGAATCAGCCCACTTTAAGGTTTGGCAAAAAACATACTCCCTAACTAGAAAACTCTTCAATAATATTTTTAAACATTATTGGCCAATTGTTACATGCCAGAAACACATTGGTGAATAGATCATAGAAGCATCAAGAAGAGAAGTTCACATCCTCAACTCTATGTGCAATTTTGCATATTGGTTTTATTTTGTAATAACATAGATCATTTTAACATGAGCATAGAGGAGAATTGGATAGTCATACAAAGGTTTTTAGTATTGGTCATGCATGCATGTAGAGAGCATAACTAGAACATTAGCATTACATCATCATAGGAACACTAAATGGATGCCTGTTGTTTTGATTTTTGATCACTAACATTGAATTAAATCACTTTAAACTTTGAACAAAAATATATCCCCTATCTAGGAACCTCTTCAAACATTGTTAGGTAGTTGTTATAAGTCACAAACACATTAGTGAATAGGTAGGAGTCATCAATAGATGCTCAAATCTCAACTCTAAGTATAATTTTCACATGGGTTTTATTTTGTAATCACAAAGATCATGACACACTCATCTAAACGAACCATTTTCTCATACCATGAAAAAATAGTATCTATCTATCATAATAATTCCTTCTTGACTTTTGGAGTTGATTACAAAATTTAATTCATTTAATTACTTGACTAGTTTTCTATATTTCTATGAAATTTGTAAGTATTTAATGTTCTCCAAGTTTACTAATATTGCTATAGCATTATATTTCATTTTAAATTTATAATTATGATATTATGGTAGCATGAATACATAGGATGGACTTTTGTTGCCGCATAAAGTACATAAGTTGAAGCATATTCTGAATTCATGCAATGCCATCATAAGTTAAAATGTTCATTTGAACAATAAGGGGCCAAGGAGATATAATATCAAAGAACACCATATCATGGAGTCAATACTAGGTTTATATAATCAATGGTTTTTATAAATCTTCAAAGATTCATTGTGTATTGAATCTTAGGGCTCAAGGCCTCAAATTATTATAATTATTTTTAGGCAATAATGGATATCATCTCAAACATAGTTATGTTTTGGTATAATGTATTAATTTCTATGCTTTGTTTGTATTTTCATTATGCATTGAGCTAGTTGGTGTAGTGACGTGAATTGGTTTAAGAAACCTTTAACTGGGTACTTTGATCTTTTCCTATATCATTGATGGTATTAGTGTAGGCATTTATGAAGTTTAAATTGTGTGTTCAAGAGAAGAACCAATAGGAAATAATATATCTTAAAGGGTAACCAAGTTTTCTAAACCTATGTCCAAAATTTATATGCATAGTTAAATATACATAATTGCATAACTTATTGTTAACATGCTAGTGAAAAGAAAGGTTGGAAGAAGTATACATATATTTCATTATATAATGAGAATATTGAAAGCGAAAAGTGGAGATAATATTTTGAAGGACATAATTCTTCAATTAGTCATCTTTTAGTAAATACAACCAAGAAAGTAATAAAGGAGATCATAAAAGGGTCATATAGAGAGCACCGAGATAATATCAAGCCTCATGAATGGTGAGGCAATTGACATTGTGTGTTATGAAGTAAATGAATGATAGCACAAGATATTATGATGTACATGCATCATTTAACTTTCCAAATGAATTGGGTATAAAATGCTCCACTTTTGTCTCTGAAATCTAAGAAAAAAATCCAAGCTATATATCATCTTGGTATTGTTGTGGCACACCCTCATTTTTCATTCCCATTCTAAGATTCTTAGGCACCCGAGTTGAACCTAGTTTATTAAATATTTCTTTAGATATCTCATGGTATAGAATCCCTCATTATATTTTAGGAACTTCTATCTATCCCCAAATAGTGATGGTGAATTAATTATGGCATCTAATCATTTTTAAAGAGGGCTTGGTTTTTGTTAGGGTGATTCAAGCCATATGTAAACAGAGCTGGGAATGTGCAACCATCCCCAAAATAGAAGGATTCTTGACATCTCTTAGAATTCTCTAGAGTTCCTAAAGTATCTTGGAAGTGTCTAGGCATTCTCTAGTTTAAACACCTAGGAACAACAAAAGAAAAAAGGAAGGAGTTGGGTCCAAAGGCTCCTCTACTTTACTGCAAATGCTTCTATCTGCAAGTGATAATGCAACCAGTTCTTGGACAAGGTGTGAGGGGTTGTAAAAATTTAACCTTGAAAAAGGATTAGAGGTGGGCCTGATATGAATCCTTATAAAGCTAGTTTTGTTGTACGTAGAGATAGGTTATTGCCAAAAGATGATACTCAGCCTCAAAATAGTAAAGTAGATTTGGTATAGTCAAATTCTTACACATATGGGCTATTTATGAATCCTAAGACCTCAGAGATAGTTCAGAGGTGTGCAAATTCCTCACTTATCAAAACTTGTGAGCAATGGTGTAGATAAGAACCACTTACAATAATAGAAGATGATTTTAGTTAATGAATCTAGAATTCCCAATCCTAAAATTCAAGTAGAAAAATGTATTATAATGGAGGGAAAGAAAATTTCAATCAGCTTCAACGTCAAGCCAGGGACAAGAAATCTCGTTACCTGCCAATCATATCATTGTCTCCCTCCTTCCCTAATTGATCTTCTCATCAACAACGAGCACCAGCCGAGGATTGAAATGATTTGTCGAGTAGGAAAGGAGGAATGAGAGGTAAGGGTTTCCAAGTCCTTCGCACGCTCCATCTTTTCTTGCCATAATGTAGAAGAAAGCCCTTACATCTCCTTTGCGCGCTCTCAAAAACATACAATGAAATGCTCCTTTGCACGCTCTCAAACTGCATCAATGAAATGAAAAATGTTTTTCCATGTTGAACTTAAGCCCGTGTTGGTCAAAATTTTGATCAACACAGGCTTAGATTTTTAAAAAGCGATTTTTCCCTTCTCCAATCCGACCAATGTAAAGCTTTTTAATTGATGGTCGCAATTTTTGGTCAAAAAATAAGATCAAATGTAGTAGTGATACATCAACTGAAAAGAAGTCTCTGAGATAAGAAATAAGAATGATAAAGGTACATCTCCTGCAATGGACATCCAACAGTTAGCAATGTAAGGGGGAACCCAAATGGTAAGAAGACACTACCTCCCGCCCACGTGGTTACCTAGTCAGGCTTCCACTCCCACTGTGCAGGGAAGATAATGAATGATCCACATACGGCTAATCAAACATAAAACATTCCTAGGCATTGAATACCTAATAGCCAAAACTACCTCAAAGGTAACACATGCTACTCAAGAAGATAAGATAATCTAAAAAGAAAGAACACTCAATCCAATACCAACACCACATAACCAAACATCATACATGAACCAAGTATAAATCGAATACCAAGATCATAAGATAAAGTCAATGAAAGATATTCATCTCAAGTCAAAAGCCACATGTCAAAAGTGCATCATCCATGAATCACCAATCATCATCAATGAAAGTAAATAACCACAATAAACACATCAACAAGTACACCACCAAAGGTACACAAAATCTACAGAAGAGACACAGGCTACATACTAGGGAGTGTCATCACATGGCTGCTTGAGTTACCCTGGATTGGTCTCTCAATAGACCCCGGACCCTCAAGCATTGAGTTACCCTGGACTGGTTACTCTAAACCCCAGACCCCCAACACAACGCATGTGGAACCATAAACCCCTCTCAAGAAGATGAGACAACCAGTTATACTATCATCCCATTCCCATCCTTAGTCTATACAAGCACTCAAGGCATGGATGGATCAAATATCTCTAACTTATCTTTTTAGTGTGTTCCCCCCCAAAATATTAATTACTAGATTATCACTTATTAGATAACTTACAATAGGTTACCCTGGCACTGACCACTTTGGGTCTCGGACCCCTACTGCAAGCCACTCCCAAAGACATGTACCTAGACACCCTCTCCTAAGCACATAAATACACAGTTGTATCCCATACCACAACACCCATAATGATCAAGCTCGGTTCCTTAATAGGCAACCTGAAACAAGTTGGTTCTCAAACCCCAAGTACACATAAATGCTCCTCAAAGTAAACTTCATAAGTATAATTTTCAATTTGAATCACAATACACATCATTACATCCAACCACATAAATGGTATAAAAGAAATCTCACAAGACCTCTGGTGTATATCCTAGACTGGTCAACATATAATCAACCCCAAAAAATAAGCATCACATAGAAGACAGGATATACTAATAGTGTGGTTTGTTTGTAAACACACACAATTAAGTTATTCAGTAAAGTTTTTAGTTTCCATTTTCAGTATAAGTTTTCGAGTGGTAGATTCTTCGTTTATACTATAGGTTAACCTATGCATTGTTTGATCCAAATATATATAAAGTTTCCCTCATGATAAAAGTCAATTTTCCTAACAGAATAGTCTAAGGGTAACCATTTATTTATTTAAGTTATAAAAGTAACACTTTACTAGCTTTAATCGAATCATTACAATTTTATCAATATTAATGATCATTAACAACAATAGATAAGTTTACATATTTGTTAAATAACTCTCGTTATTAATAATTCTTAATTAAATCAAATTTAATTAAGTCAATTAATAATTTTATTTAACCATATTTCAATTATTAATAATTTATATAATTATTAATTTAATAATAAAATTTTAATAAATAACAATATAAAATTATTATTAATTAATAATATAAATTTAATTTAATTTAAAACTTCATTAAAAAAATTTAAATGATTTTAAATTCATTGAAATTTAATCATATATGAAAAGGTGCTTTGCTTTAAAAAAGAAAGCGCAAGCCTTAAAAAGGCTCTGTTGCCATGCGGCAGGCCTACTGATGCAAGACCTGGGCTAGCAGAGACTCCCGGTGGGGAGGTCATGGCCCCCACTTCCGAATCTGACTTTTATTAAAATGTTTAAAATATTTTTTTTTTATAATGTGTTTCTTATATATATATAGTTTTCACAATAACAAAGACCCCATAAAAATATTTTAAAATGTTTTTTTTTTTTTACAATATTTACACTTTTAGTCTAATAGGATAAATACTTTTAGCTAATCAAATTAAAAAATTTCTTTACATCTCAAACCCTCCCCAGATTTAACTTCGATTCTCTTTTACCTACAGACAGGGTTTCTGATTGATTTTTATTTATTTTATTTTATTTTATTTTTCTTCCAGCTCTAATATGCAAGTGAGATACAACACAATATTATAAAGTTCATAACGAGAGAGCAAAAGATTCATACAAAGATACCCAGAAATTCAATTTTAACAATCATGAAGAAGACAGGATTATCTAAATAAGATAATTCTACTGGGTGAATGAAAACTCAAGAACCTACTTGGTTCTGATGCTAATACTCTAACAGCTAGATGAAAATTCCTACCGCAAGCAAAATCCTTCAAGCCACGAAAACTTCTCTTCTTTTCCAAACCCTTCGAGTTGCTCTCCAAAACCTGTGTGTGTAATAATGACCTGAAAACCCCCTAATATAAACTCTAATTACCTTTTAGGGTTTCTGTCTCCATCAGTTCTAAATTACAATTATTATTTCTTTAATGCACAATTAGCTTGCTTTTAACTAAAATATTATTTTATTATTCCTTTCATGCATGTCAAATGAACTATTAAATTACTTTATTTAATTTTCCACTTGACCTCGCTATTATTTAATTTATTAACTTTTAAATCTCATGCACACTTTATTAAAATATCTTTATTAAGTTCCCATATTTTATCTTTTTAATATAATTTCCTATATTTTAATCTCATGCACGCATCATGCGAACTTAAATCTTTTTCATAAATTAATATATTTTCACTTCTTAATTTATTTTTGACCGTTAAATTTGATAAATATTTATTAACTTAAATAACAATAATATTTAGCATTTATTTAAAAATGAAATTTAAATATATTATTATTAAATTAAATAAAAATTATCACGTTCTAAATTTATTCTTATAACTTTTATCTTTGAATTCAATTCTTTTTATTTAATTAATTTCTCAATTAATAATTAATTATTAAAATGTCATAATAATATTCCATTAAATTAAATCATTAATTTAATCTTTTAATTAGACTTATTTAGTAGAAAATTTATCAAACACTCATAAAACAACATATGCACAAAAGACTCATGGGTTTTAAAAAGGGTAGACAGTTTTTTACGAGTCCTCCTTGCAGGACAAGTATTATAGGTTATGGTTGGGATTGGACCTGATCATTAACTTTCCATTCTCACCATTTGAGTATTTGTAATTGGGCACGCTCATCCTAGCAATTCAGGGAAGTCGATGCTCGGTACCTGCATCCTGCATAAAAGATGAGCATGTACATGTATATAATATATATCTAAACTAAACAGGCAATGGCAGGGAGTGGTGCATCGTGTAGATCCCGACTAGCAAGTGACTACGACTCCCTCCCTTAACCACATCAAACACGTCTGACAGAAAGATAAAACAAACACGCGCACCATACACATGCAAGTATGGGGTAAGTATCATAAAAATCACAAGTCTAATATCAAATGCATACATATAATAATGCATATCTATCAATACAAACATAATCATCATTAAAGACATCACGTTACATTGTTACGAAAGAAACCACATTTACTAACTAGGAATCATCAAAACATCATTAACAACACATGAAATGAAATCAACTAAGAAATTATAACCAATATATTTGTAATCCAAGTCATGAAATAATATCATAATATTGCAAATCCAATATCTCTAAAACTAATCAATGCACAAAATTGGCCTAAAAGAAATTGACAAACAAAACATAAAAGCAAACTATGGGTGGGCATTACAGTGTGTATGTAACACAAGAATCATTTATAGTGTTTATGTTTCCATTGATAAAAATGGACTTTCCATGCCTAAATTTCAAATGTTGATCGACAATCTTTTGTATTTGGAGAGATACTGCAAACCACTTCAGACCATTTACGCAAGCCAGACATCTGTAATGTTTGAGAGGTATTTGGAGAGAATTAATGACAATTCTAATCTGAATAATAAAGTTGCAAAGACCATTGACAGATTTCTTTACATTATTGGAGAGTGTGATGATACCAAGGGAAATGATGGGCAACAAGTTCAATACATGGAGATGGAAAATAACTAGTCCTAGTTTTTCATGTTTTTCACATTTTGTTCAGCTCGTGAGTTGATTATTTGAATTTCCATTACTGTTTTCAATTTGAAATGTGAATAAATATTTTTGTTCCATTATATGGAATTTCTTTCTAATTGGGAAAAAGATTCTGAAAACAAATATTTTGTTCATGCAACTTTTTTGTCTACTATATTATGCTTTAGTTTTGGAGAATATAAAAATTAAAATATCTTAAATAAATTAAGTTGTTTATGTTGAAGTACTAATCATATAGAATTGTTCTTTTAAATCAATATTTAATATTCTATTTTTGAGCTTTAAATTTTTCATGTATTATTATTTATCAATGCATAGAAGCTAAATTGGTACTGGGTGCTTTCTCTCATTTAATAATTTGATTTATTTTAATCTATTATGATGCTTCTTTTAACAAGTGCCACGTAGTGACTATTATTTGCCTAATAGTATATTGTAGTTCTAATATAAATTAATTTAGTAAAAAATATTATAATAAATTTACAAATAATAATTTAAATTAAAGTAATTAATTATATATTTATTTTTTTAAATATTATATTTTCAAAATATTGATTATTTAATATAATATATATATAATTATAATTTAAACTTACCAAAGATTAAAATTTAAAATTATATATTTATACATATTATTGTATTTATAATATAGTGAACTAACTATTAAGTAAAATTGTACTAAGTTTAAAGTTAATTTTAGAAAAAAATTCATATAATTTAAAATGTTCAAAATAATTTGACTGAAAAATAAATATAAAATGTGTTTGTGTACAATAACATGTCTTCTTAATTAATATTAATAAATTTTTTAAAATGATATCTTCTAAAAATGCGTAGTGCCTCCTAAAATATTGGCTTGTTCCCTAAAATTCGTGCATTTTGTGTATAAGATGTTAAATCTATTAGCCAATTATTGCTAAGATAAATGATTTTGATCATTCAATAATATAAAAGGCTAGCATGTTAACTTTAGGATATTTTTCAAAAAGCAAAAAAAAAAAAAATTAAAATTGAATAGTAATTGGTGGAAATAAAGTTTTTAAATAATGAGTTAAGAGAAACTCATACAATAGTATGTAGCCTTGCAAATACTAATAAAGATGAAGATTATAAATTTAAATAAAATGTCAAAAAACATTTTTATGCATCCAAAGACCTATATATTAGGATCGGTATAAAAGGTTTAGAAGGGAACTATGGTATTACCTCTAACAATGAGTGCAAAAAGGGAATACCAAAGCTCTATGTAAAGCTCATCATTCTTAAATATTTTATAATTTAATCTTTATACATTTCCTTTACATAGATTAGAACAAAATTATATGAGATTTGCAAACATATTTTCTTAATAAATATTTACTATTTACTGATGTTATATATCTAATAATTTTATTCTAGATTGATGATAAATATCATTAAAAAATTTATGTTTTGAACTTGAAAATTTATTTAAAATACTTTTCATGACAAAGTAACAAAAGGTTTGAGTGAGAGAACTAACAAATAAAATGAGAAAGTCTCAAAAGAAGGTGTACATGTAAGAAAGTGTCATACTCAAGAAGAAGTCCTCAAGAAAATTAGAATGAAAATAATTGTCTTTCTATTTTGTTGCAAAAAATGATTTTGATTTGTTACGAAAATGATTTTCTATAGGGTAGAATTTTCTAAATTCTTTTTCTAAGTTTTAGTAGAATGACATTTTATTTCTACCATTAGCATGTCCAAATACAATGGGTGCATGTTACTTTTCTAACTTTTAATAGAATGACATTTTTTCTATGATTTGCATGTCCACATATAATGGATACATTAATTTAGCTAATTTAATAAATATAAATCAATTTAGATTAAAATACATAATTTTATATTAATATATTATAAAATGAAATGCTAAATTATGAAATTAAATAAATATTGAAATAGAAGTATTGAGTTTTATGATTAAAGAAATTTATTTATTTTTGTTACAATTTAAAATTGTAATTATTTATGTGCTGTAAATGTGATTTTCAAGTAATCAATTTTTAAAAAATTTATGTTGAATTTATTATTTTATTTGACATAAAATTTTCAAAATACTAACACATAGCAACAATTTGTTTTATAAAATATGGATATTAACTATATTAGGATTGATTTATGAATATTTAAGTAATTATATATAATATTCAATTATATTACAATATTTATATTTAAGGATAAGAGTGGACTAAAATTCATACAATTTTATTTTGATTATGAAATAAATTTGTCTATTTTCTGTTAAGACTAAATGTCTATTCGTTTCATCAAAACCTCTGTATTAATTATATCCACTTTCCTTCTTGACAAAGATATCACTCCTATCAGTTCATCGTTGCACGTACAAAAACGAGTAACTTCTAGTTATTTATTAAGCTTGAGTAGATTTGAACCCAAGACCTCTCAAATAAGAAGCTCACAATTTAATAGTCTTGCCTAAAATAACATTCAACTTTATTAATGGCTATAGCATTTAATTTTTGACCTATCATGTAAAGCAACTTATAAAGAAAAAAATATCAAAAGAGATATTTGAAAACCAAAATGAAAACCATGATTACTTTCTACATAATACTTATATTATTTTATATATATTGAACTACTTTGCCAGCACATTATTCTCACAATTCAGCCACTAAAATGAATGTCAATTTTTTTTAAAAAAATTATTGAATATTTGCATTGAAGCCAAGAGATACCATAAAAGATACCAATTAAATACAACTAAGATATATATGTATATCTTTCCTATTTAAATAATAATGTACAAACTATTTGACCAATACTAATCATAATGTTAACTGACAGTTATATAACGAACTTATCACATATTTACAACCAAAATATTAAAATTTACACATTAAACGTAAATAATTAAAACCTTCATTTAAAATAGTACTTTATAAATTGTTAACTCTAATTTCCTGTTTATTTTCATCGCTGCTCAAGTTGATATAGTGTTTCATATGCATCATCATAATCAATTTTGTGGTGAATCCGTTTCGCAATGGCCTTGCGACCATGTCATTTCCTTGAGATCCCATTTCATTGACGCATTTTGTCAGACAAGTCGCGAACCTTATTGCTGGTCTTGAGCCTTCTCTGTGCATTCACGTTTTGGGTTCATGGCCAAATACCCTGATTCAAAACTCCTCTTTCAGCACAGACACAGAGGATACTGGCAAAGGTTGCAGATTATTTCTAATGTTTCAACGCCCATCTGGCATTTCACCCCTAGCAGTCCAAGAAATCACATCTATTCAACACATTCCATCAAACAGTTCGTGGGCATGGTGTTTCCATATCTTACGTACAGCATGTCGCATACCTATTCGTTTTTTATTACCTTTAGACATTATTACAAACAGTTGGTAGGCTTGCTTGAGAAAATCCATTTTGTTCATATATTACTCATCATCTAAAAATCTAACAAAATTCTTCAGGAAAAAGTAAGTGAACTTTGACTATTTAATATTTTTAGTGTAAAAATCAAATCTTAATATATATATATTTAAACTATAATAAATCTAACTTGATAACATTTACCTCAAATCAAATCTTCCTGTTCCTTTCCACACAACTGTATTCTGTGAAAATCAATACTCATTCAAGATATTTTGTCAATCAGCTCTAGTGGTTTGCCTGGTGTAGTCATTATGCACCCACTACGATTTAGGTATGGAGATTGGTGCTTATGGAACCTTCTGAAACATCTGTTAAAAAATACGTCACTTGATATTTCTCCTGTAGTGTGTGCTTCGGATTTTACTGACAGGAAGCACTGTGCAAGTACTTTATGCAATTCAGGGTGGGATTTCCCTTTCGTAATTTAAAGTGTTTTAGGATTTGAAAAAATTGCATTCACTTGCGACAACGACTTTTTTGCCTCGCAGTTTAAAATTCAACTGCAAAATTCAAACTTGTCATGTCACAGCATAATAATTGCATTTGTAAGTAGTAGAAGACGATGAATATAGAGAGCGACATAATGCAGTGACAAAACGGTGTGAGATGATACTAATATCAATAGGGCACCGTTTGGTTACGGGAATACCGGGCGCGGAATAGGGTTTTCAGCGCCAAAATCGGGTTATGGAAGAAAACGGTGGCGTTTGGTTCATCAAACGCATAACCCGGTTTCGGATTTCGTCTGCCAATTTCGCTCGAAAATTGGAAGAAATTTCTTCCAAGAAATAGGTGGAAGTTGAAATGAAAACCAGGTTTTGGGTTTTTATGAATGCGTTTGAATAAATCGTCGGGTCCGCCGAATCCGCCTTAGGTTTTTGGAAGAACAAATTGGGTTTTTTGGAAGACGACGGTTGTATTGTTTTCGTGCTCTGTTGTGCGAAGGCGAGGGTTTTTGGTTTGCTGCGTTTGTTAGGCTTGTGGGTTTTCTGTGGCCGTGGTTTGCGAGGGTTTCTGGTTTGTGGGTTTTCTGTGGCCGTGGCGTGTGGCTGTGGCATTTTCTGCGATTTCTCTTCTCCACTTTGAACAGCGGCGGCGGTAAACGGTTCTCCTCTCACACCCACCTTTGCATACTGGATTTTTTTAAGTTTTTTTGGTTCATTCAAACATAACTGTTTGTTTCAAATCTGTTTTTAAAATAGTCAATATATGTGGTAACTGTTTGTTTCAAATCTGTTTTTAAAATAGTCAATATGTGCTCACTAATAAATTCGAGTATAGTGCTGTGAGAGATCAATACCAGTGAAATGAAAAATTAAACTTTGTAACAATTTCTGGGTGTTTGTTTTAAATCTGTTTAGCAAAATAGTCAATATGTGCTCACTAATAAATTCCACTATAGTGTTGTGAGAGATCAATACCAGTGAAATGAACAACCAAACTTTGTAACAATTTCTTGCCAGTAATGAGTTCTAGTATGTTGTTGTGAGAGATGAATGAAATACCATTAAATAGAGCCAAGTCATAAACTTGTGCTCACTAATAAATTCCAATATAGTGCTGTGAGAGATCAATACCAGTGAAATGAATAACTAAACTTTCTAACTGTTTCTTGCCAGTAATGAGTTCTAGTATACTGCTGTGAGAGATGAATGCAATACCATTAAATAGAGTCAAGTCATAAATTATGTATGAATCAACTATGTATAGATCAATGTCAATCATGGCTTTTATCTATACATAATCAATATGTGCTCAATATGTGCTTAATAATGAATTCTAGTGTGTGCTCATGTGATTACCTGTATATATCATAGTGCCAATCAAGCAAAACATGGCAATCATGGCTTTTATCTATACATAGTTGACCTATACGTAGTTTATCATGGTTCAAATCTGTTTAGCAAAACAGTCCAATATATGCTGTAACAGTTTATTTAGAATCTGTTTGACAAAATAGTCAATATATGCTCACTAATGACTTTCAGTATAGTGTTGTGAGAGATCAATACCAGTGAAATGAACAACTAAACTTTGTAACAGTTTCTTCCCAGTAATGAGTTCTAGTGTACTGCTATGAGAGATGAATGCAATACCATTAAATAGAGCCAAATCATAAACTATGTATAGATCAATGGCAATCATGGCTTTTATCTATACATAATCAATATGTGCTCAATATGTGCTCAATAATGAATTCCAATATGTGATCATGTGATTACCTGTATATATTATAGTGCCAATCATAATAGCAAAACATGGCAATCATGCTTTTATCTATACATAGTTGACCTATACATAGTTTATCATGATTCAAATCTGTTTAGCAAAATAGTCCAATGAGTTCCAGTATAGTGATGTGAGAGATCAATGCAATACCATTAATCAAAGTGAATCATGCCAATGAAATGAACAACTAAACTATGGATATATCAAGTATGTATTGATCCATGCAAAATCATTCAACATACTTATGAGGTCATAAACTATGTATAGATAAAAGCCATGATTTCAAACTATGTATAGATCAATGCAGAAAGAAACTCTATTCCTATTGCCAACTATGTTACTTTTCATCTTCTAAAAGACGAGCCTCAATTTCAGCGGACCCGACGATTTATTAAAACACATTCATAAAAGCCCAAATTCAAGTTATAGTTTGTACATGTGTATGTGTACATACATACATGTGTCTGTATGTACGTACACACATACATACTTGTGTGTGTACGTACATGCATGCATACATACATGTGTGTGTCTACGTACATGCATGCATACATGTGTGTGTGTGTGAACGTACATACATGCATACATACATACATACATACATTCATGTGTGTGTGTACATACACACATACATACATGTGTGTGTACGTACGTACATGCATACATACATGTGTGTGTGTGTACGTACATACATGCATACATACATGTGTGTGCACATACATATATACATACATGTGTGTATACATATAGACAAATGGAATCAATATTATGCTTTCATTGGTATAGATAGATTACATGGAGTATAATGACACATTGTAATTTGTTCTTTATGGGCTTATGATCCTCGGTAGTTGGTACTCCTTGTTGTATTTGAATAAATAATTGACTTCTTAATGCAATGAGGCTAGCAAATAATCATGTTGTATCTCGATAGGTGATAGTTGATATTTCATAACTGATAGTGTTTAAATTGTCCACATTTCAGGTCACTAATGGATCCTATGGAGAGTATAGAGGTCCAAGGAAGCATAGTTAGGAAGACCACATACACCCGCATTCTCACAATTCTTTTTGCTTTTGTTGGCATAGCCAAAGTACTGGTAGCCCGAGAAGGTAGTCAAATGGGTAAACGAATAAGAAAAGGAAATTTCTTTTGTAGAGACATTATTCATTCGAATGAGGTGGATTGTCATGATCAGATTCGGATGAGTAGGGCAGCCTTCTTTTCTCTAGCTCGTATTCTGAGGCTGAAAGGAAGCTTGAGAGATACGATCCACTTGAAGTTAGAGGAACAACTAGTGATGTTCCTCCACACCCTTGGGCACAATATAAGAAACCGCAAGATTGCCCATAACTTTGGGCACTCAGGAGAGACAGTCAGTCGGTACTTCCACAAGGTTTTGATGGCTATCTTAGCCCTTCACAGAGATTACTTCATACCACCTAGTCCAGGCACTCCTCCTGAAATTAGTGGGAAGGATCGTTTTGAACCATTCTTCAAGGTAAATCACACATTATTACAAGTTTATTGTCTAGAATGTTGTCCTTATCTTATTATTACTTGAGCATACATTTGATCAGTGTATCATATCCCACAGGATTGCATTGGAGCCATCGACGGTACCCATATTCCAGTGCGAGTTGATGTCGACATACAGGGTAAATATCGTGATAGAAAAGGGAACCTATCGCAAAATGTTATGGGTGTCTGTTCCTTTGATTGTAAGTTTCAGTATTGCCTTGCTGGTTGGGAAGGCTCTGCTGCAGATAGCCGTGTTCTAGCCTCAGCTCTATCCAGATCAGATCCACTTGTAGTTCCCCCTGGTAAGCCAAATCACATTTTAATATACTCAAGGTTATGCTAAATGGTTCAAGTATTGACAATATACTTTCTTTATATAGGAAAATATTATCTCGTGGATGTTGGATATCCAAATGCACCTGGATTTCTCGCTCCTTATCGGTGTACACGCTACCACTTGAAAGAGTGGTCAAGAGAAAACCCAATAAACTCTGCACATGAGTTGTTCAACCATCGACACTCCTCTCTTAGAAATGCAGTAGAACGTACATTTGGTATTCTGAAGCAGCGTTTTCCAATCTTAAGACATGCAACGTCTTATGATATCATGACACAATCCTATATTGTTTTAGCATGTTGCATACTTCACAATTTCATTACGATAGAGGATGGCCTTCCATCGGAAGAAGCTATTGAAGAGGAAGATGATCGTGATGGGATAGAGGTGCCACTACTTGAGACATATGGGTTGTCTCAGGAGGATAGAAATGAGTGGGCCCAATTTCGAGAAGATATAGCAAATAGGATGTGGGAAGATTATAGATCTCGAGAATAAATGATTTATTAGAAGGCAATGTGCTTTATATGATTAAATTGATGTATGCATATACAATGATGGTGTTTGATTTCGTTATTCTGATATCAGTCTTTGCTACATTCTAATTAAATAAAAAGAACATTAACTTTCAATTTCACACCTACATTATGTACAAAAATTGTTGATCATATCTGCAATACACAATTCAACTTGAAATATAGATTACATTGATTTAAATGCAAGAAAGCACAATTATTATACATCTTTGCATTGAGAAAGTACAATAACATGCTTCATAATGGGGCTCATGACTATTTACTTGCCATTGATATCACTATTTTGTCTTACTGGTAGTTTTTTTGATGTTGATGTGTTATCATCAATTATTGCTTAAAATGTGTATCATCTTCAGTTAAATTCTTTCAAGTTTATTAAATGTTAGCCTCATTGCATTAGGATGTATTAAAAAATGATATTTAAAGTTTATCATCTTCAATTTTAAATGAAATACAGCAAGGAGTACCAAATGATGAAGATCATAAGCCCACTAGTAAGAAGAGAACAACAAATTCGTTGAAAATCCTATTTTTCTGATGTTACTGCTTGCTGCATTCTATTTAAATTTAAAGAGCAATAACTTTCAATTTCAGTCGTATGATTACTTTAAATCGTAATACGTTTACCTATTCAATATGTTAGCCTTGTTCCATTATGACGTATTACAAATTGATAGTTAAAGATTTTCTATTTTAAATTTAAATGAAATACAGGAAGGAGTACACAATGGCATATACCGAGCTCATGATGAGCATGGATGGATCTGATCATGTGAAACAGATGTGTTCTCCCATTACTTTGAGTGATATAGATGGATCCCTCGCTGTGAGCAACAAATCTTCTTCTTCAAAGAAGAAAATGTGGACAAAATCGATGGAACGCAAGTTTTTAGACTTGCTCCTTGAACAAGTCCATCTCGGACGGAAAGGTGAAGGTGGGTTTAAAAAAGAGGCATGGACTGCGATAGAGAGGACATTCAATTCAGCGATGAACTCGAATCTGTCACGAGATCATTTTAAGAATAAGCTAAAAACATGGAAAGTAGGATATAAAGTAATGAAGGACTTGAAAAATACAAGTGGGTTAGCTTGGAATGAAGAAACTCAAACTGTGGATGCTGAGGATTCAGTGTGGGATGACCTTTTGAAGGTAGGATCATCTTTGTACTCTTTTCATTGAAGAAATTTTTCCTTCTTATTTTAATAATGAAAAACTTACAACCTAATCCATCTATTAATGCTTATATGTAGAGGAGAGAATTCAAAAATGCAAAAATGTATAAGAGGTCACCTTTCCAATATTTCAATGAGTTGGCTGTAATTGTTGGTAATGACATTGCTGAAGGGTTCGCATCTACAACACCCCTTGATGCTGAAGAAGGGCACCCTATGAACGATGCATTTAATGTGCTTGATGAGGATGATACCAATTGTGGTACACCTCTTGACAGCCAACCAGATATTGATGAAGAGTTATATCATTCCAATCAGTCGAGTGCAAGTGCTAGAGGGACTCCTCCACCATCATCATCAAGGAGGGGAAAGAGGAAGAAGACATCTTTGGCTGCATCATTGGATGTGATATGCGAAACTATGAAGGAACTGAAAGATGGCCTCATTAAGCCTCAGATTGTAAAAGTGGATAAATCTGAAGATGATAATATTTTGACTACTGCATATATTGCTCTCAAAGCTGTCCCTAAACTGAGTCGAGCAATTTTCATGAAAGCACATGATACCTTCGTGCTTCAACGTGAAAGAGCCAAAGGGTTCTTGATGATGGATGAGGTGGAGAGAGTGGAGTGGATTGCAATGACATTTGGTACCATTTAGCTATTTCAGCTACTGACTGGATTGCAATGACTTATGCTGCATGATTACTCTATTCAATGGTTTTGCATTAATCTCTAATAGCACTAAACTAAAACTATATTAATCTCACATCACTATATTGGAACTCATTATTGAGCACATTTTGACTATTTAATTAGTGATCTCTCACAGCACTATACTGGAAGTCATTAGTGAGCATATATTTACTATTTTGTTAAACAGATTTTAAACAAATTGTTACAGCATGTATTGGACTGTTTTGCTAAACAGATTTGAACCATGATAAATTATGTATAGATAAAAGCCATGATTTTCATTGATCTTCCATGTATCTATACATAGTTTATGTGTTGGCTGTGTTTAATGGTATTGCATTGATTTGTACATAGTTTATGATGTCATAAGTATGTTGAATGATTTTGCATGGATCTATACATACTTGATATATCCATAGTTTAGTTGTTCATTTCATTGGCATGATTCACTTTGATTAATGGTATTGCATTGATCTCTCACATCACTATACTGGAAGTCATTAGTGAGCATATATTTACTATTTTGTTAAACAAATTCTAAACAAACTGTTACAGCATGTATTGGATTGTTTTGCTAAACAGATTTGAACCATGATAAATTATGTATATGTCAACTATGTATAGATAAAAGCCATGATTGTCATTGATCTTCCATGTATCCATACATAGTTTATGAGTTGGTTGTGTTTAATGGTATTGCATTGATTTGTACATAGTTTATGACGTCATAAGTATGTTGAGTGATTTTGCATGGATCTATACATACTTGATATATCCATAGTTTAGTTGTTCATTTCATTGGCATGATTCACTTTGATTAATGGTATTGCATTGATCTCTCACAGCACTATACTGGAAGTCATTAGTGAGCATATATTTACTATTTTGTTAAACAAATTCTAAACAAACTGTTACAGCATGTATTGGACTGTTTTGCTAAACAGATTTGAACCATGATAAATTATGTATATGTCAACTATGTATAGATAAAAGCCATGATTGTCATTGATCTTCCATGTATCCATACATAGTTTATGAGTTGGTTGCGTTTAATGGTATTGCATTGATTTGTACATAGTTTATGACGTCATAAGTATGTTGAGTGATTTTGCATGGATCTATACATACTTGATATATCCATAGTTTAGTTGTTCATTTCATTGGCATGATTCACTTTGATTAATGGTATTGCATTGATCTCTCACATCACTATACTGGAAGTCATTAGTGAGCATATATTTACTATTTTGTTAAACAGATTCTAAACAAACTGTTACAACATATATTGGACTGTTTTGCTAAACAGATTTGAACCATGATAAACTATGTATAGGTCAACTATGTATAGATAAAAGCATAATTGCCATGTTTTGCTATTATGATTGGCATTATGATATATACAAGTAATCACGTGAGCACATACTGGAATTCATTATTGAGTACATATTGACTATTTTGCTAAACAGATTTGACACAAACAGCCAGACACTATTACAAAGTTTAATTGTTCATTTCACTGGTATTGATCTCTCATAGCACCATACTAGAATTTATTAGTGAGCACATATTGACTATTTTGCTAAATAGATTTGAAACAAATAGTTACCACATCTATTGACTATGCTAAGCAAATAGCAGATAGAAATAAAACTATGATAAACTATGTATAGGTTAGCTATGTATAGATAAAAGCTAGTGATATACTTGTAAATTTCATTATTGAGCACATATTGATTATGTCTAGATAAAAGCCATGATTGCCATTGATCTATACATAGCTTATGAATTGGCTCTATTTATATGGTATTGCATTCATCTCTCACAGCACTATACTAGAACTCATTACTGGCAAGAAACAGTTAGAAAGTTTAGTTGTCCATTTCAGTGGTATTGATCTGTCACAGCACTATATTGGAATTCATTAGTGAGCACATATTGACTATTTTGCTAAACAGATTTGAAACAAACAATATGTATGTACACACATGTATGTATGTACGTACATATGTATGTATTATGTGCATATGTATGTACACACATGTATGTACACATGTATACATACTTGATCTATGCATTGCATTGATCTCTCACAACACTATACTGGAACTCATTACTGAGCACATTTTTACTATTTTGCTAAGCATGTATGTATGTATATGCGTATGTATGTATGTACACACATGTATGTACGTATGCATGTATGTATGTGCATATGTATGTACACACATATATGTACTTATGTATACAAACTTGATCTATGCATAGTTTAGTCATCCATTTTATTGACATGATTGGCATTGGTCAATATGCAGGATAGTTGTTCATTTCATTGGCATTCGCACGATTGGCATGTGAAGTCATTCCAGATGGTTAATTGGCTTTGTGTAATGGTATTGCATTGATCTGTCACAACACTATATTGGAAATCATTACTGAGCACTTTTTTTCTATTTTGCTAAGCATGTATGTATGTATGTGTGTATGTATGTGCGTATGTATGTATGTAGGTGTGTATGTATGTACACATGTATGTACATGTGTATGTATGTATGTATGTGCGTATATATGTATGTCTGTGCATATGTATGTTCACGCATGTATGTACGTATGTATACATACTTGATATATGCATAGTTTAGTCATTCATTTCATTGACATGATTGGCATTGGTCAGTACATAGTTTAGTTGTTCATTTCATTGACATTCACACGGTTGGCATGTGAAATAATTCCAGAGGGTTAGTTGGCTTTGTTTAATGGTATTGCATTGATCTCTCACAACACGTAGTTTATGATCTCGTAAACGTTTGGTATAGTTGTTCATTGCATTGTTAATTAGAGTTATATTTGAACCATACATACGTGGAATACACAAGGAGTGGCAAATGATGAATGCTCAATTGTAGAACTTGAAAGCATATAGAAATGTGATTTGCTAGATGATTGTATAGTTCATGATTCTGTCCTATGTTATATCTATAGTCCTAATTTTCTTGCATATGTTTTTATTTTTTTGTCTTTTTGTCCCTATTTGATTTCCTATGTATGTTTTCGTTGACAAGATTATCAAAAGTATTGAGGATTTTTGTTAGATGATTGTACAGTCATGATTATGTCCCATGTTATATGTATATTCCTAATTTGCTTGGATATTTTTTAAATTTCTTATTTTTTTTTCCACAATTTGGTTTCCTATGTATGTGCTTCTTGACAAGATTGTCAACGGTATTGATAAAGTGTCTTTCTCTTGTATTTTTTTATTGCTCTTGATTTGCTAATATTGCAAGACCACACATGCTGATAAAAAATGAGCTATCGGATGATTGTTTACTGTGTTTGTAAACGATCAATATTTCTGATGCCACTCCTTGGTGTATTCCATTAAAAAAATAATCAGGTTTTAATTTTTCAAGCATGTTTAGTTCATATATGCAGGATTGACCATCTAACAACACAAACAGTAATAGGAAGATTGAGCAGCATGAGAGGGTTGCCGTCGAATGTGGGGCATAAGGGCATACATCGTGGATTTCTCAGTGTTTTCGTATGTAACGGTGTGTCGTTGAATGTGGGGCATAAAGGCATACATCGTGGATTTCTCACTGTTTTCGTGTTTAACGGTGTGTTTTCACACCACCATCAAATCATGGATATTGTTCTATCAAGTTAGCAAGTTTTCATATTGTAGTAATTATGTGAAATTCATTATTAGAATTTCATGATGTTAAAATATGATTTATATGATTAATGATTTTCATGATCTTTTTTTTAAAATTGCATGTAAAATCTATGTTGCCAAAATTCCACATTTTTTAAGAGCAATTATTAACAAAGCATCATTTTTCTTGTTAAAGTTCTCATCAAATGTTTAATGTATGTGAATGTAAAATGGTATATTTTTTCCTATATAATATTTCACGTAAAATTTAGTTGCATATTTTGTTGAATAATTAACTAACTTAATAAATTTATTAAAAGGGAGAGATACATAGAGGGGCAGAGAGTGCGGGATAAGAAGGGGGGATGGAGGGACAGAGGGACAGAGTGAGAGAGAGAGAGAGGAGCTTGTGTGTTCCTGCATCTGTAGAAAGGTGTCTGTTGATGTGTGTTTTATGACTCACCAAACAGTAGAACGAAATACTGAAATATCTTATCCTCTCTTGAATATATATCTGTCTATGACCTCATCAAGATCTTCAAATGTCTCCTCCCCAATTGAAAGTATTTTCCAAGTCGAAGATAGCTAGCAAAATCCTTTTGGTCTTTTCCTCCCTCCACAATATCCTTGTGTGCATAAACTCCATTGAAAATGTTCAGTGTTAGAATCAAGTGAGTAGGCCCTTTCAAGCATGGACGCATAATACTCTCCCTTGGCTCTTTATCTGTTAGGAACTTAATGGTTTCATTCTCTTGTTCACTTCGTGAAATGGAATCCTCTTCCGCAAAATATGGATCCTTAACCTCCTTATCCTTATCCTATGCACTCTGATAGTTATCATT
The DNA here is from genome assembly GCA_028749045.1 of Cupressus sempervirens. Lineage (NCBI taxonomy): Eukaryota > Viridiplantae > Streptophyta > Pinopsida > Cupressales > Cupressaceae > Cupressus > Cupressus sempervirens. Next base: position 949,102,029 of record CM053792.1, on the reverse strand, counting down.
CTTTAGTGAACTCTCTTTGCAAGTTAACTCAACTAGGTACTTCACTTTTGTCATAGTTTTCACCCAACAGGTAAGGATGCTGCCTTCTGCAATTTTTTCTAAAGGATCTATATCTAGATCATCAGAAAGCTCCTCTTTCAATATTATTCATGTCAAGCTTGATTCCAGATCACAAATTATACGATGATTTTGGACTCTGCGGGGACAATTTTTTCCATTAACAGGGTCTATTCATTTTCTCCAGTCAGCAGATAAAATTCCTCATCCTGGGATGGCTCTTTATATGGCGATCTCAAATCCTGAAATCCATGTAACAATTCACTCTTTATGTCAGCAAGGGTTTCCTGCTTTTTATTGGATGTCCATTGCTCCACACTTCTAGCATATTCATCAATATCAAGGGCATTTAACAGATCAGGATATTTTTGACATGCTCAACAACCATTTCTTGTGTTTCCTCATCCATATCATCTATATCATGTCCAGCTTCTTCACAATATATGTCCTTAGCCATTTTCTTGGCAAATTCATATGACTTTGGATGAATTCTAGTATCATCCAATGGATCCATAACATGGTTTTCGAATGCTGCTTGTCCATTCCCTCTAACCCATAAAAAAACCAATAGCATTTATAAAGACAAGTGGCTTCATATCCTCTACAGTTGGTTGTTGTAACTATTACCTGCTCAACAGCTTCATACTTTTCATCTGGAGTAAGGAAATGTTCCAGTGAATGAAGCTTCAATGATAATATTTCTTTGCCAAGACTATATAATGTTGCAACCATGGTCAATGGATTCTGAAGATACTGACCAAGAGCCACAACACGCCTCACAATCCCTCTCTGTGTCGGCAACTAGTCTTAAGAGATGCGAGAATTCTCATATAGTGTAGGCAATAATTCATCTGCATAAACAACATTTATTGTGTCCAATCCTTCTGCCAAATCACGTGGATGAACACAAACATAGGGAGGGATAGAGAGAGGACACAAACACACATATTTAGCGGCTAAGTCACAAGGTTCAAGTTTCAATTCGAGTTCGACAATTATGAAGTTCGGATGAACTTGACAATAAATTCAATTCGACGATAAATTTGTCTTACACAATTTTTCAAAAATATATAATATATATGATCACAATTTCCAACAATGGGACAAAAAATAACTTCGTACAAATGATTGCATGTATGATTATTTTTTACTTTTCTTTGCTAATAAATAGAATTAAAATAAAAAATAATAATCATTTTATTTATTATTGACTAACAAAATAAAACTGTGAATATTCAAGAATAAATAATAATAATAATGTAGTCTAATTATAAATAAATTAAATCATAAATATTAATACTTTACTCATTCTAATCCTTGTGTTTCACTAATTAAATAAGATTAAAAAAATTTACATCAAATTCCAATTCCAATTAGAAAATGAACAACCAAATGCAACAAAAAGATATTCCTAGTCATATTCTGTTCCAATTCCAATTTCTAAATTGGCAACCAAACGCAGAATATGGATTTGAAAATTCATCTTCCGTGTCAACCAAACGGTCCAACTATCTTCCTAAAATACATAACCAGGTTTTCGAAAACCTGGTTATCAGATAACCTGGTTATGAGGAAAATTCATCTTCCCCAACCAAACGGGGCCTAGGTGAAACGGACTTCAAACTTCAAAGCATGAATATGAATATCAGTGCAATAAATATAAGGAAACAAGTTAGTTATGGTCGGTAATGTCGTTATGTTACTTCTTTTTTTTCTAATTATCGTTCTAAAAAATTGTGGTATTTGCACACAAACATGCCAAAACAATCACCATGAACACAAATAGCTGTTCACTTTTTTTCATTTTTTAGATTTCTTGATGATGATTGGTTCATTTGTCCAAAAAATACTATAATGGCTAATTGGGGGTTATAGTGGCCGGTATCGGGTGAATGTTTTAAAATGACACTTTTAACCACCTCGCATTCTATGAGTTCTACAAAAAGCTCTGTAAATGAGGGAAAGCCAAAAGGTTAGTTTTAAACTCTTCACTCACCTACGAAGGTTGACTGAAAAAATTGGCAAATTTTGACATACAGATTAGGAACTATAGGTGCACGAAGTTAGTCTTGACGACTACTAATCATTTATAAATAAGAGGTTTTCTAGTTCCGATTGTGTGTGATTTTTTAACATCAACGTTTCAGATCATACTACATGATCCATCATCAGGATGAGAAGAGCAAGATAGTAGAAATATGCAGACTGAGCCTAACTCAAGAGATATAAGAAAAGAAGTGGAGAGCACACAAATCCATGAAAAGCAAAAAAACTCACTAAATGAAATAAATGAGACTTGAGAGATGGAGGGCACAAAAGAAGTTAAAAATAAAATTAAAGGAGATGAAAATAAGAAAATGGAAAGAAAGAAGTGACAACTTAAGAGAACCACAAGACCCAAACAAAACGAGAAAAAATGAAAAAGACCACAAAAATACCTACGCATGCGAAAGTATATATATATAAACCAATAAAAGAATATAACTAAGGAAAAACTAATAAATAGTGCATATTGTTATATATAATATACAAATAAGAAATAAAATGTACTATAACACCCTAATATCTACCAAAAAAAAAACCCTAAGAAAAAAGAACCAAAATACAAGCACAACCAAAAGCAAGTAATTAAATATATAAAAGAATAAACAAATCTATACTAATTAACAACCAATACATCCTATTATGTAACACTACGAAATATACTAATATCATAGTATATATATATAATATATACCATGTAAAAAAAGCAATAATATACTACGAAAATAAAAGTACAAATATATTACCATCATATATATATATATATGAGATGCACTAACACAACCTACTAGTAAAAGCTAAAGGACAAAAAGTACACAAAAAAATGATAAACAAAGTCTAAAGCGAGTGTGTGTGTGTGTGTGTGTGTGTAGGCAAACATCTATGCAACTATAAACGCACCCATATCCAAATGAAAGTGCCAAGTATATATATACCTATAAGTGAAACCATATATATATGTGTGTAGTATATATATACATATATATATGCTCTACCAAGGCAAAACCCTAATGCATATAGACTTGGAAAATATGCATGAAAGTGTGTGTGTATATATATATATACCCACATATATAAAACCCACAAACATATAATCATGGAAATATATAAATATATTTATATATAAATATATAAGTATATTTATATATTTATTAATATAAATATGAAAAAATATAAACATATGTATATGAGATTAAATAAAGCAAATAAAAATACAAGAATATATGTATATATATGATAAATACACAAATATAAATATTAAGAAATATAAATACAAAAATATGGATTAAAATAATATTAATAATAATATTAAAATTATATATATATATATATAAATGCATGCATATATACTAGAAAATACAACTAAAAACAAAAGCATAAGCAAGAATATATATATATATATGCAACTAAATACCAAAAAGAAAACAACATAAGCAGGAAATTGATAAGGCAAAAGAGGAAGAAAAGGAATAAAGAAGCGAAAAAATGAACCCGAATGGACAACAAGAGCGATCAAGAAGCAAGGATCGGGCGAGCAAGGGTGCGAGAGAGGGAGAGAGAGGGGGGCGAGGGAGAGAGAGAGAGAGAGAGAGAGAGAGAGATCAGCACAAACCCAGGAGGGAGAACACCAAGAGAAACCAAGGAGAAAGGGAGAGCAAAAAAATGAGAGAGAGGAGGGGGGGGGGGGCAGGGAAGAAGAGGCGGAACACCAATGCAACAAAAAACAAAAGAAAGAGCACGAAGGAGAACCACTAGAGAATCAAGGATGGAGGGGTCTACCAAGCATGCTAGAATGGGGGCTGCCAAGAGAATCGAGCAGGGGGCGCCACGTATGGTTGATGGACCATCCATCATCACGGTTAAGGTTAATGGGATGGAAGGTAATGGTAATGGCCTCTTTTAGCTTCCTCTTGAAATAATTATCCTCCTTGGACATGATTTTGGTATTCTCTAGACAAATATGATGTTTGGTAGAATATGAGTGCTCAGCAAGGGCAGACTTCTGCAACCTCTCATGCCTAATGTCAGCACTGTGCTCTCGGATCCTAGTGATAACAGAGCGACCAATTTCCCCAATATAGGGCATGCCACATGAGCACTCGATCTTGTAGACACTAGAGTCAAGAAGAGAGTTATGTGAGTCCTTGAGCGGGGGGATATAATTTCTTAATTTTAAGAGGGGTTTGAAAGCAACCCAAAGGCCCTTTTTGGTTAAGATTTTGACAATTTTTTGGGAAATGCCTTCCACAAAAGGTAGAGAGAAATAATGAGGAGGAGGGTTGGAGGGGGTAGGAGGACTACTGCAAGAGAGATAAGAGGACTTGGCTTGGGTGAGAGCTTTAGAAATTTTCTTATGAGAGTACCCATTGAACTTGAAGACTTGACGTAAATGGTCAAGCTCTCGAGGTAAGTTTTCTTCGTCACAAATTCTAAAGGCTCTGAGGGAAAGAGTCTTGAGGATACCAGCTTTATGGGAAGGGTGGTGGTGAGAAGAAGAGTGGAGGTACAAGTCAGTGTGGGTGGCTTTACAGAACACCCGACGACCAAAAGTACCGTTTGACTTCTTCAGGATAAGAACATCAAGGAAAGGTAATTGGTTGCTCGATTCCAACTCCTTGGTGAAGGAGATGGTGGGGGCTAACTTATTGATGTGCTCGTGAAATTCCTCAAGCTTATCAAGGCCATGAGGCCAGCACACATTGGTGTTATCAACATAATGCTTCCACCATTTGGGTTTCAGAGGGAAGGAATGGAGGGCCATCTCTTCAAAATATTCCATGTAGAGGTCAGCTATGATGGGTGAAAGGGGGGAACCCATCGCTACTCCTTCGACTTGTTCAAGGAGGGCGTCCCCTTGCATCCTATTGTTGATACCATGGGATCCCCAGCGTACCCTTTAGCCTCTCACCTTGCCAAGATTATCTCTCCTTTATTAGGGCATTCTAACTCTTTTGTCAAAGATTCTTGTCATTTTGTCCAATTTATTCAGGATGCTAAGTGGTAACAATGTGAAATCGTGGTTAGCTTTGATGTGGTTTCTCTCTTTACCAAGGTTCCTATTCTTGACTCCGTTCAAATTGTGAGACGTAAGGTTGGAGCTGAGATCGCTACCTTGGTTGAGTTTTGCTTGAGATCCACTTTCTTCTCTTTTCAAAATGGCATCTATGAACAAGTCAAAGGAGTTGCTGAATTTAGTATCAGGCGAACTTCAACGATATTTTACAATTACAAACGTATGATGTCGAATTGGTATTTTTTGGTTTTTTGAATGATCAGAAGGCATGAGCTTGAAGGCTTTAGCGCTTCAAGTTATATTTGGACGGAATTTAAAAGGAACCAGGAATTGTTTCAGCAGCAGCACAATCACAAAAGTATTACCTCAATTGTCAAAGACTGAACAGCGAGCCGATAAATTATCTTCTTCAGAGAAACTGTTGAATCCCACCAATGCAGGGGTTACGTATTTTCGTCTACTACAGAATATAAATTGTCTATCAAAGCTAAGGCTTTGTCACGCTCATATGATAAAATGTGGGTATCTGACAAATCCAATTTTATGCAATTGCCTTCTTTACAAGTATGCCAAAAGTGGGATCTTAGGAGATGCGCGACAAGTGTTTGACAAAATGCCTGAACGAGATGTAGTTTCGTGGAACTCTATGATTACGGGATATGTGCAACTTGGACATGTCACAGAGGCACTAGAGTTGTTCTGTGAATTGCAGTGGGATGGATCAACACCATCCCAATCAACTTTTGTTAACCTATTGGTTGCGTGTGCCAATACAGAAGCTTTGCAATATGGCATATTACTGCATGCCAACATTTTAAAGTTTGGATTTGCAGGGGATATTTGTGTGGAGAATGCCCTTGTAAGATTCTATTGTAAATGTAGGAGAATTGAAGACGCGTGCAATGTGTTTGACAGAATGCTCGAACGAGATGATATATCGTGGCAATCTATGCTTTCAGGATATATACAGAATGGTTGTGTTGAGGAAGGCCTGAAGTTAGTGAGGGAGATTGTGAGGATAGGTATGGAGGTTAATCAGTTTGGTTTTTCCGGTGTCTTTAGTGTTTGCGTGGGCTCGGAGTTTGGTGAACAGGGAAAACAGTTGCAGGCGTATATTCTTAAGACTGGTTTCATCAATGATGTTTCAATAGGGAATGCGCTTATTAGCATGTATGCCAAGAGCAAGAGCATGGAGGATGCAACTAAAGCTTTCAAAGTATTATGGAGCCGAGACATCGTGTCATGGAATACAATGATTGCAGGATATGCACATAGCGGCAATGCTGATATTGGTGTGAAGATATTCTTGGAGATGCAATTGGCAGGTGTGAAGCCAAATCAGTCTACCATTGCGAGTTTTGTCACATCCTGTGCTGGCATAAAATGTTTGGAAAAGACCAGGCAGATCCATGCGCAGATAAAGAAAGTTGTGGGTGACTTGGATATTTCTGCAGAGAACGCTATATTGAGCATGTATGTTAGATGTGGCAGCGTAGATTATGCACATCATACGTTTCAGAAAATGGTGGAAAGGAATTCAATTTCTTGGAATACCATGATTGCAGGATTTTCTCAGTATGGGTACGGAAAGCAAGCTTTGCATCTTTTCGCTGAAATGAAGTGGGAAGGCGTAAATATAAATCACGCTACAATCTCTAGTGCACTCGGTGCATGTTCTAGTCCTGTATCTCTTGAACATGGCAAAGAGTTGCATTCTTTTATAGTAAAAACTGGACTAGAGAGAAATATTTTCATAGAAAATGCCCTACTTATCATGTATGAGAAGTGTGGATATGTAGAGGATGCATTCAGAATTTTCGCCAAAATGCCTGAACGAGATGTTGTCTCGTGGAATATGATGATTGGAGGATATGCTCAAAATGGTCATGGTAAGGCAGCCTTAGATTTATTATGGAAAATGCAACAAGCTGGCATGATCTTGAACCGGTTCACCTTGGCCAATGTTCTCAGTGCATGTTCATGTTCTGAAGACTTAAGAAAAGGCCAACAGGTACATGCCCGCATACTGAAATGCATGTTTCAGTCTGATGTTGCTTTGATGAATGCCCTAGTTACCATGTACAACAAGTGTGGAAGTGTAAGAGAGGCATATGAACTGTTTACAGAAATGACTACTGAAGATGCAATTTCTTGGAGCGCAATGATTGCAGGTTTTTCTCGGCATGGATATAGTAAAGAGGCATTGGAGTTATCGTTCCAAATGCATCATGCAGGCATCAAGATGCACCAGAAGACCTTTGCAAGTGTTCTCAAGGCATGTAGCAACCTAGCAGCTTTAGAACAGGGAAAGCAGTTTCATGCCCAGATCATGAGAAATGGAATGGAGTCGGATATCTCCGTTGATAATTCTGTGATTACAATGTATTCTAAATGTGCAAATATAGAGGATGCACGCAAAGTGTTTGAAACCATGGCGGGTCAAGATATTGTCTCATGGAATGCAATGATTGCTGGATTTGCCCAACATGGACAAGGAAAAGAAGCTCTTGACCTGTTTGGAAAAATGGAATTGGCAGGAATAAAGGCAGATCATATCACTTATGTAGGTGTTCTATCTGCCTGTAGCCATGAAGGCATGGTAGATGAAGGTTATCGCTATTTTGATTCCATGGAGAGAGATTATGGCATCATACCAAGAGAGGAGCACTACTCTTGCATGGTTGATCTCCTTGCCCGTGCTGGTCAGCTGGTTGATGCGGGGTTATTCATTAATAATATGCCATTTGAACCCGGATCTTTAGTGTGGCGTACATTGCTGAGTGCTTGTAGACTCCATTGTAATTTGGAGCTGGGAGAACGTGCTGCAGGATGCCTACTTAAGTTGGAACCACAAGACATGGCAGCATATGTGCTTCTTTCGAATATTTATGCATCTGCTCGCAGATGGGATGATAAAGAAAATCTAAGATATCTGATGAAAGGCAAGCGGATGATTAAGGAGCCAGGGTGCAGCTGGATTCAGGTGAAAAATAGGATGCACACCTTTGTTGCAGGAGACAGATCACTTGCAGAAACAGAGCAAATCTATGCAGAGTTGTGGTAGCCTGAATGCAGGAGCTAGGGCTAGGGAAAGAAGACAATCAGTAGCTGTTGGGGCTTAATGACTCTGATAGAGTAGATGTCATAGAAACTTCTAATAGTCGAACACAAATGTATTAATAGTCGATCATTTTTAACTTTTTTGGTTGGTGATTGACTCATTTGCGCACCACTATTGGAACATTTCATAACGACTACTGGGACATTTCATAACAACTACTGGTATTTTTAGTGTTTTTTGGTGAGCGACTATTGGGAGGTGGACATAACAGTATTGGACAAGTGTTTTAAAATGACACTTTTCGACCACTTTTCATTCAAAAGCCTCTACAGAAATATATGTAAATGTACAAATATCGAAACCTTAGCTTTAAACTCTTGAGTCACTTACAGAAATAGATGAAAAAATTCAACATAATTCAATTTACGGGAGCAAATCTATGCGGAGTTGTGCTAGCTTGAAGAATCTTGCCATTAGTTTTGAGCTTATAAACGTATTCTCTGGAACACTCGTCCAAATATCGAAAAACATCATGTGTAGTGAGCGTGGAAGTGTCAAGTTAATTAATATTCAAGCAAGTATACATTGTGCTCAATGTTGCTGCTTGCGTCACCCAGAGAATGGTATTTCTTCACGTGGTCTTGTTGGAGATTCTCTGAAGTCAGAAATATTCTTTGTGCTTGGGCTTATCGACAAACAGGAATGGAATGCTATTCGTCTTACAAATTACGTAGAATCCTGGTGATATTTTTCTTCGCTATCTGTGGTGCCCAAGGTATTTATGATTTTTATGGATGTCTTCTTTCTATGACTTAATAGAAAGCTATATTCGATCAACGAGAGCAATTTTCAGGTTGAAGCCACTCAATATGAGGGTGGGACTTACATGATTGACAGGTTTTTGAGACAAAATATTCGCATGCTTCGTCCTTCCGTTATTCAGGATATGGCAGGTTGTAAGGTGGGTTACTTTTTCATTGCTTTTGGATTGTTTTGGTTTAAAGTCAAAATTATCCGCTCGTTATCTGATTTTGGAGGTTCATTTTTTATGATTTTGGAGGGTTCTTTTTTAATGATTTTGGAGTCTTTGCATTCAGTCAGATTTGTTCATAATTATTCAATTTCATCGGTAGATCAAGAATCTATTGACTTATGTATAATTGATTTTTCAAAAGCAAATTATATGAAATTAATTTTCTGAAGTTACAATTTGTGTACATGTGTTATATGTGCTTAATTAGAGTTTTGAGCTTTTAGCATGACAGTCTTTCGATTATGATATTGCTATCATGATTTTTGAGTCAAACTTTCGATTAATTTCATTGCGAATATTTTGACTTATTTATTATATGGGAAAGCATGCAGAACTTGTCGATCACATGGCTGAATTGAAGACATTGTTCACACAACAGGTATGATATTGATAATTATATTTTAAAGCATACTTTTCCAGTAGCATCTTGATGAACATGGATGCATGGGTTATGTTGAAATTTCTGGCATGGGCTCAATGTCTTGTGCTGATCTCGGTCATTCTTAAACATCACACACTAAGGAAGAAATTAAGCTTGGAAAAATAAGTCAATTTCGACTATTTAACACTTTTAACGTAGAAATCATGTCTTAGCATGTGATGTTTAAGCTGTCCTGCTAATCACCATTCTCATTTTTTTCAAGTCTGTTCTTATCATCCCTAACTTTATTGAAATTATAAAATTAGAGAAATGGTTGCATCTGAAGCAACTTGTTTAAAAGGTTACAAGTTCTATTCGGTTTTATTCTAAATCTACTCACCACTGAAGTGAATGAGAACTTGTGCTGCACCCTTGCTAATGGCACGGACTGGATTACTCCTGCTCTGATAGCTAAAATCAGTTTTATGGTGGAAGAACGAGTGGATCATTATCTTTGCATGGTAGGCGAGTCTTGCGGATGGTGATTGTGTGAAGCATGATCACACCAATGGGCTTGCTCTCCACATGATAGAGGAGCACCCAATGGCAGATTGTGGTGTTGACATGTGACGATGGAGGTGGAAGTTTTGGTGTTATGAAGTGTTTTCTTGCCAACATCCAAAGTGTTATTGTGGTAATTTTGGCAAAAAAATTCCATTAGTTCCTCGAAGATAGTGGACTATCTCATGTTGGACTCTTCTATTATGCACCTTCCTCTGTTATCTTCTTACATTTTCCTAAGAATGAGTTGTTTTTGCTTGAATTATGTTTAAGAATAAGAAAACCCAATCTTGGGTTCATTCTAATACGATTGAGCCTTAGATGTGTTGGATATTGGAGTAAGGAAATGTAAATTAAGATAATTGTGTGTTCGACATTTGAGTTAATTAGCTTGAAAGTTTGTATTTTGCTTGTTTTGAATTCATTAAATTGTTGATTATCTCATTTGTGATCGAGGACTTCGTAAATGGTGAACTATATAAATGAATGGAAATATAAATCTATCATATCATTTTTCTAAAAAGTTCATCATATTATTTTTATTTTATTTTTTAAAGTGCAATCTAATTAGTATATTTGTAAAATAAATTCATATAAATAGATGCAAGCTTAATATTTAAAATTGTTGTTTTCTAGATTTTGTTTCTTAGTTTTATTTTGAGCTTTTGTGTCGATTACTTTATGTTAGAATTGGAGGTTTTCAACTAATCAAGGACTTAAAAATAGTAAGTGGATTAAATAGAAAGCAATTAATTCTCTAAATTTAAGAAAGCAATGAATAATTATATCCTAACTAAGAAACGGCAATAAAATGTTACATTTGTAATGTGTGGAAATAGGAAACCTAGAACACAAACTAGGAATCAAACTTCAAATCCCCATAAATTACATTGGAGAACAACCATTAGGTGCAACTATAAACCCTTGGGAGAATTGGTCACAGTGAAAGAACTAGGCTAATAGGTGTAGAATTGAAAAATGCAAATATGAGAACCAAGTGTATGTTAGAAATAGATAATATTGAGAGGGAGGGGGGGTTGAATCAATATTCTACAAACTTTTGCCCACAACTGAATATTGTTAATTACTTTATAATTTGCATATGAAAGTAAACCAACAATGTTGAACAGTAAATATAACCATATACATAGAGAACTCATAACACCATTATTTGCTAACTAGGGAAACCCTGGCCAAGGGAAAATCTCAGTGGGGATAATACCCACAAGATGATTCACTAAACAAAAGGATCATGTTAAGGATATTGACCTTGTTAGGAGTCTATGAAGTACATATAGTGTCTCGAGCCCTTGTTAGAGGACTAGGCATTGTTAGAAGCCTCAACCTTGTTAGGAGTTGGTAGATCAAATACAATGTATGCAAGAAGAGCCCATTGCCCTAATATGCAATTATACAATAAAGTTCTTCACAAAAATAGATATACATACAATACTTTCTTACTGTTGGATTCACACTTTCTCTAATCATACATCAGATTTCGCATCACATAAGACTCATATATCTTTCAAGTTGTTCGTACAATAGTTTGCATATCATATGTCTTTGCATTTTCTTCACATTCTTTACGCAAAATAAGATCTCTACTCATACTTCAAAAATTCATAATTCTTTGCTCAGTCAGCCTTCATGTCTTCACACTTCACACACTTGATAACTTATGGATTAATATCCATGAAGTTGGCTCATCATGAATTAGTAATTATTTTGTTACCAAAATAATTCCTTAAGTCGTAAAACTCAATTATCTTCTATGCTCTGTCCTGCTCTGTCAAATACTCATATTGGTATTTCAACTGTAACTTGCATCATACTGTGTGTACACATATGCACACTTAACCACGGCATCATGACATTATCATAAAGCTATCCTCACCTGCGCATAAGCTAATTTGAAGTGTGTCATCTATACACATCATACCTATCTCCGTGCGGCTATAAACTGTCTAACACTTAGACAATTTTCTAACTCTAAATGCATAAATAAAATGTTGAATATATGTTGCCATAAATGACAACACTCAAGACATCTTACTGACCATATTGCGAACAATCTCCCCCTTTGGCATTGATGACAACATTTGGAAAAATTGGCTAAGTCTCAAAATGATGTCATACATAACAAAACAAATAAAAGTAACTACCCAGAATTGCCTTCAAAACATAACAATTTTATTCATATTTTGATGGATCATTACATTCCTTATAACTCCTCACATTGATACATGAGTACACTCCCCCTTATATATACAATACAATCATACGATTTTCCTTACATATTAGTACTTCCCCTTTGACATCAATGGGAAACATGTCAAAAACTATATACAAAAACTAGGTGGCTTGTTGGTTAACTTGATATTCTGGAAAAGCAATTTGCATATACAAGTTTCAGTCTTCCCACTCACTTCTTCCAATTCTCCTTTACTGTATCAAAAATATTGATTAATGCGCATAGTGCATAGGATGTCACTTCAACTGCGTTCAAGTTAGTATAAACAAACTTATCATAGGAGGTCTTTGCTGCAAGACATTCCTCCAGTTGCTTCTGCAAAATGTTGATCTTAGGTGACAAGATTTCTATAAGAGTAGAGAACCTCTTTACAACATTTTCTTTATTATGCTCCAAACCTCTAATCACATTATGTGTAATGTCCCATTTCAGGACATTTTAAGTTTTTTCATTTTTTTGTATCCATTTTTTTAATATATTCTTATCTGATGATCTTTCCATTTTTTGGTATCCTATATTTATATGCATATCTCCAACAGTCATGCCCCTTCATTAATATTAATTACATTAATAAGATAATTATATTAATACGATAATCATATTATATATTAATTATGATTATATATTATATTTAATCATATTCTTTGTTATATTTAATCATAAATATTAATTAATATAGTATTTTAATATCTTATATATATATATATATATATATTCTTAATTTATATACATGATTATTCATTTTAATATAAGTATAATACTTATATTATACTTATCTATTATTAGATTATATATGTCAAGATGGGGATATCACAGTCCTTCCCTCTCAAATTTGTTTGTCCTCAAGCAAAATTATTCATACACAAGCTCTTTCATGGACAAGAAACATAAAAAGGCCTAGAAGATCTTATAAAACATACATCTTTAATGAAAACACGGAGCAGACACGATGCAGATAGATGAAGACATGAAGCATACATGATGCAGACACATCATACATTCTTTATAATTTTTCACAATGAAGTAGAATAAAGGGAATGATTTATAACATATAGTTCCCCAGTACACCTTTTGATTGTGGATCCTGCACACACAAATAGTTATTAGCATGTACATGTATATAATAGCTTCAAAGAAAAGATTAGTCATGATAAATTAGTTTTGAACCAATTTCCTACCAAGCCCAAGAGCGAAACTTTGTCCCTCTTGGCCTTGATGGCAGCCTTTGACATCCATCAAGGTGGTCTACTTGGCAGATTCTTAACTGAATTAAGTTGACATGATGTCAAATCTTAACTTAACCAATCTAAGCCCAAGAGCGAAACTTTGGCCCTCCTAGCCTTGATGGCAACCTTTGACATCCATCAAGGTGTTCTACTTAGATGGTAATCTTATTCTTCCTACCTAAGCCCAAGAGCAGAACTTTGGCCGTCTTGGCCTTGATGGCAGCCTTTGACATCCATCAAGGTGGTCTACTTAGGAGGTAATCTTATTCTTCTTAAATATCCTACCTAAGCCCAAGAGCGAAACTTTGGCCCTCTTGGCCTTGATGGCAACCTTTGACATCCATCAAGGTGGTCTACTTAGGAGGTAATTTTATTCACTAATTATTATAATTCATTTTATTACATACATCTATGTATTCTACTAAAATTGCAGCTCATCTAGTTCTTGTTGGTCCTTCGCATTTTCATTATGTTCTTGATTATATTTAGGTCTCTTATTTACCTTGTTCTTTGCTTCCTCATCAAGTGTAGCGTCCATTTTTCGGACTTGGCTTCTCTTCCCACATGTGTGTCCTAGTTCCCAACTTTCCTTGCAATGAAAGCATAATTTTGTTCTTTTTAGTTCGTCACGATAGCTCTTGATCTCTCTTCTGCATTTATGGCCACATTCCCATGGTTCCCAATGTCCCGTTTAAGGCTATACCTCAGGTTGCTCTTAGTTCCAGTTTAAAGACTTTAAATATTTATTTTATAGTTGGAATTATATGAAATTTGTAGTTATCTTCAAGAAATTCCAATCCTTTTAAATAATTAATATAATTATTGATAACTTGGAGATCAATTGTGTTTATAATTAGAACTCTCTCCTCATTGTATGTCAACTTAATTCTAATCTTTTAAATAATTAATATAATTATAAATTATATTTATAATTATATCAACTTCTTATTAATAATTTAATTTAACTTCAATAATTCACCCTTCACGATAAGGTTGAGACAATAGTGATGTTTCTTGATTATTGTATTGAGCGTACAAGGGCTTCACGTGGATCTGTGCTAAGAGGGGTTGCTTGTACTGGTGACATGACTAGCTTCCGCGCGGTGGACTCCCAATTTTACTTTGGTTTATTGCCTTTTTTTATTCTCCTCCATGATTTGACTATCATTCCTCAAGAAACTTGTATATCTCAGTGGTAATATTGTCTACTGGAAGTGAGACAAAGAGTTCTATGCATATTCATGGATGACTTTTAAAGATGAAAGCTTTTGTAGCCGAAAAGTTATAGTTTCTACTTTCCATGATAACTATCATATTCTCCCATTTTAATACTTCCAGATAGTAGTCATTCCATCCCAGATGAAAGACAAAGGATGCCTGAACTTCATTTGTTGTATATCAGTGTAACACTTTTCATGTTTGGTTTGGTGCACCATATCCTTTTGTGTTTGACCATTGGATGTGAGTCTTCCCATGTACTATCCTCGATCTACATTCAAGGTAGCGCTCAAACTAGCCGCTTGCTGTCTAGGATCAAGTTTGTTAATATGCTCAATGGTTCTTTCCAAAAATCTTTGCACTTTCGATACACAATTGTTACCCTCCCTTCAATGGCCACTGCTTGTATTCTCTTCATTTCTCAAGGTAGCTATGCTTGCAATCCCCTCTTTTCTCAAATCAAATAATGACTTTGTAAATTCAACACTACAATCCTGGAAATGTATTTCTCATAAGAATATCTACATTGAAACCATTGATTGGCATTAATCTATGCTAATGCTTTAAATATATCATAGAGGTGGCAGTTTGAATCTTGACACTGAGCCTCAGTTTTAAAATCACGTAGAAGGTTAGAATGTATTTATTGTATACATCTTCTCTAATGCTCGAAATGCCTTCACCATCTGACAATAACGTGTGCCACACTTCTACTAATCTCCTCAAACACACCAATTCACAAAATCTTTGTCTTCTTTTTTCTGCAACTCTATGAAGCTTTTGAAGAAAGATACACTAATATAATTGCTCCTTTGATGCATTTCACATATCCTCATGTTGGATCCATCGACAATTTGATCTCAAAAAAATTTGGATTGATTAATATTGCTATCTCCTTTTTCTATATTGGTTAATCTGTCCACTGAATACTTTCCACAGGATGGCAAGAAAGATGCTCTAATACCACTTGTAATGGTGTCCACTGAATACTTTCCACAGGATGGCAGGAAAGATGCTCTAATACCACTTGTAATGGCCCATTTCAGGAGATTTTGAGTTTTTCATTTTTTTGTATCCATTTTTTTAATATATTCTTATCTGATGATCTTTCCATTGTTTGGTATCCTATATTTATATGCATATCTCCAAGAGTCATGCCCCTTTATTAATATTAATTACATTCATAAGATAATTATATTAATAAGATAATCATATTATATATTAATTATGATTATATATTATATTTAAGTATATTCCTTGTTATATTTAATCATATATATTAATTAATATAGTATTTTAATATCTAATATATATATATATATATATATATATATATATATATATATATATATATCGTATACACATATAGTTATATGATAATATATATAATAATATATATATTCTTAATTTACATGCATGATTATTCATTTTAATATAAGAATAATACTTATATTATACTTATCTATTATTAGATTATATATGCCAAGATGGGGATATCACATTATGAATCTTCTCCACTTCTGTTCCACAATCTTCAATGTTGGCCTCAGGGAGTTCTATCTTTATAATGAGTATGTCAAGATCACTCAACTAACCCTTTATTTGATTCTCAAAATCTGCTAGGTACTTGTATGATAGCGCACACTATCCATACAACTTCTTACCTTCATCAATGTGTTTTCTCAACTCCTTGTTGCATACATCAAGGACATTTAAATTATTCCTTACATTTGTGCACACTGTATGAAGAAGTGTTGAATCATGTTTCGCTTGTGCTTGCAGTGAAGCTACCTCAGATAATGTTGTTGTAATGCTAGAAACCTAGTATGCTACGAACATTAATGACAAGTTTAACATTCACAAATCTAAATAATAGCAACACGTATGATAAGATGAGGTGAACACCATGAAGGAAGGCAAACCAAAAATCGTAAGCTCCTTGGATGTGACCTGTGATGACGTAGATGTGTCCAGATAGATAGGGGATGTGTGCTCGATTATGCTCAAGCTTCAAGTGGTGTGTTGTTATCAAGCATGGAGACGAGTGGAGGATTCAACAATGGATGTGTAGGTGGGTTTTGACATGGAAATAGCATAAAATGGCTATACTATAGTGGTTAATGGGGTATTATAAGTTTGCATTGGTAGATGATGGATTGTGAGAGGGGAAGTGCTCAATTTATAGGCTAAGGGGTAGTGAGATAGAGGGTCAGGATGTGAGGATGGAGAGAAGGTAAGGAAGGGCTAGGATGCAATGAGGGGAGAGTACATGGATTGTGGTTCTTTAGGGCTCTCGCCTTGCGACAAGTGTCACAAGGGGATTGGGTGGTCAAAATGGAGGATGAAGGGGAGTAATGAGGGAGGAAGAGTGTGTAAGAGGGATGTAAGAGGCATTAATGGCATGTAAGATCCATTAATGCTCTTGGATAGGGATGGAAGAGGACAAGGGAGACTATTAACCCTTGCTTAAAGTTGTGCACATGTTTAGGAGGGGGATTAGGCTTAGTTTAGAAAGGGGGTTAAGAGGCAAGTGGCTTAGTTTTGATGGGATGGGTTAGTTAGGTGGCTAAGTGAGGTTAGTATGGGTGAATGGGTTGGATTAAGGGTGAAGATAGGTTTTAGGGATGGTTTAGGGGTTTAGGATAATTTAAAAGGGGGTTGAGAAATTAAATCAAATAGATTTTGACATTTACTTAATTTAATAGAGGAATAGGGATTTAATTGATAAATTGATTTTGGGTTATCATTTGATTTTATCAATTGAACTATAGTTAATTAAATTAATTAATTAACTAGGGGATGACGATTAATTAATTAAATAATAAATATTTAATCAATAATGTCCTAAAAGATAACTAAATAAGATTACCTAATGGTGTAATCAGATTTAGGTGTCTACATTTTGCCCCTCTTTGACAGTGTTGGGACTACATGCATTTACCTAAGTAAGCTTAAGTAATAGAATAAATAATTAATTATTAATTATTAATTTACTCTAATACCCCCCCTTAAGTGCAACTTAGGGGAATGCCTTAAGCTCACAAAACTAAGATGAAATGCAGAATGGGTCTCGACAACAAGGCCATGTTAGGTACCCATGTGCAATGCAAAGAAATGCAACCTCTATGAATGGGGAAAGAGAGAAAACCACGTGGGAAAAACCCTCCCCCAAAAAGAGGTAAGAACATGCTGAAAAAATGAAGGAAGGAAGGCCTCAACAAGACCCCCCAAGGACAACTTCCACCGAAAATGTTTCAAGAGATTCTCTCAAAACCATAAGTACAACTAGCACCCCCCACCCCCAAAATGATGGAGCTCCTATAGAAATGATTGAACCAATGAAACTCTAATGCGGAAGGAACAAGGGAACATAACAAGGAAACCCCTGAATGAGAGGGGAAACTGGAAGGCCTAGCTGATGCCCAAAGGAAAAAGTACGAGGATCCAAAAATTGAATCCCCAAGTCAGGTGGGATGACACTGTCATGAATGTCCACTGTAGTATCCACAACAAGTGTACCTAAAGTCTCAATGAATGAAGCTGGAGGATCAGGTAGAGCGGAAGAAGAATCCTACAAAGGAGAAAAGCCTTCAACTAGATGTGGTGTGGCAGTCAAAATAAGGATCTCAAGAACAATACAAAGGTTCAAGTATCCTAACTGCACCACATGATGCTCCTTCGAAAGAGAAGTAGTGTGCTCCAAAAATGGAGATGGTGTACCAAAGTGAGAGAAGGTGTAGAGAGGAGTGGAAGGATCAACTACTCCTATAGCAATAAGACCTCTTGTTACACGATCCTGAATGAAGATTGAATCAGCAGTGAACTCAACTGTCTTCCCTGATCTATTGCGTGTAATCTAAGAAATCGTGAGAAGGTTGGCAGACAAAGATGGAACATACAATACATCATTGAATATACCATCCTGGATGTGAACTTAACCTTTCTTGCAGACTGGTAGGGCAGTGTTATTCCCCATGAGAATATGAGGAATATGAGAAGCCTCAAGAGTAGAGAAGACACCTTGAAAAGATGTCATATGGTGAGAAGCACCTAAATCTAGTATCCAAGGAACCTATGAAGGAGATGCAATGGAAGCCTGTAATGCATGACCCTTTCCAAGATTTGATGTAGATGGAAAAGATGTGGAAGAAGACTGAAAGGTAGACCCTTATGAGGTATAAGAGGATGGAGAAGAAATAGTGTTCTTCTGAAGAAGAGCTTTCAAATCTGCAATTTGTTTCTCATAGCCATCAAATCTCTTCTAAAAATAATGTGCCTCATCATGAGATCCTTTCCAACAATGGGAATAGGTGGGAGTCTCAGTCTTCTTTTTCTCTTTCTTCTTAGAAGATGATGAACTAGTAGAAGAGCGATCTGATATCTGCTTCAACTTCTGCTCCCGTGTATCCTTGACAAGCAATGCCTGCAACTATGAATCTAAAAGTGAATCCATTTGATTGATCTTGGACTATTCCCGAGTTAACCGATCACAAAATATCTCAAATGAAGGCATTTTGTGTCTATCACCCAATGCATCCATAGTGGAGTAGAAAGTAGAAGAGAAGATCTAATACTGTCCCCTCAACTTTAAGAGTATCAAAAAGATACACTCATCATCTATCTTATTTTTCCCACATCCCTACAAAAGTGTACGCAAAGATTTGAATTTCATCAAGAAGTTCTCAATGGTGGGAAAGTTGTCAAGTGTCAAAGAAGTCAATTTTGCATCAAGTTGAAGTGCCCAGAACTCATTCACTGTGCCAAACAAAGTCTAAAATTTGAGCCAATAAGCCCGTGGAGTGGTCAAACCATCGAAGTGAAATAGTAGACTTTCTGAAATATTCAGTGCAATCAATCGCATGGCCTCATCCATTTTGTTCCTATGCTAAAGAACCTCAAAAGCTCATGTAAGAACAGGTTGATTCTCATCCAAACATGACCATAAGCCCCTTGACATGAGAAGTTGTGTCATTTGTGCCTTCCAAATGTGATAGTTGTGTGGTGTGAGACAGGGTATAGATTGATCTTCCATTGAGAGAAAGAAGAAGACGGAAGTAGAAGGGTCTTATTCTGAAGTAAATTATAGAAAAGAAAATGCTCCCCCCCACAATGTATAAATTGGGCACTCTTTACTTAGTGCGATTACAATAGCCAATTTAGGGTCTATTTCTAAAAGTAATATTTCTATCTACAGAACCTATAATCTAATTGCAGATCTAAAAAGTAGACTAAAAAATATACACTTTCAAAAAAAATATAACTTGATTATGTGTCCAGATGAGCCTGTACTAAGCATTTGAAGTGGCCAAAATTGAGAATTGCGAGTTGTAGAAAAATTCAAGAATAGAGATCCCAAACCATCTGCACCAATGTGTAGATCATGAAATCCTACCCCAAAACAAAAAAAAGTTTCTTGAAAAAATGAGTCTGTATGAGGAAGATATCGCTATTTGAAAATCACCTTTATAGTTATTTTTTCTGAATCGTTGTCATTGCACCACCAAAAAATAAAGAAAAAAGCCCAAAAAAATCAGATCTATTATGTCAAACCCTCTTTCTCCTTTTCTCCAAATACTAAAAAAATGCTCTTCCTCCCGATTAAAGAAAAAAACACAAACAAACTAGGCTTTATGTCTTTGAATCGTGGCTTCAAAAATCTTTCAAACCAAGAAGCAACAAGGAGGCTCTGACACTATGTAGAAGTTGATGAAATCCAACTCTGTAACTCCCCAAGATTACCTACATGCAAATAACCTGTTGAAGGGAAACCAAGAAGGAAGAGGTGGAGCTTGGAAAAACCCTAAACGGACATGATAGAGAACATATTGCAAATAAGGAAAATGTATTTACAATAAAAAATGAGATGAGAAAATACAATGAGAGAGCCCGAATATAAAGGCCTCATGGAAGCTTGTAGAACAAGCTAGAAAGAGGTAGAAGATAAGGTGACAACTAAGCACACTTCCACAAAAAAGTGGAACATACTAGAAGGGAACAAACTCCCATGTTGTCAACAACTCATTACTACAATTATTAACTACATGCATTTACCTAAGTAAGCTTAAGTAATAGAATAAATAAATAAAAATAATTAATTATTTACTCTAACAGAATAGATTACGTGATGTCCCCTCAAGAAGGTGACTGAGAGAAAACAAAACTCGGTGACTTATTGAAAAGTTATAACAAGTTTACGGGAGCAAGAGGATATAGAAGGGAAAAATGAGTGTTAAAAGGATAATTACAGTGTAATTACAATAGAGCAGGAGTAAAAGATGGGTTTAGGAGGGGTTAGAGAAGGAAAAGGGTGCCATACAGGGCCTATAAGGGAGGCAGGAGGGGTAGAAAAGGTCACTTTCTCTCATACCGACATCATTACATTATTATTTGGAGCTCTGAGCTAGATGATGCAATGGTTGCGCAGGGATGACCGGAGTATCGGGTGGACATGGTACGACAAGTACCGGTGCAATGAACACTAGACCAATTGGTAGGGTTAAACAAATTTTCCTTGTGATTAATGCATTTCATTTGGTAGTGTTCCCCCAATTTAGAAAATGTGTTCCCGCAGGCACGAGTCTGACGGGATTGCTCTAGGGATCGACAGGACCACAATCTTGCAAAATCATCTAGAGGGTAGGGGTAAAAAATGGTGTCGGAAGCCATTTTTGCAAGATCGCGAATGTGTTAAGCAGTTATTCTGAGAACACAAATCTGCCTACAATTTTATGTTGGGTAGCGAGTTCGTGAGATAAAACGTGTTCCTTCTTGTTGAAGCATGGTCTCATGGTGAAGGCTAGTATTAAGAATAGGTCAACATGGGAATGAAGAAAAGTTTGACTGGCAAGGGGAATAGGTTGGTCACATTCCCACGGTAAGCTAGGGCGGTGGGAACGTGGGGGTGCACCTGGGATAATAGGAATGCCAGGTAGGGTTTTTTTCGATTAGGGGGGAGTCAAGGAGTGATCCCACTATAAAATGTAATGATAGGAACGAGGGTGATGATCACTCGTAGGAACGCTCTAGTAGGAATGCTAAGAAATGGTAAAGTACAAATTTTGGTGGGAAAAGAAAAGGGGGGTGGGGGGGTGTTTGGGTTATGAATCATGGTTACACTATGTAGAAAGTGAAAACTGACGTGAGTGTTGGCTTGTACGTAATGGTCATTGGATGCTTTGGTGTCATGGGAGTGACGTGCAGTTGTGCTATGCACCAGAGAGAAGTTCACACCTATAGGCTGGGCGAGGATCGATGATATCGGACTGGGGTACCTTGCCAGGTTACCTCACACATAGACATATATGGCAATGGTGACAACCTTATGTGAGCAATGACATAGTGAGACCGACACATTCCACTTATCGACAGGGGAGATGATAGTGACCCTCAAGGATGTGTATAGGATCTTTTGGCTACCTGTGTGGGGGATGTCAGTGATGGCTAGTAGGGAGATGATAGGAGAGGCGATAGTACAGTGATTGGTGCGGCCCAGAGTTTAGTATCATATTCAAAGTGGCCAGTTTTCTCTAGATGAGCACTTGGATCAGGTAGTGGTGGAGAGGAGGATCTATTTTTATGTATATGAGCTAGTTTCAGGATATATTGCCCTGGATACTAGTGATATGAAAGTTATGTTGGCATTGATACTGATGATTATGCAAATTGTGGACGACGGAGTCTCCACGACATAGGGCTCATTGATGTTAGTCGAGCTATACTGAGATCTCCATTAGATAGTATACCAAGGTGTAGGGCATCAAGGGAAGAGTATGGGGTTTTCAACAATGTTACAGATGTGGGCTTGGGAGCACATTGTGGCATTTAGGTCAATTGCACGAAGGGATATGTAGGCAGAGGAGTTGGTTGTGTATAACTGGGATGATTCACTTACTTATCATCATACAGAGGAGGTGGACTACTAGCGATTCTAGTTAGATGAGATTCAAGTTGTCACGTGGAGGCCATACATGGGCCTCGGGTCATGGGCGAAGGAAAGGCATCATTTACCATACACCATATTTCCATGTTTTATTTTTGGGTGGTGAGAGTACATCGCAAAGCAGTACCAACCAAATAGGGCCCTTTGACAGTTCAAATGGCCACAGGTTGCCCCAGGGGAGCCAAACTAATATCAGTGCATGATGTGAGAGCTAGTTACTATTTTTGGGCCTACACTTCAGAGGGAGGGGTTGCTACAGGCATGGCGAGACTTAGTGCCATAGGATTGAGATTGGTTTGGGGATGTTGCAAATGTAGGTTTGACTCAGGAGTATGAGGATGGGTTTAATTGCCCTAGGCCAGTAGGTCGAGCCCAAGTCACTAGAGCAGTAGTAGTGGCGGGAGAGATTTCCCAAGTGACAAGGTAGGGGAGATACGTTACCAAGGGGTTATGATAGTGAGTAGAGGTGGCTATACAGGAGGAGGCATCATTGAGGCGAAGGTAGAGGGTTGTGAGGGAGGAGAGACAGAAGGATGCTAGGCTACAACTCAAGAGGGGAGAAGATAGGTCAATGAAGGAGAGGAGACCATAGGAGGAGGATGGACAAGGGCCGCAGGGGCCAACAGGTGAAGGAGGAAGAGGATCATCATCCAGGGGAGGAGATGATGGATTGACAGGTAGGTATGCATCCCTACAATAGGCATACAAGACGATTAGCCAATTGCTGTAGGATACACAACAAGAGAGGGATCAACTCAAGATAGAGCGGGACCAATTCTGTAATGAGTGTGATGTGGTGTAGGGACATGTGGATAGAGTAGGGATAGAATTGGGGATTCTATGGGTGGAGTTCGGACATTTGGAGGGGAGGTTGGAGGTAATGGTTTTAGAGAGATAAATGTTGCAGGAGAGGATGGACACCATCCAGAGGAGAGGAATAGATTAGTGGTGGAGGTAGCGATGTTGAGGGCATAGGTGGTGGTCAGTGGAGGATTAGAGTATTTGAAGAGGTTGCAGGGGGAGGTGGAGGATCTACAGGAGAAAGCAGGGTTCTATTGCGGGAGATATCATGTAGTGGTGCCAACTGAGAAGATAGAGCATTATAGATGGCCGACATAGTCAAGTATAGTTAGGACCCATATAGGCATGCATGGAGGGGGAGAGAGTGGATGGAGTACTGGGGGCTCACAAAGGATTGGTTGGTCTCAATGCATAGGGCAGAGCTATAGAACAGGGTAGAGTCGGAGGCAAGATAGGGGAGCTAGTGGGAGGAAGGATGAGTTAGAGAGCTCAGATATGAAGGAGGAAAAATGAGGTTGTCACCTCCACCAGTAGCAATGTCGAATGTAGAGAGGGACACCCATGAGTCTCATGATGAGGAGGAGCAGTGATATGCTGCATTTTGTGCAGTATTCTTGGATGTATTTTTGCAGGCATGGATCTGATGTATTGATATGAGCATTTGTACTATATGGATACTGGATATTTGAACTATGATGGACTTTAGTATTTTTGTAGGGATGGGTGATTTATTCTTTATTCTTTGTGGGTGTGATATATAGATATGATCATTCTTTGGGGTGGAATATGGATATATGGAGTACTATGTCGTGAGTTATTTTTTTATGTGAATTTTTGTATGAGATATATATGTGTTGGTGTAATTAAGTATTTACTAATTACACTTTGCTTAAGTTTACTTAGGTTAATGCTTTAGCATATTAGTTGTCATGTAGACACCTTGGAGTTTGTATATTCGTATGAGTTGTCATGTTGACAACACAACAGTTTGCACTCCAATTGAGTACATGTTGTCTTCTACATCTCTTTACGAGATACACCTTTGTATTCTTATCCTCTCATTGTTGCATGTACATTCATCCACAATGGAGGATAATCCACTCTTGGTGGACATGTGCTTAGTTTTGATTATTATCTCTTTGCTAATTTCTAGTCATCCTAGTTGCACTTATATACAGGCACTCCTATTGTATATTCATCTAATATTCATTATCATTTTGATCATTATTGAGATTCTTATTTGATCATTATTTTTCTCTCTTGTGCTATCTTCTGAGCTTCTTGATCTTGGCATTGAATTATTGCCTTAGGAAAATTCTTACATGGTATCAGAGCTATAGGAGTTTCATTGCATAGCCATTGGAGAGATTTTTTTTGTAGGTCAAGATTGGAGCTTGCTAATGCAAATTAGATGTTGGTATCACATTCAGAAGGTCAAAAAAACCCCAAATCGATTTTTTTTTCATCAAAATCAGACATCTGAGGTGAAATCATAGTCATTTGATTTTTGGAGGTGTGATGATGACGATTCAGAAAAAATAATTACAAAAGGGATTTTCAAACAACAATATCTCCCTCATACGGACTCCTTTTTTCGAGCATTTTTTTTTTTGGGGGGGGGGGGGGGGGGGTAGAATTTCGTGATCTACACATTGGTGCAGGTTGTTTGTGATCTTTGTTCCGAAATTTTTTTAAAAATTGCTAATCCTATTTTTTACAACTTCAAAGGCTTCGTTCAAGTGCATATGGACACATATTCAGGTGCTCTTTTTTTTTGAAAGTGCATATTTTTTGTTTACTTTCCAAATTTAGTATCAATTTGGAGTAATTTTGAGTGGACATAGTACTTTCAACATTTGGTCATTTTTGGCCTATTTTGGTACTTGTAATTAATTAGATCCTTGAGAGGTCTTGTGTCTTATCTTGTTGAGTCATATATAGCTTCATATTTTCAATGGTAAATATAACAAATCAAAGTTTCACTTTGGCCCAAAATTGACAAGTGGCTAATTGTACCCACACTAAATATAAAGTGCCAAAAGCATCACCTTTGGGGAGGTTCTTTGATTGAGTAATTTGGGGGGGGGGGGGGTGTCTTGTGTTCTTGTGTCTTTCTTTCTCTCTTGTGCTCTTTTACTTTTTTCATCATGGGTTCACCTAAAACTCCACTTTTAACTTTATACAATTATACTATATGGAAAGATATTGTATGGAGTAGACTAATGAAAAAAGGTTTAAATCTATATGTTGATGGTACAATTGTAAAACACACTGATGTTGATGCACAAGTTGATTGGCAAATTAAAGACAACTAGGCTTTAGGAATTATTAGGAGTTGTTTTCATAGAGATCTCTTCTTATATATTTCCAACTTTAAGGATGTCAAGGGTGCTTGGGACAAACTTGAAGGGTTGTATGGTAAGGTGGATGAGGAAAAGGGATTCCGAATTGAGGATGATCTACTTTTCTTGGATCCTAAGAATTTTGACACAATTCAAGACTATGTCAACAAAGCTAATGAGTTGAGAGCACTACTTAATGATTGTGGTAATCCCATGAAGGATGATAGATTGATTCATCACGTCTTAAAGAGACTACCTTCAAAGTATGTGTGTTTTTTTTCAAGTTACAACACTCACAAGTTGACCATGGGAAGTGCCTTCCCTAAGCGTTCATTTGATGCATTTTTAGAAATGTTGATGTTGGAACAATCCAAGTTAATTGATATGAGAATTTTCAAGTCATCAAAGTCTAAGGCATTGATGGCTAGTAATGAGAACTAAACAAATCAAGGTGGAAAACGTTTCACCAAGAACAAGAAAAAGCAGTGGAAGCCAGAATCACAATCAGAGACAAAACAATCTTCCTCCTCACAACAATGAAATTCTTCTTCCAACAAGAAGGGAAACAACAACAAGGATAAACTATTTTGTGCATATTGCAAGAAACCAAATCATGATGAGCATCATTGCAAGACTAAGAGAATAGATGAGTTGGAAAACTTACTTAGGAAGAACAAAATCAATGTGCCAAATGCTTCCAAGGATTCAAATCCATCCACTTCAAAGGGAAAAGGTAAGCACTTGTGGCAAGTTCAAGTTCTTCAGGAGAATGGATTCTTGACTCAGTTGCCTTGCATCATATGGGTTCTTCAAAAGGACAGTTTTCTTCATTGGAGAAATCTAAGGTACCTCACATCTTTTTAGGGAATGCTATACAAGTGGAAGTTGAAGGGAAAGGACAATTTGAGATGAAAAATTGAGAGCTCAAAGATGTTCTCTATGTTCCTAACCTTAGCAATGGTGTAAAATCTTAAGGATGATTCATTGGTTGCAGTGGGTAAAGTTAATCATGAGACAAGGCTTTATTCTTTCTCCCACTTTGTGTCTAAGTCTCCTTCACATGCCTTGTTGACACATTCACAATCACAAAGTAAATTATGACATGAGCGGTATGGACATCTTGCCTTCCACTATCTTCATTAGCTTAGCTCAAAAAATATGGTCAAAGGTCTACCTACAATCAACTTTTCTAAGAGTGAATATTCAACTTGTTCAATGGATATGCATCTAGAAGAGAAGTTTGACAAAGGGAAGTCTTGGAGAGCATCAATTGTTCTTGAGTTGGTTCACATGGTTTCAAGAGGCCCTGTTTCAGTGACATCGGTTAGCAAGGGTCACTATGTCCTCACTTTCATTGATGACTTTTCATGCTACACATGGGTCTACTTTCTTGATCACAAGAATGAAGCGTTTGATAAGTTTCTAGCCTTCAAGAATCATGTTAAGAAGAAATCAAGTAAAGCCATCAAGGTTCTTTGTATGGACAATGAAAGTATATATATGAACTCAAGATTTAGAGACTTTTGTGAACTTGAGGGTATTGATCTTCAAAGTCCAGTAGCATTTAGTCCACAAAATACAAGTGTTGCAACAATGAGGATTAGAACTCTGAAGTCAATGGCAAGTTGCATGATTCAAGCTAAGTATCTTGATCCATCACTTGAGGTAGAAGCTAGAATTAGTGACAATCACATCCTTAATAGGTCTTCTCATAATATCTTAGATGGAATGACTCCTTTTGAGGCATGGTGCAGAAGAAAATCAGTTGTGAAACACTTTAGAGTTTTTGGTTCTCCAACATGGGCACACATATCTTCAAGGGAATGCAAGGCACTGCCACCATGACCTTGTACTTTCATTGGATATGAAGAAAGTGTTAAGACATATAGACTTATGGATCCTAAGACTCATGTGATATTCATAGAGAGGAATGTTCACTTTGAGGAAAGTTCACCTAGCTTATCCTCTAATCCTCTCCATACTACATACATTGTGGAAATTGATAGTGACAAAATGATAGTGATTTAACAGGTTTAGATGTGGGGGATCCTTCTGACAGATGTAGGACAAAGTCACAACATTAGCACATTTTGCATGCATACATTGGTACAGTGATAGGTCTATGTAATTTAGTATAGTTGGGTACACCTTGTCTTTCAGTTCTAGCATCAAGGGATGACTACTTGACAGATATTTAAGGTTTGTTTATGGAGTCCTACATAGTAGATCTGGGAGACATTATTTATGATATAAATTTTCTCTTTGATGAAGAAGATCCTTCTTCAGTTGTTACAGGGGAACACTCAGACCCTCTTGTCCATTATCTACATGATTAATCTTACAAAGTTGATATGATTGTGGATCCTTATGTACATTAGTTACAATAGGTCTCTTTATCATTCAAGGAGATAGTTGGTTCTTTGGGATATTTTCTACATCCATCCTTTCTAGATTCGAACTTGTTCTTTTTAGTAGTGTTAGAAAGGGTGACCATTAGTATCGACACAAGGACAGTTGAGCAATTTTTAGAGACACCATTAATCTTTGGGATTCTTTCTACACATTGGGGAGCATCTCATATGTACCTATGACATTATTTCTTCCTAAGGGGAGGAACATTATTTAGCAATCATGGATTAGGTTCTACATTCATCTTGGAGTAGCTATCAATGATAGGCATTCTACATTGAGGGAGGGCTGCCTTGTCTCGTTTCTTCTTCTTCTACTTCTTCTCTATTATGGTGGGGACATTTTCCTCTTTTGGGCTTGTTTTGTTCTCATACTTCTCTATTGTATATACATGATGTATGTTTTAATGGGAGGTCTTAATTACTACATCCATCCATGCATCTTGTTTTTGCATCTCTCTTTTAGGGGGAGGGTTTTTCCCATGAAATTTTCTCTTTTTCTCCACTTTATGAGAGCTTGCATTGACATGGGTACCTAACATGGCCTAGTAGCCAGGACCCATCTTGCATTATCATCTAGATTTTTCGAGCTTAAGTGCATTCCCCTAAGTTTCACTTAAAGTGGGGTGTTGGTGTAATTAAGTATTTACTAATTACACTTTACTTAAGTTTACTTAGGTTAATGCTTTAGCATATTAGTTGTCATGTAGACAACTAGGAGTTTGTATATTCGTATGAATTGTCTTGGTAACAACACAATAGTTTGCACTCCAATTGAGTACATGTTGTCTACTACATCTCTTTATGAGATACACCTTTGTATTCTTATCCTCTCATTTTTTCACGTACATTCATGCACAATGGAGGATAATCCACTCTTGGTGGACATGTGCTTAGTTGTGATGATTATCTCTTTGATAACTCCTAGCCATCCTAGTTGCCTTTATATACATGCACTTCTATTGTATATTCATCTAATATTCATTATCATTTTGATCATTATTTATCTCTTTTGTGCTATCTACTGAGTTTCTTGATCTTGGTGTTGAATTATTTGCTAAAGCAAATTCTTACAATATGGTTAGATATGCTGACATGGTTTTATGTAGGATGTGATGTTTATGAGATGTATGATGTTATTGACACTTTGTGATGCAAGATGTGATGTGTTAATGATGAGATAATGGATGGTATTGATGCTTTGTTATGTAGGAGGTGATGTGCTTATGATGAGATATTGGATGGTATTAATGCTTTGTGATGCAGGATGTGATGTGTTTATGATGAGATATTTGATGGTACTGATGCTTTGTGATGCAAGATGTGATGTGTTTATGATAAAATATTGGAGATAGTTCATGATGATGTCTATGATAGCTTAAAAAAATGGAAATGAATCTAAGAGATGATGATGGATGCAATGATTTCTAACATTATGATGAGAAACATAAATTGAATAGACTTTTTAAATGATGATAATGAAACATGATAAAATGACTATAAACCAGGATGATGAAATACAAGAAATGAGTGTAAATTATGATGATGATCATGATAAAATGGACATAAACTATGATCATGAAACATGATAAAATAAACTTAAACTATGATGATGAACATGATAAAATGAACACAAAACTATGATGATGAATTACGATAAAATGAACTCAAACAATGATGGTGAAACACTATAAAATGAACGCAAACTATGATGGTGAAACATGATAAAATGAACTCAAACTATGATAGTAAAACATGATAAAATAAACTCAAACTATGATAGTGAAACACGATGAAATGAACTCAAACTATGATGGTGAAACATGATAAAACAAACTCAAACTGTGATGGTAAAACATGATAAAATGAATTCAAAACTATGATGATGAAACATGATAAAATGACAAAACTATGATGGTGAAACATGATAAAATGAACTCAAAACTATAATGGTGAAACAAGATAAAATGAACTCAAACTATGATGGTAAAACATGATCAAATGAACTCAAACTATGATGGTAAAACACGATAAAATGAACTCAAAACTATGATGGTAAAACAAGATAAAATGAACAAATGAACTCAAACTATTATGGTGAAACATGATAAAATAAACTCAAAACTATGATGGTGAAACACGATAAAATGAACTCAAAACTATGATGGTGAAACATGATAAAATGAACTCAAAACTATGATGGTGAAACATGATAAAATGAACTCAAAACTATGATAATGAAACATGATAAAATGAACTCAAAACTATGATGGTGAAACATGATAAAATGAACTCAAACTATGATGGTGAGATATGATAAAATGAACTCAAAATAATGATGGTGAAACATAAACCTAGGGTTTATGATTCTTAAGTTTATGATAATGAAGATGAATGTAATGTTTAGGATAGGGAAAGTGAATCGACAGATTCTAGTAATAGAGGGATCTAAAGCTATGATAATGCAAAGATGACCCAAGAATGAACTATAAAGATCAGGATGAGTGAAATGATGAGCGAAGTGGGGTTTAATGTACTAAGATGATGCAAATGATGACTGAAAATTGGAAAAGTGGTTATGGGAATGTAGAGGGAGATGAGTAGACATAATATGAAATGTAAGTAGAAGGATAGGGAAATGTATGTGGGTTGTAGGAAGGCAGTGTAGCATATCACTAATCAACCATACCCTTGGTCTGAGGGCAGAAATAATATGCACAACTTTAAAAATAATGGTTATAGGAGACTCAGGGGGATGAAAATGGGTAGGAGATTGGGACAAAATGAAGAGGTGACAATATGGTAGAATGGAGCTTGTGAAGAAACAGGTGGGTAGATAAGATAGATGTGTATGGTAAGAGGAGAATGTATAGGATGTGGGTAGTATAGATGCGTGAAAAAGAGGTATGAACAAGTAGCTCTTTGTATGGGACAAAAATGACGAGGGTGGGGTACTTCGTAAAGAAGTACCACCATGTAGTGTGAGCACTTTATTTGATATAGGAATATTAGAGATATGCCAAGTTTTGTAAGAACGTCAAGGCCTTTACCCAAATATTACATAGGACTGACTTGAACAAGTATGCAAGGATCACCCTGGCATCACACATGAGTCCCAAATAAATCAATGTGGAAATGATGTTGGGTGATCCACAAGCAAATGATATTTCCCAACTACATTATGTAATCACGAACACAAACATGTTTGGAATATGCAAGGGTCATATCCGATTGACTCACAAGTAGAAAAAAACCTTGATCAAAACCTTGCTTTTGAATTGCCCCAGTCAAAGCTCACCATGATATAAAAGATCACGGTGACCATGAGGAGGGAACAACTAAATTACTTAGAAAAGATCCATTTGAAGAAACTACAAAAAACCTAACATCAAAAGAAAGAATAAATACATGAAAAAAAACCTATTTCCAAAGAGATCAGTATGACTAGATACTAATAGGTCAATGTTAGGTATGAGGAAGGATGCATCCTGTAAGAACCTAGTGACAATATTTGGGACTATGATATAATTAGCAACTATAACTTTCTATAGACAATTGCTGGTGATGTGGGGTCTCACTATAGGATTATAAAATGTACAAGTGTGACTATACAACATTTGGATGATGCAGATACTATGGTAAAATATGGTAGTGGGTTTTCATATGATAGGGAAAAGCTCAGGATGAGGAGATAGCATGATACATATAGTATTGTTATTATTACAAGGGTATGATACATGGGTATGGTACAAGAGATAAAATACAACTAATATGATACACGTGGTAAGGTACAAGGGTAGGTTGATACATGTGCGAGTCACAGTAAAATAAACTATTTTGATGAGTTTTGCAAGCTAAGGGTTAATGATAATATGTCATGAGTTGTGGGAGTGCAGGGATGGAATTTTTGGAACACCTTTAGAAATGGTAAAACCAATGATGAGATGTGGAGGGATGATGAAGAAGGTGTAGGTCTTTTGATAGATAATAAATAGGCTAAGTACACATAACATCTATCTACTAGGTTTTCACCAAGGTACCTATCAAGATGCTTGAATTGCCAAGTTTTCACCATTGGACACGTATTTTTCTTTACTATTTTTGTCTTATTTAGCAGGATACACTGAGAATCCTAGGCATATAATTTCTTGAGATGAATGATGTTGGTAGGATCATTCAATACTTCAACTTCAATTATTGATAACTGATAGGCCTTTGAGCCAAAAGATGTTATGACCACTTAACAAACAAGCCACATGGGTTCAAACTTGCCTTTATTTTCTTGGTTGGCTTGGACCTTCATGTTTTCTTTGAGGACCATGTCTCCTTCCTGAAATTTGCATGGATGGACCTTCCTATTTAAGTTATGTTGAGGCAATTTTGATAGACCGTGAGATGATCATAGGCCTATTGCCTTTTTTCATCAACGAGATCTACCTAGGTGAGTCTAGCTACTCTGTAATCCTCATCTAATATTTGAACCTAAAAAGAAATACACAGGGATGGGAGTTTGACTTTAATAGGTAATACTATTTTGACATCATAGACTAGGGAGTATGGGGTTGTGCCTGTGCATGTATGGAATGAGGTGTGGTAGGCCCATGGGGAAGGATTGATTTGTAAATGCCAATCATGTCTAAAATCATTAACAACTTTCTTTAGGATTTTGAGTAGGGTTTTATTAGTTGCCTCTACCTAACCTTTACCTTGTGGGAAGTATGGGCTAGAAAAAATTATGATGGATATGAAGGGAGGTGCATAATTCTTCCATATTGAGGTTTTCAAAGTTACCTCCATGGTTAGTGGAAATGGTAGCTAGGATGTCGAAGTGACATATGATATGGCAAAGGATAAACTTGGACACTTGAACTCCCATGACGGTGATAAGTGGGACTACCTCTACCCACTTAGTGAAGTAATTAGTTGTAGTGATTATCCACTTGTGTCCTTCTTAAGAGAGATATGCTATAACATCAATAATGTCAAACCCCCAACATGCAAATGACCATGGCGGTGCAATAGGTTGGAGATCTTGAGCTAGGGCTCAGATTAGATTAGCATGTTACTGATAGGGTAGAAATCTTTTAACAAAGTTGCATGTATCATGCTCTAGAGTAGGCCAATAATATCCAACTCGAAGTATCTGCTTAGCTAGAACTATTCCATTCATTTGAGCACCACAAAGTCCAACATATACCTCTTTGAGAACCATTGCAACCTCATTTTGGTCTAAAGATTGAGAGAGAGTTTCATGATAACCATGACAATATATGGTGTTAGCTATGATAATATAATGAGATGCTCTACGAATAAGGTTCTGGTGTTGGGTTCATGTGAGATGGGGAGATATGATACTATTTAG
The DNA here is from genome assembly GCA_028749045.1 of Cupressus sempervirens. Classification (NCBI taxonomy): domain Eukaryota; kingdom Viridiplantae; phylum Streptophyta; class Pinopsida; order Cupressales; family Cupressaceae; genus Cupressus; species Cupressus sempervirens. Next base: position 949,068,353 of record CM053792.1, on the reverse strand, counting down.
TAGGTAAGTGTAAATTTTGTGGTACCAAGGGGATTGGGGACCAAGCAAGATGCATACCCATGTTGATTCATCATTCTTGTATATAGGCTCATGTGGCTTCTCATCCAAGAACTAACACTATGTAGCCTCTCGAGGGATCTCCAAAAGGGAGCCAATAATAGCCATTGCATCTGCAGCTTTGTTTTGTAATCTAGGTATTTGTGTGAATTGAATGAGTAAAGTGTTATTTAAACTGATCTATCAATTCTTTGTAAGGCTAAAGATTTTCATCCTTAGTTTGATACTCATCCAAGACTTGCTTGATAATAAGTTGTGAATCACTAAAGACTTGTAGCTCTATGATGTTCCATTCAACTACTATTTTGAGCTCCACAATAAGGGCTTTATACTCTAAGATGTTGTTGGTACATTAGAAATGGAGTTTAAAAGACTTAGGAATATAATCACCTTGAGGGGTGACCAAGAGTATGCCATCTTTGGAGCCATGGAATATTTAAGTTCCATCAAAGTATAACTTCTAGGATGGTTTCTCCTCTAGCAAGCAGAGGTGTTCATCTAGGAACTCCATAATGAGAAGGTGATCAGCAACCAAAGATGCATCATCCAAGTGATCTACTATAGCTTGATCTTTGATAGCTTTTCTATCAACATATTGGATTTCAAACTCAATAAGAAGCATGACCCATTTATCCAGACACCCTACGAGTATTGTGCATGACAACACATATTTTAATGGATCAATCTTGGATATTAATTGCACAGTGTGGCTTAACATATAATGAAAAATCTTGTGAGTGGCAAAGAACATAGCTGACCAAGATTTTCCCATTAGTGTGTAATTAAGCTCATACTTGATTAGAGTATGATTGATGTAGTAAATAGCCCTCTTTTCCTTTATCATCAAGTTGTGCTAGAAGAGCACCTAATGTTGCTTGGGTAGCTACGATGTATAATATAAGTGGGCACTTCACAACTTGTAGAAACAAGTTAGGTGGATTAGCCAAGTATTGCTTGATTAGTTCAAAGTTACATTGGCAAATAGGATCTCACTAAAATTTTGATCCTTTTTGAGTAAATGTGTAAATGGTTGACACTTATCAACTAGCTGGGAGATGAATCTTCTGACTGATTTTATTTTCCCTTGGAGAGATCAAAGATGTTTGAGTGTCTTAGGAGGAGCCATATCCATGATGGCCTTGAATTTTTTATGATCAATCTCAATACCATGTTATGATACAATGAACCCTAGGAGCTTTCCAAATGTGACGTTGAAGACACATTTCTTAGGTTTAAGCATGAGATGGTACTTAGCCAACTGATCAAACACTTCCTCAAGATGAGATAAGTGATCAAGGGCATTAAGAGATTTGACTAGAATATCATCCACATAATGCTCAAGAGTTTTGTGGAATAGGTCATGGAAGATGACTGTCATGGCATGCTGATATGTGGCCCTGATGTTCTTTAATCTAAATGGCATCATGTTATAACAAAATTTCCCCCAAGGGGTGGTAAATGTTATCTTATGTTAATCTACTTCTGCTATCTAGATCTAATTGTATCCTAAGAAACCATCTATGAGGGATAAGAGCTCATGGCCTATGATGAGATCAACAATCATGTCTATGTTTGGCAATAGGAAATTATCCTTTGGGAAAGCTTTGTTGAGATCTCTAAAGTTTGTGAAAATCCTAATATTACCAGAAGGCTTCATGAAAGGTACCATGTTGGAGATTGATTTTGAATAGTCAATCAAGAAAATGATCTTTGCCTCTAGCAATTTTTCTAGAACTGCTTTAACCAATAAAGCAACTTTAAGATGCATCTTACAGAGTTTTTGCTTGATAGGATTAGCCTTTGGATCCACAGCCAAATGGTGTACCACTAACTTGGGGTTCAACCTTGACATGTCTTGATAGGACCATGCAAAGTAGCCAACTTTTTCATGAAGGACTTTGATGAGAATTTTTTCCTATTTAGGTGGTAGAGATGCCGCAATGTATGTGATTTTTGGTATCTTTGTTAGATTGATATTGATTGGCCTGGTTTCTTCTATCAAGACTAATGATATTGTGAGCCTATGATCCTATGGGGGAAGGATGAAATCTCCATCCTTGGGTGCCTCAAAAAGGTTTTCACCATTGGATGCATCCTTTATTTTCTTTTCATTTTTTCAGTCATTCAATGGTGCTCCAGAATAGATTTCATCAAAGAATGTCTTTGCTTTTCTTTTTTCCTTTTTAGTTTCTTTTGTATGTTCAATTTTGTGACTGGAGATTTCCTCCTCCCCAAAGTAACCCTTTGGGTGTATCTTTTAGACATATGTTGATTGTGGTGGTGGATTTTTTTGTGGTGTTTTTGCTCCCATGAATCTGAGTGCATGATATATGGAGAATTTGTCAACATAGACAACACTTGGTTGGTTCCAATCAATGAGTTTAGGGTTAGCAAGTGGTGTGTGTAAGAGATCTAAGATGGAAATCTAAGATGGCATATTTCCAAGGTGTTCCAAGATGTTATATTGTGGTCCTAATGAGGGTGGTCTTGGTTAAGGTGGTCATGATGGTATAGATATAGATGGTCCAACAATGTTGAGTCTAGCTCTTCGAGTGGATGCACATTGGGCTTCTGGGCCTTTGATATCTATACTATTTATAGAATGCTTAACTTGTGATATGCATCTGATGAGGTTTCCATAGTCCAAGTAGGTTGAGGTATAATTTTGAGACTTGTCTTAGTTATCACCTTATTTATTTTGAGCATTGTTAGGTTTTTTATTGATAGGAGTATTTGTAGGGGCTTTGCATGTGGTTGTGTTGTGTGGAGGAAAGGTATTTTGATATATTAGTAGTCCTACATTTAGTGAGGCTTGTGCCCCCACTGTGATCTCCTTTTGATCAATAAGGTCTTGGACATAGTCCTTGAGTTGCATGCATTTGAGTGTGGTATGCCCCTTGACACGATGTAATTTTCAAAACTCATTGTCCTTATACCAGGATGACCTAAACTGATTATGTTCTAAGGGTTGTTTTTGTGGATGTTGAATAAGGTTATCCTTGGCTAGTTTCTCAAAAATTGCATGAAGGGGTTCACCCAACAAGGTGTATCCACGAGGTTGCCTCTAAATGCATAGTTTTGGTCTAGTCAAAAGTGCGATAGTGTTAGTCCAATTTTGATGGTTGGGCACTTGGACATTATGTTGATTTTTTTGTACAAGGAGTTGCTGATAGATTGGTGGTGGTTGCTGATAAGCCTATTGTCAAAAAAACATAGGGGGATGCTAGATGCTACTTTGACAACATGAACATGTCGAGTGTTGGTGATGCCATTGGTGACTATGTTTTTATTTTTGTTCCAGTACCATGGTTTTTCATTATTTGGACCATGATCTTGGGTGTTTTCCTTTTAAATCTTAATTGACACCATCTTTAATGAGTCCTTGCTCAAGTCCCATTGCCTTTTCCTAAATGTCTTTGTATGATTGTAAGAAATTCATAACCATGTGATGGGTAAGAATAGGATGTGTGCTAATGAAAATCTTGATAAGGTGATGTTTGGGGATGGTGCATGAGATTTGGGTTGTGAGAGTTTCCCATTGCCGTAAGTATTCTGCAAGACTTTCTCCTCCCTTCTGTTTGGTATGGACTAGGTCTACTACAGATAACTTAATCTTGACCAAATGTTCATACTGAGCCACAAAGGCTTCAGAGAGATCAATAAAAGTCTTAATTGTGCCCTAGGGTATACGATAGAACTATTCAAGGGCAGGGCCTCCTAGACTTTTTGGAAAAATCTAACTGAAGAAAATGTCATTATAGGCCACTTCCTAGTAGTGCATATAGAATTCTTTGATGTGTGTGACTAGATTACCTTTCCCCCTAAATTTATCAAATTTTGGGATTTCAAAGTGTTTAGGAAAATGCATCATTGTAATGGTCTTGTCAAAGGGGTATGGACAATCATTTTCAAACTTGAAAGTTCTAGATTATGTTCCATCTTTAAGGGCCTTGAGATCACTTTTCATCTATTCCCATTCAGAGTTTATAGGCAGGATAAAAGGTGCCCCCAATCCTAGTGCCCCTGGTGTGAGGTATATAGCAGATGATGTAGGTTGATATAGAAAACCATGACTACCATATGGTGATGGTTGAAATATGGGTTGAAAAATTGTTGGGACAGATGTTCTTGGTTGTTGGAATGGGGTTTGGGGATACTACTGCACCTTCTAGGTAGCCAATAGATGGGGGAGTTGCGATTGGGAGATATAGGTATGAGGTTGATGCTTGACTAGATAACTCTACATAGGTGCTTGTACATACTATTGGTGTGATGATTGAGACTGAAAAGGTGGTAGCATGGATAGTACATGGGCCATGCTCTGAGAATGTATAGCTTGCCAAATATATGTTGGTTTTTCTCCTACTTGAGAAAGCAATTGAGTGTTAAAGGGTGCTAAGTAATTGATGTGGGGAAGGGTGTTTACAGCTAGGTGCTGTGACGAAGGGATGATTTTGCTATTGCCTAAGGGTGACATAGAAAAGTAATTGTTAATGGGTGGTAACAAATATATTGGAGGCATAAGGGACAACTATAATTAGGACATAGGCATGGATGTAGTACTAAAGGGAACACTAGTGGTAGAGCCTCATGCCTAACCAAAACTCCAAGGTCCTAGTGAAAATGAGGCAAAGGTACTTTGGCTAGTGACAAATGGATTGGTAGTGATGTTGTGTGGGATGGAAGATGAACTGCTCGACTATAATGGAGGCAACCTTGTAGTGTACTAAGATGTGGATTGAATGTTTGTGGCATTAGTGAATGGATTGGATGTGGTTTGTGATGGAAGAGAAAATGCAGTATTTCTAGGTGGAAAAGGAGTATATTTTGAAGCAAGGATAAGGGTGGTAGAAGTAGATACACATGGTGTACTTGTGGTTGGTTGGGATGTGGCATGGACTATGGGTTGGTTTGTAGTGCCTCTCATGTTTGTAGTCTGTACCTTGTTATTTTTTATTCAAGAGATACTTGATACTCTTACTATTTGTACTTTGAGATGACCTGAGGGCCAAATGTTGTACTTTGATTTCAGTACCATAGATGATTTGATTCTATGTTTTTCAGTTGATCATATTTTCATATTTATTCCATTTTGAGATGATAGTAGGTCTATGACAATATCAAATTATATGGTATTTGGACATATCTTTGATTCTGTTATGTGATGGATTTTATGCTACGGTTATTTACTTCTTTCTTCTCTCTTTATGCTTTATAAAAACATAAGTGATGTAAATGGATTATTTAGGTATAATTTAATAAATGGTTAAATTAGTTATTTAATGCATTTATTACTTCGGCTATGATATTATATGCAATTGCACTTGATCGTGTGTTTAGTGTGTAGGATTTATATCCCTGGCAATGGCACATAGAGTTAGTGATTCAGCTATCCATATTTTGCCAATGTCGTCCCTATATGATCGAAGTATCCTTTTTAAATAATTTAATTAAACATTTTGGTGACTATTAAATCCAAACTGATTTGCATTATGTGATTAGACTAGTGAGTGTGTCTATGCATTTAGAGGTTCACATTCTTGCGAAAGTTGTTAAAGAAATTTCTATGATTTTGGGTTTTTGGGCTTTAATTTTTATTAAATTTAATTTCTAGCAGCTTTTCCATAGATGAATTCCTATTTCTAGGAATATCCTATTTTCATTTGGGTGGATTTAGAGATTAGCTAGTCTAACTAGCTATTTGCCCTACTTGATTATTCACTTGAAATGTGAATAAGTATGGAAAGAGGAATTTAATTCCTCACTTTTCAATTTTACAATTTAGGAATTGGAGAGCTTCTTCTGAAACCCTTTTTTGAAGGATTAGTCTTATGTTCATTGTGAGAGCTACAAGCCTGGGATCTTCATGAAGACAAACTCATTGGATCCAGCTCGGGGAGACCTTTCTTTGTCATTGTTTTTTACAGTATCTGTGTGTTATTTAGTTTATCTGGCAATTTTTCATTTTAGCCCTCTTGGCTGTCAGGTAGGGCTTTCTCATTTTCTTGTTTCTACTTTGTTTCAATTTCTATTTCAGGTAGCAATTTTTTAGGAGGTTGAGAACTAGTGTTCCCCTCCATTTATGTTTGTTGGTTCTACCCAGTTGGTTAGGTATGAACTTTTTTCTTTATTTTTGGGATGAGGGTTTGGGGTTTTGCATCGTTATGCTAGCCTTTTTTGCATGCATTGTTTGTACCCAAATTTTAATGGATTTTCAAGGCTTTTGTGCCCAAAGACCAAATGGGTTTTAATTTTGAAGTATTCTAGTTTTGTGGGTTATTACCTCATTTTATGTGCTACCTTATTTTCATAAGTTTTCTTAGCATGATGTTGATCATGGACCTGGATCATCCATTTGGATGTCAGTTAGACCATTTTTGTACTTTTTATGTTACATTGGGATGCATTCCACATCTATCCTCACAAGTTTGTTTTAGTTGATTGATTTTCTACATTGTGTTCTCATCCAGTACTTTTGTTGTGATCTTTGTGATGGTGGTGAGCCACACACATGAGTACATATGCATACATCTATTGGGTGACTTGCGAGTCTTGATCTTTTGTCATACTTTTAGAAGTTATAATCATCTAGGTTTGGGTTGGAAGTATGCATGCCTACAGGTACTCATCATTGGGTGAGCATGGGTAGGGTAGGGTAGCATATAGAGGGGACTTCTATCTTGTAGCCTAGTGACCATTTCCCAAAGGGTTGGTGGAGGAAGTTTTAATCAAGTGATAAAAAAAGAAAATACTAGGTGGTAATAAAACTTAAGGTAATAAAACATATGTGTGGGGCCCTCCATTGAGGAGTTGAAATGTATGATCTAAGCTTAGGCTTTTTGATGCCAAGAAACTCTCCATGATGCTAGCCCCTACATAGTATCCCATTGAGTGTCTAACCAAGACCTATAGTTTATGTATTGTCATTGTTCTTGGTTTCATTCATCATATTGTCTAGCATGAGTGTTAGCCATGGACTTTTTCTTTATGTGTGTTTGTGGTTGGATCATCATCTCAATCAGCACTATAGGAGTGGACCTACGAGTTCCATGTGGTTGGGAGGCATATCTACCTTCACCACTATTGGGGACTGGTGTACAAAGATGATTCTTTAGTCCACTATGACCATTACTAGATGTTTTCACTTGGTACTTTGGGTTTCGGAGTATGCTTTCTTGTGATTTATATTTTCATTGGAATGCTTGGTTATCATATTATATGATGATAGTTTTATTAACGCATTCTTGTATTATGATATTTAGCATATGTTAGATGATGATTTTGAATTGTAGGATTATCTTATGCTTTACTTCTAGCATGTTAGATTTCCTTATTCTTATGTTCTAGTACATTTTAGTGGTAATGTCTTCATAGGATAGTCCTAACAATTTGGTCAGTAGTTTGGGATGTTATGTATGGGGGATATCTAGGACCTATGGGGTCTCATGATGCTATTATGGTTGGGAGGAACTGTGTACTTAGTTTGGTTGTTTAGTTTATTGCAATGTTATTTCTATACATTGTGATGTTTCTTTCAATTCTTTCCTTTCACTACTATGTTAGATGGTTAGATTTAGTTTTCATCTTGTAGCCATTATTTTGAGTGTCTTTACCTCGATTGTGGATCTAGTACTCCCATCTGTAGACGTTTGATTTCCTATTTTATCCATTTTTTGGGTCCTTAGAGTAATTCTTACTTTCTTTGGGAAACCATGCATCAACATTGGGTGATGCATTAAAGTATCACATGCTCAAAGGAGAAGAATCATGTGATACTAGAAACTACCGCACGCCCATGTAAACTCTATCATGCGACACTTTGTTGTATCACATGCCCCTTGGAGAAAAGTTGTATGATACTTGTGAAGTATTACATGCCTTCATGAAAAGTGTCTCCCAAACCTTAATTGTATCATACATATTCATTAGAAAGGTCATACCATACTAGAAAGTATTGTACTATGTTGATTTAAAGTATCTCATGGGTTTTGGAAAAACTTGTCTGGGTAGATAGTGGGCACTTTTTGATTTGATCAAAAATTTTTTGGAGGTGTTTTGGATACCCTTTGTGGTGTTCTTGAATACCTTGGAATTGCATCTTGAATTCGGTATGTTTTCAAATTTGGAATCATTTGCATCCATCTGTGGTCAATCATTTTGGTCAGTAGTAGCATTTGGAGATCCATTGGGTTTGGATGTTTTTTTAGTCTTTTGTTGTGATCTTTGTGATCCTCATATGTTGTATGTCATGCACATCCATAGTTATTTAAATTTTCTTTTATCTTGGCTTGTATTTATCCTAGTTCCAATGATCTATGGTTGGGGCATTACATCTAGTATTAGAGCCCATGTTGCAACATTAGAATCTCTACATTATGCTTCCACTATGTCTATATTTTTTGTTGTGTATTGCTATTATATGTTTGATATTGTAATATCTCATCGGTTCATGTTTATGTCTCTTATGTTTTTGATAGATGTTTAGAATTTATCTTGTTGCTTCCATAGAGATTCCTCCTACACGTAGGTCTAGTCATTGGGTGGTAATCGATAGGTTGTTCAAGAGGAAGAACACCATAAGGAGGGAAGGAAGGATGGTGGGGAAGAATAGGGTAATAATAATTAGAATGGTATGGGGGCATTGATTCCAGTGCTTCAAGAGATTATTTCTCATTTGAGCCCTTGTGTTGAGGAGCACCGATAAGATCATAATCAGGAAGAGGGATCTCATCATGGAGATTCCTATCAGTCAAAGCATAGAGAAGAGGAGCATGAATGTGAATGTTCTTGAATTCCACTTGGTGGTAGGAGGCACCAGTGAAGAGATCATAGTCGTAATGAGAATGATGATTTGACTCATATTGAAATGATGTGGGAACTTTAGTGGTCCAAACCACTATAGTTTGATGGCTAGGGGATAGGACTCAAGGCTGAGACCTAGTTACTTGATATGGGGTGTTGTTTCTTCATAATACCTTATGGGAGCAACATAAAGGCCCATTGTGTAATCACACAATTAAGAGAACACAGTTCCATTTGGTGCAATATAGAGAGCGATAGGCTTCATATCAATGTGGTAGATCTCACTTGGAAGATCTTTGAGGAGAGGTTCAAGGATAAATTCCTATTTTCACAGTACCATGAGGCTCACATTGATGAATTCCATGAGCTTAAGTAGGGCTTCATGCAAGTAGATTAGTATGAGAAGAAGTTCCTTTGATTCAAATAGTACTCGAGCTATAAGCATGATGAGGCACTCACCACTCAGCATTTTTCCAAGGGCCTTGGGGACTGTATCATTGGGGTTGTCCATGCTCATCAACCAAGGAAACTTGCACTTGTTGTTGAGAAGGAAAGGATCATAAAGAGAAATATGGCTAGGGGGCTTGTTGGTAGATTGGGTTCTCTTAGCCAAAGTACATGACCTTTAGGGCAGGATGTATAGCTAACTCAGCCCTTAGGAAAGGGTCAGACCCTATCAGCCCCCTCTCAAGGTGATTCTCATCATCTAGGTGGTAACAACACTCACTATTGGCTGAAGAGAAGCATTTTAGCAAGTATGTCACGAGAAATAGGAATAGCAAGGGCCAATCGATAGAAGGGGTATTGGACTAAGGGTGGACAATTTTTTGGTACCTCAGGGAAGAAGGGAGAGGGCTAGGACTATGGTAAAAAATCTCAGTAGGATCATCCTCCTCAAAGTGCTTAGGAAAACTCTAGCAGGGGTAGTGCACCTTATCCTAGTGCTACTCAAGGTGGTCGTGGAACAAGTTCTAGCTTCAAGAGAAATTGTTTCTTGTGGTTATCTTAGCAATAAATCTTGAGTGTTCTATCAAACCATCAGCAAGACTTGGTAAGAGTGTGGCTAGATCAAAGCCTACAGTGGGAGATGTTGGAAGGAGTCATCGAGTCTTTGTGGTGATTGACAACCGTTAAACTGAGCATCAAGGTACAATAGTCGAGGCTATAGGTACGTTGCATGGTATTTTAAGTTTTGTTTTATTTGACTCTGGTACTTTAGATTATTTCATTTCATCATCTATTGTTTAACAATGTGGGCTAGTGGCAATGCATTAGGTTGATAGGTGGCAAGTTCAGTTAGCCACAGGTTCCAAAGTGGTTATAGACTCCTTGGTCAGTGGTTGTATTTTGAATTTGGAAACCTTCACCACCACAATGGACCTTCGTATCCTACCTCTAGGATCATATGAAATTGCGTTGGGCATGGATTGGTTAGCCATCCATTAGGTGAATACCAATTTCCATCGTAAGAAGGTACAATGTTTTATGACATAGGTGGGTAGGTGGAATTTTTGGGAGTCCTGCCAATAATTTCACTTTAGATGATTTCAGCTAATCAGCTAAAGCAGAGTGTGCGGAACAGTTGTCATTTGTTTCTTATGTTTGTCAATGATCTTGAGGAAGCTAAGAGCCATACGTTAACACTTGATGATCACCTACTCTGTCGTGAGTATGCAAATGTGTTCCTTGATGAGATACTTGGTATACTACTGCAACGTTACATCAATTTTTAGATTGATCTTGTACTAGGAGCAGAACCGATTTCATGATCTCCTTATCACATGACTACTTAGGAGTTGAGTGAGCTTATATTGTAGTTGGAGGAATTATTAGCCAAGAGCCACATTCATCCTAGTGTATCCCCATGGGGTGCACCAGTCATCTTAGTGAAGAAGAAGGATGGATCTTTGCATTTGTGCATCAATTACCAATAGTTGAGTAAGGTGACAATGAAGAACTAATATCCTTTGTTGAGGATTGATGACTTGTTCAATCAGATGAAGGGAGCATGAGTGTTCTCAAAGATTGATCTTAAGTCAGTATACCATCAGCTTCATATCTAGAAGGCTGGCATCCATTGAATTGATTTTTGTGCATGGTATGGGCATTAGGAGTTTACGGTTGTACCCTTTGGGTTGACCAATGTGCCATCAATATTTATGAGTTTGATGAATGGATTATTTTGCACTTACCTTGATCAGTGTGTCATTGTATTCTTGGATGAAATATTAATCTATTTGAAGACTATGGAGGAGAATGTATTTATTTACATAAGGTATTGCAATGATTGAGAGACCATCAATTGTATGGAAACTTGAGTAAATATGGATTCCGCTAGTCAGAGGTGAAGTATCTGGGGCACATCATCACTACTGATAAAATTACAGTGAATCCAGAGGAAATTCATGCTATCATGGACTAGTCGGTACCCACTGTCTTAGAAGTTTGTAGTTTCATGGGATTGATAGGTTACTACTACCACTTTGTGAAGGATTTCTCACGAATAGCTCATCCCATCACTTCTCTTTAGTAGAAAGGGAAGAAGCATGTTTGGTCAGATCAGTGTGAAATGGAATTTATTTCTCTTAAGGAGTGTTTCACTAGTGCACTAGTCCTTGCAGTTCCTAATCCTATAGGTGATTTCATGGGTTGCACAGATGTTTCATTGGAAGGTGTGGGTTTAGTGTTGATGTAGGATGGTTGAGTTATTACTTATGAGTCTAGAAAACTCAAGGAAATTGAGCTTAACTACCCTACTAATGATTTAGAACTTGCAGTTGTAGTGCATGCTCTAGTTTGTTGGATGCATTTCCTTTTGGGACATAGGTTTGAGTTGCATAGTGATCATAGGAGCTTACAGTATATCTTTACTTAGCCAAACCTAAATGCATGATAGCATCACTCAATGGAGCTCCTATGTGAATATGAATTTGATGTTCATTACATTAAAGGGAAAAAGAATGTCACTGTGGATGCCTTGAGTAGGAGGCGATATGAGGTATTAGTGATGTCATTGGGAGTGGATCTGTAAGGCCATACCATGGAGGCTTTGCCTAGTGATACTTGGTATCAAGAGCTTAGGGTAGAGATACAGTCTGGATGTACCCTTGAGGGGAGGTTTTTAGGTTACTTGCTTGAGTTTGATGGACTACTGCAACACTTGGGGCATATCTATGTACCTATGTCAAGTGATCTTCATGTCTTGGTTTTTTCAGAAGTGCATCGTGCACATATCAATGTCAAGAAGATGCATGTTGATCTTAAGTAGCTATACTTTTGGGTAGGGATGACGTGATGTTGCTAATTTTTTTGCTCAATGTCTTGAGTTCTAGAGAGTGAAGGTAGATCACCAACATTCAGTGGGTCTTTTGCAACTGCATACCATTCCAAAGTGGAAATGGGATATGATATCTATTGATTTTATCATAGGGTTACCTACGTTAACATGACAACATGATTATATCATGGTGACAATGGAAAATTTATCCAAGGTAGCACATTTTTCACCCATGAGAGCATCCTACATAGCTTCTTTTGTAGTGCATGTTTTCCTGGAGGATGTTGTCCATTTTTATGGGAACCCTTGTTGGATTATTTTGGATAGAGATCAAGTGTTCTCTTCTACATTGTTGATGTCTCTCCAACATGCTATGGGCGCACAACTCAATTTTAGTTTGGCTTATCACCCAGAGGCTGATGGTTAGACTAAGAGAGTGAACCAAGTTCTAGAAGAAATGTTTTGCATATATGTTATGGACAAACAAGTGAAGTGGGAGGATTATTTATACCTTGTTGAGTTTTCATACAATAATGGGTATCATAGTTCTCTTGGCTATCACATTTTTAGGCCTTGTATGGTAAACCATGTCGTACCCCTTTGAGTTGGGATCATTTAGAGGATTGAGTTCTTTTGGGTCCAGAGATGCTTTAGGATATAGAGTAGCAAGTTGTTCATATTAGGGAACATTTGGTTACTGTTCAAGATAGGTTGAAGAAGTATGCAAATGCCCATAGGTTGGGTCATCACTTTTCTGTTGGTGACCGAGTGTTTTTGAGAGTGTGGTTGAGGAAGAGCCCCATCCATTATGGGTAAGGCTCTATGTTGGCACCACATTTTTTCAAACCATTTGAGATCTTTGAGAGGACTGGTTCTATTTCTTATCGACTAGCATTGCCACCTAGCCTATGGAACATCAATGATGTTTTTCATGTTTCTATTTTGAGACAGTATATTCCTAATGTGACCCATGTTCTTGATTGGGATGCTTTCCAGGTAGTAGATGAGAAACTTACTTTGGAGCCCATTCATATCTTATAGCAGTGGAGGTTGACCTTGAGAGGTTAGGACATCAAGTAGGTAAGGTTCCAATGGGACCTAAGTGATGAGACCTCTGTGACTTGGGAAGATGCCACATGATTGAGAGGATTGTACCCCTATCTTTTTTCTGACTTCTAGGAGTAAGCCTATGCTAGTGGGGGAGGATGTGATGCAGAGCCACACCTTGGAAAACTTAGGAGGATTTAGTCACTCAACTGAGTTGCTTCAAGGGGCATCTACAACCTTCAGGAACACACACTAAAATCAGATTCAATAAACAAAACTTTGAAAATAAAATCCCCTGAAATATCTTCTTGCTGCCTTCGGATAGACCCGCACTCAGACATGAATAACTTTTGAATCAGAAAAGATTTATTCAATCCAACTGTTGATATTTGGCATAACTAGGTTTCAAACAACATATAAAAATTTGAGAGAAATCCAATGGTTCAAACCCGAGATATTGACCCCGCATCAGAGTACATTTTTCTGCAATTGTTATTCCCTAAACTGATTGCCATGAGAAATATATGAAGCATAACAGTAGAACCATAATATTGAAAAAAAACATAGGAGACCAAAGGAGACATAAAACTTCCCATTCCTCCCCAAGTTTGAATCCTTTTTTACATAAAAGATTGGCTTTTTAATAACCAAAGTCTGACTGGCCTTGCTGTCCAGTAGTAATAAAAACATTTTCTTTTCCATCTAAGAATAGGAATCTGAAAGACGTTTTACCATCAATACCATGCAACAATCATGGATATTCTTGTAACTGCTAAGAATAGGAATCATCAATACCATGCAGCAATCATGGATATTCTTGTAACTGCTAAGAATAGGATTGGCTTTTTAAAGAAAACCGACTTTCCTCCAAATAGAAGGAATATGAAATGGTTTCTTTTATTCCATAGCCATTTTTTCGTCATTATGAACACTCTTAAAATTGCCACCAACTTTCTGATGAGATTCTTTTAATTATTGACCACATGGCATTTCTATTACTAATTTTATCCTTTCTAAAATCGACACTAACATCATTAACCCTTTCCTCTAACTCTCTAACATATCCGACTAAAAACTATAACATTTATTTAATAAAACACCTATTTCTATCCACTAAGACATAATCCTAAATTATTAAAATTGACCATTTAAAATATATGGAGAATCTTGGACCTTTGAAATGATTTAGTAATGAGATGCGCCTACATCAGGATGTAGTGCCTCTCATGTTTGTAGTCTATACCTTGTTATTTTTTATTGGAGAGATACTTGATACTCTTACTATTTTTACTTTGAGATTACCTAAGGGTCAGATGTTGTACTTCAATTTTATTACCATAGATGCTTTACTACTATGTTGTTTAGTTTATCATATTTGCATGTTGATGCCATTTTGAGATGACAGTAGGTCTATGATGATATCTAATTATTTGGTATTTCGACATATCTCTAATTCTGTTATGTGATGGATTTTATGCTACAGTTATTTACTTCATTCTTGTCTCTTTATGCTTTATGCGAATGTGAGTGATGTAAATGGATTATTTAGGTATAACTGAATAAATGGTTAAATTAGTTATTTAATGCATTTATTGCTTTGGCTATGATATTATATGCAATTACACTTGATCATGTGTTTAGTGTGCATGATTTATATCCCTAGCAGTGGCACATGGAGTTAGTAATTTAGCTATCCATATTTTACCACTGTCATCCCTGTATGGTCGACATATCCTTATTTAATTATTTAGTTAAGCCTTTCAGTGACTATTAAATCTAAACTTATTTGCATTATGTAATTAAACTAGTGAGTGTGTCTGTGCATTTAGAGGTTCACATTTTCATGAAAGTTGTTAAGAAAATTCTATGATTTTGGGTTTCGGGCTTAATTTTTATTAAATTTAATTTTTGGCAACTTTTCCATAGATGAATCCCTATTTCTAGTAATAACCTATTTTCATTTGGGTGGATTCAAAGATTAGCTAGTCTAATTGGCTATTTTCCCTAATTAATTATTCACTCGAAAAGCGAATAAGATTGGAAAGAGGAATTTAATTCGTCACTTTTCAATTTTGCAATTTAGGAATTGGAGAGATTTTTCTGAAAACCTTTTTTGAAGGATTGATCTTCTATTCATTGTGAGAGCTATAGGTTGGGATCTTTGCAAGGATAGACTTGTTGGGTCCAAGTTAGGTAGACCTTGTTTTGTCATCTTTTTCAAAAATATATGTGGGTTATTTATTTTACCTGGTTGTTTTTCATTTTATCCCTCTTGGCTATCAA
This sequence comes from Cupressus sempervirens, assembly GCA_028749045.1. Lineage (NCBI taxonomy): Eukaryota > Viridiplantae > Streptophyta > Pinopsida > Cupressales > Cupressaceae > Cupressus > Cupressus sempervirens. Next base: position 949,052,887 of record CM053792.1, on the reverse strand, counting down.
GTAAGGTTTTAAAATTTTCTTGTTTCTGCTTCATTTAAGCTTCTATTTCTGGTAGCAATTTGTTAGGAGGCTAAGAACAAGTGTTCCCTTCTATTTATGTTTGTTGGTTCTACCTAGTTGGTCGGGTATGAACTTTTTTCCTATTTTTGGGATGAAGATTTAGGGTTTTGCACTATTATGCTAGTCATTTTTGCATACAGTGTTTGAACCCAAATTTTATTAGATTTTTGAGGCTTTTGTGCTCAAAGACCAAATGGATTTTAACTTCAAATTTTTCTATTTTTTGGGGTTTTTACCTCATTTTGCATGTCACCCTATTTTCTTGGGTTTTCTTGGCATGATGTCGGTCATGGACCTAGATCATTTGTTTGAATGTCATTCAAACCATTGTTGCACTTTTTATGTTGCATTAGGATGCATGTCGCATCTATCCTCCTAATTCTATTTTAGTTGAGTATTTTTTGCATTGTGTTCTCATCCAGTCCTTGTGTTGTGATCTTTGTGATGGTGTTGATCCATACACATAAGTATGTGCTCGTACATCTGTTGGGTGACTTGTGAAACTTGATCTTCTATGGTACTTCTGGAAGTTATGATCATTTGAGGTTGGGTTGGGAGTATGAATGCCTATAGACATTCATTATTGAATAAGCATGGGTAAGGTAGGGTAGAATATGGAGGGAACTTCTATCTCGCAGCCTGGTGACCATTTCCCAGAGGGTTAGCAGAGGAAGTTTTAATCAAGTGATAACTAAAGAAAATACTCAGTGATAATAAAACTTAAGAAAATAAAATTAATGTGTGGGACCCTCCATTAAGGAGTTGAAACACATGATTCAAGCTTGGGCCTGTCGATGCCAAGTGACTCTCCATGATGTCAGCCCCTACATAGTAGCCCATTGAGTGTCTGACTAGTACCTCTAGCTTATGCATTGTCTTCGTCCTTGGTTTCAGTCATCATATTGTCTGGCATGAGTGTTAGCCATGGAGGTTTTCTTAATATGTGTTTATGGTTAGATCATTATCTCCATCAGCATAGCGGGAGCGGACCTATGGGTTCGACATGGTTGGGAGATGTAGCTACCTTCACCACTACTGGGGACTCATGTACAGAGATGGTGCTTTATTCGAGTATGACCGTTGTTGGATGTTTTCACTTGGTACTTTGGATTTTGAAGTATGCTTCCTTTTGATATATGCTTTCGTTGGAATGCTTGGTTATCATGTCAGATGATGCTATTTTTATTGATGCATTCCTATCTTATGATATTTAGCATATGTTAGATGATGAGTTTGATTTGTAGAATTATCTTATGCTTTACTTCTAGCATGTTAGATTTCCTAATTTTTATATTGTAGCATATTTTAATAGTGATGTCCTCGTACAGAGCTAGTCAGTAGTTTGGGATGTTACGTATAGGGGATGGCTAGGACCTATGGGGTCTCATGATGTTATTATGGTTGGGAGGAACCACATACTTAGTTTGGTTGTTCAATTTATTACGATGTTATTTCTATACATTGTGATGTTGCTTTTAGTTCTTTCCTTTCACTGCTATGCTATATGGTTAGATGTAGTTTCTATCTTATAGCGATTGTTTCGAGTGTCTTTGCCTTAACTATTGTTTTGGTACTCCCTAGTGTGGAGATTTTATTTCTTATTTTATGCCTTTCTTTTGTCCTTAGAGTAATTCTTTCTTTCTTTGGGTGACCATGCATCAGCATTAGGTGATGCATTAAAGTATCACACGCTCAAAGGAGAAGAATCGTGTGATACTAGAAAGTATTGCACACCCATGTAAACTCTATCGTGAGACACTTTGTTGTATCACATACCTCTTAGAGAAAAGTCATATGATACTTGTGAGGTATTGCACACCTTCATAAGAAGTTTTCCCCAAACCTTGATTATATTGGGTGCCTTCATTAGAAAGGTTGTACGATACTGGAAAGTATCGTACCATGTTGACTTAAATAATCAACTTGGTTTTGGATAACCCTGTCCGAGCAGATAGTAGACACTTTTTAGTTTGACCATAATTTTTTTGAAGGCATTTTGGATACCCTTTATGGTGTTCTAGAATAGCATAGAATTACATTTCAAATTTGGTATGTTTTTCAGATTTAGAATCATTAATGTCCTTATGTGGTTAATCATTTTGGTCAGTAGTGGCATTTGGAGATCCATTGGCTTTGGATGTTTGTTTAGTATTCTATTGTGATCTTTTTATGTTGTATGTCATGTACATCCATTTTTTTTTATTTTTTTTTTTATCTCAGCTTATATTTATTCTTGTTCCAAGGATCTCTAGATGTGGCATCACATGATTTCTTTCTAGAATAGGAGCATTGACTTGGGTTGAAGGGATATTCAAATGTGTTGGTTTTGTTTTTGTTGGTTGGTATTCACTACTTGATAAAAAGAAGGGACCATGAGGGGAAGAGGACCCTATGGCTTGTGGTTGCCTTCCAAACAAAGGATGTGCAAGATCTGTAATGTTGGTAGGTGGTTGTCTTCCAAAATCAAAGTCACCAACATTATCCCTTAAGAAGTTTTCCATGTTGGTTTCCCTATTTTGGTCTATGATGGAATTAATAGTGGTTGCATGACCAAGTTGGTTCATGAAATCATCAATGTCTAGTGCAAAACTTGAGTCTTCCATAATTTTCAGTGGTGGATTTGGTGGTGTCATGGAGACTACAAGGTATGATTGTGTCCAAGCTATACTACTACTAATACTATGATGCATTTCCTTGTTCTTTTGTTTATTCTTATTGAGATGTGTGGTAGGTGGAATTAAATAATGACTTCCCTAAGGATGGAGTGCAAGATGTGGTGCAAAAGAAATGGAGGAAAGTATACAAGAGGAGGTGATTTGTCTAGATATGACTAGGGTGGAGGGACTTTTTAAGATGCAAAGGAGAATATGTGGGATTGATCCTAATGATATCTAGGAAACCAAAATGATATGGTGCTACATAAAAGAGAGTATGTTTTCCTTATGTATGAACTCAAAATGTGATGGTGATATTAACCCTAAGGTAGCCTTGTGACCTTTTGGAAGATAAATGATGATCAGGTGTATAGCCCAACCTTTTTCTCAAGGTGATGAGGGACACAAATGAAAAGGATAGCTTATCCTAAATAATGATTAGTTTGAGGATAACTATGACATTGTGATGGATGGAGGTTTTTAGGGTAAGCAATTCTCAATGAGGTAATACCAAATGCTTAAGTGAGGGAGTAAATAATGGAGGATGTTTGGATCTATGATGCTTATGTTGGATGATTCTTGAAAACCTAAGATTGATGACAAAATTGGGGGGGGGGGGGGGGGGGTGTGGGGTGGGGAGGGGGAGATGAATCTATGAAATGCTTAAATAGGACGAGGAGCTATATGAAAGACTAAGCCTATGAGGGGATAAGTGCATAAGTGTGTGTGAAAAAAGGACAAAATCAAAGTAAGTAACACTATAATTATTGATAAGGATTTGGTTAACACCGTATCTAAGAGTTAAGTTAAGAATTTTGTAATCCCATTCAATTTTTAGTAAAAACATCAGCATCATCTTTCTCAATTTGATCTAGGTGATCCTTGGGTCAAGGGTATGTCTCTTGCATTTTTTTTCTATTTCTTTGTAAGTTGGTATTTGTAGAAGTTTAAACTTTTTGAACTTGGTCTTGGGTAGGTCTGACATGAGATAACTTTGTGGGGTTTTTCACAATTGTGGGTTTTAAGGTAGTGACTATGCTAAGCATACTTTTTTACCTTAGGTTGAAAAACATAAATCGGTTGGGTAGCAACTAGTTCTCAAGGAATGATGGTTTATATAAAAAGGACAAAGTGTTTTGGGTTAAGATATAAGTAGAAAAGTGGGATAAACTAAGCCTAAGATTATTGTGAATAGACTTGCTAAAAATCCTTTTTAAATGGTAAGGTCAAACATGTTTTGAAGATGAATGTTTGTTGAGTGCTGACAAAGAAAGTTTTTAACAAGGAAAATAGTTGAAGTAAAGTGGCCTAAAATTGAAGTTGTTGCAAATGGTCTTTCTAGAAATTTGTTTTGGAACAATGAGGATAGTTTGATAAAGGTAAAGTAGAACCAACTAGAATAAAGTTGTTGTGAATAGACTTTCTAACAACTATTTTTGGGATAACAAGGATAAGACTCTTTTGGACGTGAAAAATTATGAGCAAACAGTCTCTCAAAGGACAAAGCAAATTTGAAGGAGACAAAAAAGTGATCTCTTTAGCAAAATGATTTGATAGTAACCATAAAAATGTGTGTGTTCTACAAATGTTTTTCACGGGTCTTTTGCACAAACAAGACAATTTAAACACACTTTTTATCCCTAAGGTCAAATTCAATTGCAATATGTCATTCAACGACCCACAACATAATGTGTCTTGATTCTAGTACAATATGTCCCTCTAATTGAAGAGGTGAGTTAATCAAAAAATAATATACATCAAAGAATCTTCAAGGCATGACAAATAGAAGTCCCCCTTCTACAGGGACAATGGCTTTTGGAGATGAAACCCAAGTAGCCTTATGCCTCTACCAGGGGAGCATGATGGTGAGTAATCTTGAGGGATGTTGTTTCCCTTGCACCATGAATTAACATACCAAGCATAAAATCATGATAGCTAAATTGGGTTGTAAATAGGGATGTGGAGTCAACCAATTGGTTGTTATGTATGTGATCCACTTAAGGATCTATTCTAGACATGCTAAAATTGTGGGAAAGTTTTCCCACATTAGGCTACTCCCAGAAACACATCACCCGAACTTGCCTAATAGAGTGAGAAATTTTACCTTCCCCTCATTTATACATTAGCCATATTTTTACATATTTAAGCTTCTCACTAAAGGTGATGCACTTCCTAGAGGTGGATGAAATTGCTAGAAGCATTCCTAGGTTGTTGTGAATGATCTTGCTAACAACTTTTGGTACATGCATGACGTAATTAAGGTCTTAATTTGAAAAATTAGAGAAGATGGAGATGCACTAAAGGGTACAATATCAAGATTGCACAAAAGGCACTTGGTTCATTTTAATTTTGGGCACTTAGTATATTTTAATAGCTAATTTTGAAAACACATGTGATTTTAACATACAATGTTCATTTCCAACTTACAACAACAACCAACAAAATAAATCATGTCAACAAAAGAAATCGAGTGTGAAATCTTTGAAAAGAGGGAATAAGGATGAGTTTGTTTTAGGAATTCAAGATTGAGTGAATTCTTTTTAAGCCCCAAAGCTGAAGTGTATCCACATAATGTTCATTTGCAACTTAAACTGAATGTTCATCACATTAGTTCATTTTTAAAGCTTGGCACTTGAGATTTGGTTTTGTAATTATCTAAAAAATCATTCCAATAAAAAATATTCTAATACATAAACATTCATTCCATTAGGAAAAAATAAGTGTTCTTTTAAGCATTCAAGAGTGATTTTGTTTTGTTGAGTATGCTAAGAAAACCTACAAAAAGGAAATGTTAGGATTCTAGCGAGATATCCCTGCAATAGAAAATAGTCAAAGATCAAAGTTGGTTGGTAAAACCAGCAAACCTATAGGTGTTAACCTGTGATCCTACAGCATGGGAAAATAGTTTTAAAATGTAAGATCACAGTACGTAAAACTAGTGAAACTTTAGGAAAAGTGGGCCATGGGAAGAAAAATAATGAAGCAACCCCACAATAGCATGATCCCACAGGTTTTTGGGGTGGTGTTCCCATTGATAGGTGTATACATAGGTGTATCAAGTTTTAAGTGGCCAGTTGTTATCAAGCATGGAGATGAGTGGAGGATTCAACAATGGATGTGTAGGTGGGTTTTGACATTGTAATGGTGTAAAATGGCTACACTGTAGTGGTTAGTGGGGCATTATAAGTTTGCATTGGTAGATGATGGATTGTGAGAGGGGAAGCGCTCAATTTATAGGCTAAGGGGTAGTGAGATGGAGGGTTAGGATGAAACAGTGGAGAGAAGGTGAGGAAGGGCTAGGATGCATTAAGAGGAGAGTACATGGATTATGCTTCTTCAGGGTTCTAGCCTTGTGAAAAGTGTCACAAGGGGATTGGGTGGTCAAAATGAAGGGTCAAGGGGAGTAATGAGGGAATAAGAGTGTGTAAGAGGAATTAATGACATGTAAGAGCCATTAATGCTCTTGTATAGGGATAGAAGAGGCCAAGGGAGACCATTGACTTTGGCTTGGGTTAGCAAGCCTTAACCCTTGCTTAAAGTTGTGCTCATGTTTAGGAGGGGGATTAGGCTTAGTTTAGAAAGGGGGTTGTTGTCACAAATATTTGCACCCTTGTCCAAATTTTTTAGCTAAGGACAACCTTGTGAAACATGGAAACAACTTCAAGCTGTGGGACTTGAACTGTGAGGTTGAGTCTCTGGAGAAGGTCGGCTTCCTTTACTATCAGGGTGCACCTAACTACTCTTGGAGAGGAAAGGGGAGAAGGAATGCATAAAAGAAAATCTACCTACTCTAACTTAGGGGGGTGATACACCAAAATAGAGTGTTCAAACCAATCTATGCCCATACATGCACTATTGAACCATAATGACACCAAAAGATATACACATCTAGACTTGCTTTAATCTAACAATCACATGTAGATCAAAAAACATAAATGAATGACATGAGGAAAGAGAGGATTCACTTATATACCATTCATAGGCCAAAAGAGATATAGTCATGCAAGATTGCAGATCCCTACAATACACCAATGAGAGGCAAATATTTCTTGCACTTTACATCAATGACTATAGGAGATAAGGTAGAATGTCATACAGTTCAGAGGTAAAGGGAATTTACAGTGAAATTGTAGAGCAATATCAAAGAAGTCAAAGAAGAGTCAACAAGAACAAAATCTACAATTATTGCCTTTATAGTTCAGGCATAACTGAGATATTTTCTAACTGAAATTACTCCACAACCACTACCATTAAGTCTTGATAAGGATATGGAGAAAATCTAATTTGCATACAGATTTAGATACAATGAAACCTAATATTTGTTGAAACAAGAACCTAATAGGAATGTTGCCATTAAACTACTCTGACCAAGTAGATGGATAAACTAGGGTGGTGGAGTGTTCTCCTTCATTCACTGAGTTCAATATTCATTCAAGACTGGTTGGCATTGATCACAGGGATCAGATCATGTAGGAAAATTTGATCTCCTTCATTTCTGGCTCACGAATCAGCAAAAAATAGCAGTCAACAGAATACTACAACCAGAATGGGCCACATGAGCCAATAGCCTTTTATTTTTCCACCACCTCACAAGGTCTCCACACAGTTGACCCACTAACTGAGCCACCTTGCAACTTCCTGACCATGATGTCACATAACTGCCAGTCTTCACCACCAATGCTAACTACAACATTATCTCCCTGAGCCAGGAAGGACACATGTCATTGAATCACTATCTCGCTATACATAAAAAATGAGCACCTTGCCATAGAAAGATAACGACCATCATAGATTCACATTAATCATGTGGAAGACATTGATACATTACTTAAGAGAAATATGGTGGGTGCCTTGTCACTATGTCGTTGTTTGTAACCCTCGTGCAACTCACCATAGTGAGATAGCCAAGATCATTGATTCCAAGCTTGATTTGACTGCACAAAGTATTCAAAAGAGTGGTGGGTCCCATACTCACTATGTTGCATAGAGTAAACAACATAAAAATTTCCATAGCAAGATAGCGAGGATCGTTGATTCCAAGCTTGATCTGACAATCAGAACTCCTCATGTATTTTATGAAAGGGGCGTGGGTCCAAGATACTACTATCACTGAGCTGGCTTAACATGTTGGCACACAAATATATTATTTAATTTCCAATGACATCATTTTTTCTTGACCCTACCGTGTTTGTCATTTTTAGGCATGTCGCTACCTCGCTACCAGCAAAAATCACAAACTTCCTAGTAGCGATATAGCAAGCATCGGTGGTTTATCAAAAATCGGCACCAAACTTTATCTTTAGTACTGTAGAAAAATTTTGATGGTCACTATCTCGCTATGGGAAAAAACCTCACAACTTTTCATAGCGAGTACACAACATCCGTAGATCTTAACAAGATCCAACGATGGGGAAAGTTGCAAGCCAATGGAAACAAAATAGGAGAGAAAAGAAATACAATAAAGTTTTAATCGTTTTATTTTTTGTATTTCTCAGGCATTAAAATAATATTAAAGATATTTTTTGGCATGCCCAATGGGAGAATATTCAAAAAAATTCAAGTCTATTAGTGTCAAAAGGAAGATTTCAAGATTAATACCGAGGAGATTTTACTGGCTTCAGTGTTCAAGCCTTCAAGAGGCTCATTCTTCAAGTACTTGGTGACTCTGAGCTTCAAATACATCTGGTTCCAGACCAAAGTTGCAATAGTTCATGCCCAAAGCTAAAACAAGGGCATCTTCTAGAGGTAAATTTCAGTACCAAGAGCTTTCATTTTCAAATCCTAGAAGAAGGAAGACTAGAGTATCTTTATCACCAGATAGGAGTGCAATAGCAACAAATACACTTGCAAGATCTATCTCTACTCCTCCTGCTATTAGATCTCAGCCTAGATTGCCATCAGCACATATCAATAGATCACTTGTCCATATGGCACATCCTAGAGCCCATACTTTTTCCACCTTTAATGGTGGGAGTCCTCTTTTATTGGCCCAAAGACATGACATACCAATAGCTACACTCAAAAGTATACCAGAATTTACTAGTGAAACTTCTATCTCTCCCTCTAAACACATTCAAGAAGTTGCAAATGTTTGTAATATCCATGGTATTATAGAGGATGGTGTTGCAGTTAGGATTCTAGCCTCATCCTTGAAAGGAAAAGCATTATAATGGTATAGAGGTTTGGCTCATGGTTCTATAGTAGATTGGGATGGATTAGGAGCAAGACTATGCAAACACTTTGAGGACAAAAGTGACCATTTGTCACTTTTAGAATAGTTGACTACTATAAAAAGATCCCCCCATGAACATATAAGTGATTTCAACTATAGATTTCAAAAGACATGGGATAGAATACCTACTTCAGTAAAGCCTACCCTTGGTAATGCCTTCTTGCATTACCTCAAATCTTTAAACAATGATATTGCCACTACAATCCAAACTATGGGAGGAGATACCTTACCTAATGCTTATGACATAGCAATAAAGTCAGAAAACATCCTAATACAAGGAGGTTAGCTAGCTCCAAGGCCTCCTATGCCTTTTTTCCCTGATACATTCCAAATCACCAACCAAAAATGGCTCCTCTTCCCACAACTTCCACATCACAATCCCTTACCCTAGTCCCTCAAACTTCCACATCTTCAAATGGAATGGATGAAATCAAGGAAATGATGCAATCTATGATGCTGAACATAGATAAAAGATTGCAGGGCCAAGAGAAGAAGCTAGAGTATAGCTTCCCTGTGATGCAAAAAGTTAGCAACAAGGTGGTGACTTTAGAGAGACAGCCAGCTCAAGGTAGTAAGGCTCATCAATTGCAACATCAAACTCTGAATAGTGTTAGGCCGCCAAATCATAATTATAGGAATGATTATTTTGATAAGAATAGGTAGAATAGCCATGCTTCAACCTCAAATGTAAAAAAAAGCAAGGCCATAGTTCCTCAAAACAACATGGCCCAAGATCAGGATTTTTGTCCCTCCTGTAACTACTCCTATGCATGTTGCATGTGTCAGAAGGCTGAATCTTATTTAGCTTTGACCATCCAAGAGCCTGCAACAAGACAATCATACAAGGAGGACCAATTTAAAGATGCCTCATATTTGCATGGACAAGGTGATGTCTCCTTTATGAATCAGCAGGTGGAGGAGCATTGTAATGTAAAATAGGATTCCATTTCTCACAACACTAGGAGCAAAAGAAGAGCTATTGAAGATGCTACCCCTCCTCCTTCCAATCAGCCCTCAACTTCATATGCAATACCTCATGAACAAGAAGTATATGATCAATCAAGTACCTTTCAGTAGCAAAGGCAAAATAGTGGCAGAAAGGATGTAAATGATCCTCAAGTTGTTCCATCTAAAGCTTCTACAAATGTAGCCCCCAAGGCTTCTACCAAAGTACCTACTATGCCATTCAGTGTGGTAGAACAAATGAAGAAGACAAATGTGAATATTTCCATGTGGGATTATGTTGCTACTATACCCATGCAAAAAAGGTTGTTGCAGCAAGAATTGGAAAGTATTGAACCAAAGGATCAGCCACCTAGGATGGAAAGTTCCACAAGCCTAGTACAACCATCAAGGGAGGAAGAAACAAATAAATAGGTTAGACCCCCTCCATTTATGTTTCTCTAATTATAGGGAATAAACTAGTCCACAGTTGCATGATATATTCAGGGGCTAGTAGTTCAGTGATGCCTAGGTGTGTTGTGGATGCTTTGGAAATGAAATATGAGCCCATTGTTAGAGATGTATTACAGTTGGATGGTAGTACACACAAGACTATAGGTATCCTTAGGAATTCGGAGATGGCCCTACTTGCATGCCTTGGTTGTACTGTAACTCAAGATATATTCATTGCTAAAGTCAAGCCACATTTTTCCATCTATCTGTAAAGGGACTTCACTACCAATGCAGGTGCTACATTTCAAAAGGAAATGGAGATGGCCTTCAAAAACATCATTGAAAAGTTTGTATTAGTTTACCTTGATGATATCACTGTGTATTCAAATAGTGTAGAAGATCATTTTGATCATTTGAGACAGGTGTTCTCAAGGTGTAGAGAGTTTGGGATATCCCTTAACCCAAGCAAGTGTGTCTTTGCTACCAATCAAGGAAAATTATTAGGACACATTGTATCTGAGGATGGTTTAACCATTGATCTAGAAAGAACAAAAGCAATACTTGCTCTCCCTCTTCCTAAACATAAGAAAGGGTTGCAAAGTTTCCTTGGTAGGATAAATTTTATGAGAAGATTTATCCCTAATTTTGCTACGATGGTAAAACCCCTTACAACTATGCTCAAGAAAAGTATGGTCTTTGAATGGACCAAGGAAGGGAAGGAAATTTTTGAAGAGATCAAGGTAGCCATAGCCTCGGCCCCTACTCTCATTAATCCAAGTTTTGAAAAGGATTTTATCCTTTATATCCTAGGTGGTGAGTCAAGCATTTCCACTGTCTTGACTCAAAAAAATGATAAAGATGAAGAGCAACCCATAGCCTTCTTTAGTGAAGGGTTTAAAGAGTATGAAGAAAAATATAGCTATGTAGAGAAGCAAGCCCTTGTAGTCATTAGAGCTTTAAAGAAATTTAGACACCTCCTATCTTATAATAAAATTCATTTGTTAGTACCCCATGCCAGTGTGAAGGATTTCCTTTTGAGCAAAGATATTAGTGAGAAGAGAGCTGGTTGGATTACTAAAGTAATTGAATATGATGTTAACATCCAGATCACCAAGCTGGTAAGAGGGAAGGGGTTGTGTAAGCAGATGATATTATGTCAAGAATCAGATGAGGAAGTCACTATGACACTAACAAAACAACAAGAAGAAAGAAATGATGACCCAAGGAATTGGATGGATGATATGAAATATTTCTTATTAGGCAATGGATATCCTCAAGGATTAGATAGAACTAAAAGGAGATAGTATAGATTACAATCAATTCTTTATGTCATAGCTGATGGTATCCTTTTCAGGAAAGATTTTAATGGAGCCCTATTAAGATGCATTGACACATACCAAGCTAAAAGAATGATCAAAGAGCTTCATGATGGTTCTGATGGTGGTCACTTCTCAGCAAGGACAACTGCAATGAAGGTCATGAGGTTTGGTTACTACTGGCCATCCCTATTCCATGATTGTCATAGTTATGTGAGGAAATGTGAAAAATGTGCCTTCTTCTCTGGTAAGCAAAAGCTTGCAACTCTTCCTCTTCATCCCATTCAGGTGGACCATCCTTTTGCTTAATGGGGATTGGATTTCATAGGCCCTATCAATCCTTCTTCTAGTTCTAGTCATAAATGGATTTTACGTACTACAGATTACTTCACTAGATGGACAGAGGTAGTTGCATTGAAGGATGCCACAGAATCTTTAGTTGTTGAGTTCCTTGACAGAATTATGATCAGGTTTGGTGCCCCTTCAACCATCATTTCAGATAATGAAAAATCTTTTGTAGGAGCTCAGATTTATGCATGGGAATTTGACCATAATATCTACTTGAACACATCCTCAAACTACTATCCTCAAAGCAATGGTTTGGCTAAATCATCTAACAAAAACCTATTTAGGATTATGAAAAGAACTATAGAGGATAACCAAAGGTGTTGGCATCAAAAGTTGAGTACTGCACTATGGACTAACAGAATAACACCTAAGAGGTCAATAGGAAATTCACCATTTATGTTGGTATATGGTAGAGAAGCAAGGCTTTCAATTTCATTAGATTTCCCATCCCTAGAACTAGCTCATCGGCTGGAGCTAATTGAAGATGATGCCATGACAGTAAGAATGGCAGAGCTGATGGAGCTGAAAGAAAAAAGAAGTTAGGCCATGCAAACCCTAGAAATACATCAACAATAGGTGAAAAGGAGCTTTTACAAGAAGGATAGGCTTAGAACCTTAAGAGAGGGTGATTTAGTTTTGAAATGGGATGCAGACAAGGCAAAACTAGGGAGACACTCAAAATTTGATGCACTGTGGTGTGGTCCCTATCTGATTGTCAATTGCAAGCACTCCAATGCTTTTCAATTAAGTAAGCCTGGTGGTGAAATTTTGCCTATCTTAGTCAATGGGATCTATCTCAAACCATGTTTCTAAAAGGGTTTGAGGTTTCATGTACAAAGGTAGCTTAGTTTTCTTTCTATTGGTTTCCTGCTTTCCAAGAAGTGCACGAGCACAAGTTTCTCTTTGTGAGATAGCCAATTTTTTTGAAGTTTTGAAGGTTGCTAAATCTAGTTGTGGAGGGACAATTTTCAGGGTTTTATACTACACTGATCCAAATCTTTTATGACTCTATAGCCCAATGGATGCATAAGGTCACTGGTCACACACATAGTTGGCTTGTGTCCCCTCTGAGTCACCAGAAATGTTACCTATTTTTGCCCCTCGCCAAAATTTGAATTCAAATACTTTACCCACCCAATGGCCACTTCCCATCTTTAATATTATTTTAATGCCTAGGAAATACAAAAAATAAAATGATTAAAACTTTATTGTATTTCTTTTCTCTCCTATTTTGTTTCTACTAGCCTACAACTTTCCCCATCATTGGATCTTGTTAAGATCTATGGATGTCCCATACTCACTATGAAAATTTGCAAGGTTGTTTCCCATAGTGAGATAGCAACCATCAAAATTTTTCTATAGTACTAAAGATGAAGTCCGGCACCAATTTTTGATAAACCGTCGGTGCTCGCTATATTGCTACCGGGAAGTTTGTGATTTTTACCGATAGCGAGGTAGTGACATGCCTAAAAATGAAAAACATGATAAGATCAAGAAAAAATGATGTCATTGGAAATTAAATAATATATATGTGTGCCAACATGTTAAGCCAACTCAGCGACAGTAGTATCTTGAACCCACGCCCCTTTCATAAAATACATGAGGAGTTCTAATCGTCAGATCAAGCTTGGAATCAATGATCCTCGCTATCTCGCTATAGAAGGTTGCATGTTGTTTACTCTATCTGTCATAGTGAGTATGGGACCCACCACTCTTCTAAATACTTTGTGCAGTCAGATCAAGCTTGGAATCAATGATCCTCGCTATCTCGCTATGGTGAGTTGCACAAGGATTACGAATAGTGACATAGCGACAAGGGACCCACCATATTTCTCTTAAGTAATGTATCAATGTCTTCCATATGATCAATGCGAATCTATGATGGTCATTATCTCTCTATGGTAAGGTGCTCACTTTTTATGTATAGCGAGATAGTGATTCAATGACACGTGTCCTTGCAAACCTAGGGAGATGCAATTAGCATTGGTGGTGAAGACTCATAGTTATGTGACATTTTAGTTAGGGAGTTTCAAGGTGGCTCACTTAGTTAGTCAACCATGTGGAGACCTTGCAAGGTGGAGAAAAAATAAAAGGTTATTGGCCCATGTGACCCATTCTGGTTGCAGTATTCTATTGACTATTGTTTTTTACTGATTCATGAGCTAGAAATGAAGGAGATCAAATTTTCCTACGTGATCTGATCCCTGTGATCAATGCCAACCACTCTTAAATGAATATTGAACTCAATGAACAAAGGAGAATGATCTACCACCCTAGTTTATCCATCTACTTGGTCAGAATGGTTTAATGGCGTCATTCCTATCAGGGCCCTATTTCAAAAAATATCAAGTTTCATTATATCTAAATCTGTACCCAGATCAAATTTTCTTCGAATCCTTATCAAGACTTAATGGAAATGGTTGTGGAGTAACTTCTGTTAGAAAATATCTCAGTTATGCCTGAACTATAAAGGCAATTTTTGTAGATTTTGTTCTGGTCAACTCTTCTCTAACTTCTCTGATATTACTCTACAATTTCACTGTAAATTCCCTCTGCCTCTTAACTGTATGACATTCTACCTTATCTCCTGCAGCCATTGATGTAAAGTGCAAGAACTATTTGCCTCTCATTGGTGTATTGTAGAGATCTGCAATCTTGCATGATTGTATCTCTTTTGTCCTATGAACGCTATATATGTGAATCCTCTCTTTCCTCATGTCATTCATTTCAATTTTCTGATTTGCATGTGATTGTTGGATTAAAGCAAGTCTAGATGTGTATATCTTTTGGTGTCATGATGGTTCAATAGTGCATGTATGGGCAGAGATTGGTTTGAACACTCTATTTTGGTGCATCACCCCCTTAGGTTAGAGTAGGTAGATTTGCTTTCATCCATTCCTTCTCCCTTTTCCTCTCCAAAAGTAGTTAGGTGCACCCTGATAGTAAAGGAAGTTAGCCTTCTCCACAAACTCAACCTCACAGTTCAAGTCCCACAGCTTGGAGGTTATTTCCATGTTTCACAAGGTTGTCCTTAGGTAAAAACTTTGGACAAGGGTGCAAACCTTTGTGACAACAGGGGTTAAGAGGCAAGTGGCTTAACTTTGATTGCATGGGTTAGTTAGGTGGCTAAATGAGGTTAGTGTGGATGAATGGGTTGGATTAGGGGTGAAGATAGGTTTTAGGGATGGTTTAGGGGTTTAGGTTGATTTATTGAATGATTTATTTAATAAAATGTGGGTTGAGAAATCAAATCAAATAGATTTTTGCATTTATTTAATTTAATAGAGGAATAAGGATTTAACTGATAAATTGACTTTGGGTTATCATTTGATTTTATCAATTGGACTATAGTTAATTAAATAAATTAAGTAAATAGGGGATGATGATTAATTAATTAAATAATAAATATTTAATCAATAATGTCTTAGAATATAACTAAATAAGATTACCTAATGGTGTAATTAGATTTAGGTGTCTACAGTTGTGAATTTCTCATCAAATGTCTTCACCAATTCCTTGATCTTTGACTACAAGTCTGGACTAACTATAGTTGTAGTAACTATCTTCTGCATCCACTTGAAGACTCTAGTTAGAGTCTTCTCCAAAGACTTCATAGATTTATTCTTCTCAAAAAAATTTCTTAATGAGCTCATCAATCCATTCTGATCATCATCATCATCATCAGATAATGTTGACAATACTTTAACTATTGATGATGGGCTAGCTGGCAGCATTGCAATAGGTATAATTGATGAGGCTACATAAGGCATGTCATCCTCATGCTAAAACACTACCTTCCCAATGTCTAACTCCACATGTTTCAGATTGGGCAAGAATGTTGATTCTTGCATTACAATCTTCCACTTCTACTTAAGTTCAAAAACTTCTTTTGTTTTCTTCCTTTTTCTTCCTCTTGCTTCTTCCTTCTTTCTTCTTCTTCTTCTTCATCATCAGACCTTCAATAAGATGTGATATTGCCAACAATGGATGTTTCATACCCTGCAAACAGGTTCTCCTTCGTATCCACTATTATATGTGTACCACTTGCATAGATTTAGTACCCATAACTATGTGCGGTGGTCAAAGTACCTATTGTGTCTCCTCAACTTCTTCCTCATTATTGGAAGGTGTACTTGCTTGCACATACACTAGGCTCTCAGGTTTAGATTGTGAACTCTTCTTTGCTACTATAGGTACTAAGGTCATGTATTTCACAATGGCCTCCTCTATTTCCTTCCTTACATCTTCATAATTGCCTCCCATCAAAAGAATTGCTCTTCTTTTGTTCCTCAGCAAGGGCTCAATACCCTTCAAAATTCTATCCAAGTCCTTCTTAGAGCTCACTTCACATAATTTATTGATCACTATTTCCCTCAACTTGGTGTCTTCCTTTGTCACTCTTTTCTTTCTATTCAATAAACTATTATATAGATCCTTTGGAATCTTATTCTAAATGTTATCAAATCTCTTATTTCTCAAAATTATATTCCTCAATTTGGCATTTTCTAGTTGCCTTCTATCTATATTATTGTACAAACTATAATACTTATTTAACTATACAAAATTGTCTTCATTAATGATTTTCATGTTAAGGTTTCCTACCTTTGGCTTCCATTCTTTCTTTCCTACTAGTGTCCTACCTTCTTGCATTTCTTTCTCCACTATTTATCCTTAGTTTCATCCTTAGAATCCTCTGAATCACTAACCTATAGAGTTTTTCTTCTTTTTCCTAGTCCACTTGTGGTCTAATTAACCCTTTTCTTGGTGGATGATGTAGGTTCTTGCTTCACCTTCACCAACATCTCTGACTTTATCTGTATAGTAGGTGTTTCAACCTTTGGTCACCTATGTGCTCTCACTAGTTGCACTTGCACAACTGCTACATAAGGTGCCTTTGCACTTGGTTCAACAATATTTAGACCTATAGAAGGTGCTGCAACAACAATAGGTGTTATTTCTATTATCTTGGATTTCCCACTTTCCTTCATTTCAAGTACAATTCCTTTGACTTCATTGAATTCTTCTCAAGTCATGCTCGACTCTTTAAAGATGGAGTCTATCACTTTCTCCACTTTCTTCTTACTTTATTTGTTGGGAAGTTCATAATGAATTTCTCTCACATTCTCATGATAGGAACCCCATCTAGTGCATTCAACATCCCTTTCTAATTGGAGTATGATCTTCACATACCCTTCAATGAGTTCTACACTCTTTTCATAACCCATCAGCTCAATAAATGTTACCCTTGGTTCAACTACCTCTATGCAAATGTTATCTATTTCCACCATGAAACATAAATCATCTTTATAATTATTTAACATGGAAGGAGGTATCATGTACCTTTTCTTCATTTTAGTCTGGAAATGCTTCATCATTCTATCTATGTCACTATCTTTGACATTTTCCAATTTATCTCTGTAACACTGAGTTGCCATCTTCATTGTGCACTCATTACCTTCCCACTTTGTCATCCCTGGGAACTTCCCTGATGCATAGAAAAGAAATGTGTTAGTAAATATTCAAATCTAAAGACTACATTCTTGGTCATCTTCAGTTTTGCAATGTTGTCCAGTAACTATAATATGATTATCTCACATAAATTCACTTTCCTTCCCTTAGCTGTAATTACATAAGTTGCATGTAAGAATCTAGTAGGCATTGAGTTAACCCTTGAACCATGGTTAAACTTGTATCCTAAAATCTTACTCAATAACTTTTCTCCTTTGTCATGAATTGTATTAACCTTCATGTTTCTTCCATCAAATCTAGTATTTAGGTTTGTTTCAACCATCTTCCTTACATTATTTTCACTTATAGGGTTGCATTCCTCATTACTTAGTCTTGTGATCTTGTAAATTAGGTATTATCAATTGTTACATGTGCATCTCCTAACCAAAAAAATTCATCATGAACCCTACTCAGAATGATTCTGGTCCAGTCATGATTATCAAATTTACTATAAAACATATACTTCACTAGGTTCAACTCATTCAGATGTATGTACTCAAATTTCAAAGTTAGGTCATTATTACACATGACTCCTAAGTCCTTGTGTATATCTTCATCTCCTATACTCTCAATCTTGTAGTGGATATAACTTCTAATATCTTCTACTTGAAGCACATTTTGTAGGACTTGCAAAAATGCACCTAATGGATCATCCATAAGAGAAATGAATGGATGTTTCTTGAATACATATCTTGCCCTTTCACTAACATCATAAGCTGACTATCTAACCATTGTATCTATAACTGTGTACACTAAAAACTTAATTTGAGCTTCGTAACATACCTTAAAAGTCACATTTAGGGTTTCTACAACTTTGCACTTCAAGAACTTCTTTTTGCACTTCAATTCATTGTCAAAATTCTCTTCAATTCTCTCTAGAAACTTCACATGATCAAATGGTACTCACAATCTTGTTTGAGATTCTTAAATCATTTCAAATCACACTAGGCATTTAATGTGTATCTACCACAAATTCAAAAACTATCTCTGTCTACAAGTAACCTTGTTTTCTTTCTCAAATCTTCTTGAGATCATATCTTTGCTTGCACACTCAATCATAGGTTCCTTTCTATATCTTCTACCTTATGTTAACTATGTAACTTCTAATTGTTTCTCTGTCATTAGTTCTGACCGACTAATGCTCTGTATTTGCTAGAACTACTCAATTCAGATAGAATGAGTCACAAATAATTGGTGACTTCAATTTCTCATTAGGTGCATACTATTCCTTCAAAAATGTATAAGAAATTTTTGGATCCTTCACTTTCACAAATTCTTCCTTGAATTCATCAACATGTTCCTTGATTGCTTCCTTCTAAATATTATCATTATTTATGTCACTTTTGTTATTGTTTCTTCTATAAATTGTATTCATGTTGAAGTTTCTTCTATCCATTCTACAATATCTTGCTATGTGTCCAAAGTTATTACATAACTAACATACAAGTGCATTCATTTTGGTTCTATTTTGACTATCAGGTGCTCTGTAATTCGTTGCAATGTGTCTAGGATTATTACACTTGTAACTTATAAAATGTTTATTTTCTCCATTAGATCTTCCTCCATCATTAGATCTTCTTTGTGATCTCCCTCTTTTATTTCCTGTAGGGTTAGTGTTTCTAAATATTCTACTATTTGCATTATTACCATCAAACTTAGGTTTCTTACAATCTATTGCTTTATGTCCATAACCATGACAATTATAACAATAGAAATTAGTAATAGGTTTGAAAGACTTACTTGTGAAATATCTTTTCATATGACCAACTTCATTACATATGAAACATCTACCTCTAAATTCATGTCTCACTTTCTTAGGTGGTTCATCTCTCTTAGGTTTTCATCTCTCTTAGGTTTATCAACTTTCTCTATTTTCTTAGGTTCATCTTGCTTGTTTCATTGACAAATCATCTAATTCAATCTATTTTGATACTATAGTAGTTGTGCTTAATTCTAGTTTACTCAGATTAGATTCTTTAGGGGATTCAACAATTGGATCTGGTTCTCTTCTAATTTTAACTTTCTTGGCTGATTTCTCTCCAATAAGATATCCAAGTCCTGTCTTATCATAAGAAGGTCTTTGGTGAAATATATGTTCATCAATCTTTATCACTACTTGTATAAAGCTTCTCTAAATATTGCTTTTATTGTGTCAATTCTCATTTCACAATGGTATTACATTTTTCTAATTTTGCATGCTCAATCTTAATAGAATCCAATTCAGATGTTACTTGACTTAACTGGGATCTAAGGTTTGCATTCTCATATTTAAGATCATGTTCACTCTTACTACCATCTTTCTTAAGACTCAACTTAAATTCCACAATTTGTAACTCATGTTTCAAAATCTCATTTTCTTTCATGAGATTTCCAAATTCATCATTTTCACTAGTCTACACATCGATTCCTTACTAGATTTTAGATCATCAATCTTGTCTTTCAATTTTCCAATGTAAACATTTGTATCTCCATACCTATCTTTCAAGTTATCTCTTTCTTCTGTAAGAAGGTTAATCTGTTCAAAAGATTCTTCAAGGTTTCTCTTTAACCATTCCATATCCATAGGGATTTTACTCAAGCTATTAAGTATATTCAAAGCTATGGTTTGATACTGATTGTTAGAAATAGATAATACTAAGAGGGGGGAGTGAATCAGTATTCTACAAACTTTTGCTCACAACTGAATATTGTTAATTGCTTTATAACTTAAATATGAAAGTAAACCAACAATGATGAACAATAAATATAACAATATACATAGAGAACTCTTAACACCATTATTTGTTAACTAGGGAAACCTTGGCCAAGGAAAAACCTCGGTGGGATGATACCCACAAGATGATTCACTAAACAAAAGGATCCTGTTAAGGATATTGACCTTGTTAGGAGTCTATGAAGTACATATAGTCTCTCAAGTCTTTTTTAGAGGACTAGGCCTTGTTAGAAGCCTTAACCTTGTTAGAAGTTTCTTCAACCCTATTAGGAGTTGGTTTATCAAATACAATGTATGGAAGAAGATCCCACTACCCTAACATGCAATTATACAATAAAGTTCTCCATAGAATAGATATGCATACAATACTTTCTTTTTTTGTAAGTTGCACTATCTTTGATCATACATCAAATCTTGCATCACATAAGGCTCATATATCTTTCAAGTTGTCAGTACAATAGTATGCATATCATATGTCTTCACATTTTCTTCACATTCTTTGCACAAGATAAGATCTCTACTTATAACGAATAAAAAAAAGATCTCTACTTATACTTCACAAATTTATAATTCTTTGCTCAGTCAAACTTCATGTCTTCACATGCTTGATAAATTATGGATTAATATCCACAAAGTTGGCTCATTGTGACTTAGTAATTATTTTTTTACCAAAATAATTCCTTAAGTCATACAACTCAATTCTCGACAATGCTCTGTTCTACTCTATCAAATACCTATACTAGTATTTCAACTGTAACTTACATCCTATTGTCCATACACATCTACGCACTTAACCATGTCATCATGATATTGTCAAAGCTATCCTCACCTGCATATAATATAATTCAAGGTGTGTCATCCATATACATCATATCCATCTCTATGTTGTCGGAAGTTATCTAACACTTAGACAATATTCTATTTGCAAATGCACAAATGAAATGTTGAATATATGTTGCCATAAATGACAACACTGAAGATATCTTACTGACCATATTGCCAATATTGCAATATATATAACTAGAAAGAGGATTAAGAGAGAAAGCTATCTCTAAAATGTGAACTCAAAATGGTAAAACTAATTGGCTATGTGATAAAGTCCTTGACATGTCTTAGGTTTAGAGTAGTAGTCAATCTGGTCTCAAGAGCCTCCAAGCATTCTCTAATCCACCATTCAAGGTAAAATTGATAATATTATGGCACTAGTATCAATGTCCTAGATGACTTTAGTGTTAGTAGTCCTAGTCCCACTAACGAAAAGTGCCAAATTAATTATGTTTGTGTCCTCTATATGCTCTTATGCCTCAAATATGGACCTACAACCTATCTCTAGCCTTGTATTTGCACACAAAGTGAGAATACAATGTTTGTGTTGTATAGGTCACTACTTAAGTCAAGACTTGGGTTTAGAATCAACCTAATAACAATGTTCACATGAAAAAATCTCACCTTTGAATTAAATACTTGAATTTAAATGATCATACTCTTGATTAATAATGCAAATTTCTCAGAATAACTCCTCCAAATGTTGATGCAACAACATGGCGTATTGTCACAAAATCATAATTGAAGATCACTTGGTGGAGCTTGAAAGATTGATTGATTAATGCCTTGTGGATCATATTAGCTCTTGAAAAAAACTTTTTCTTGAGAGGAACTTGAATATGTGTTGTGAATGTGGGATAAAATGAACTAAAGAAGATGCTTTATATAGGATCTCAAGGTGATTTTAAGCTGACCCAAATCAATCATATTTCAGTTCCAACAATAGATTTGAGGATCACAAGGTTTACATATAATCCACCCTTAAATTTAGTTGAAAAGGACATTTTTCTATTACATGCATCTTTTGTGCTTGTAGATTTAGTTTGACACTTTTTTACTCATATTTTGAGGACAGAAAGAAAACAAGGCCTAGTTATTAGATCCAAAATTCATATTGGTGTGGATGAAGTCAAAGTGGGGCATTAATTGAATTGAGCTAACACTGGGATAGGATCCATATAAGCTTAAAATGATATAAGATAAAGGGCACACTTAAAATAAGGATCCAAAGAGGAGTGTGTTAAGATTTAAAATAGGATAGGACTCACTTGATGTAAACATTAATTCAAATACAAAAGTGGTCCAAAATTTTCTTAAATGAGATGAAAGCTAAAATGAGTACTAGGAGACTGTGAAATTGGACTCATTAATTAAAGGAGTACAATATATGGCATTCTACTATTTTCAAACAATTTTGATTTCCTAATTATTATTTTAAAGTATTATAAAAATGAAAGCTTTTTAGGAACTAGTATGAAGCTTTTTTGTTGTTGTCTTGTGTGATATCCATAGAAAGACCAACTTGATTCATAATTTTTTCTCACCTTCTATCTTTGACGTACTTTGATTGATGGAAAGGGGAGATTTCATATTGGACAGTTGTATGGAAGTGAGGGGAGATCAAACTTTTCATATATTATGTAGGTGAGACTAAAGCTATATTATGGAGATTTGGGCTATAGCTTTGCAAATGAAGTTACAATTTTTGTAAGATAATCATGTTCCTAGAGATATAATTTTTCTAACAATTAATAGGTGTATTTGTCACAAACCGTCTTTGAAGTTCTTAGTATTTAGCTTGTTTTAGTGACTTTGATGACCTTTGACATGGTCAAATATTTTTATGGATATTGGTTAAGAAAATTAATTAAACTTAACACTTTTAATTTCAAATTTTGATGGGAATTATATGATGCATTGATGTTATGTTTAATGATGGTGATAATGGAATGCTATGTCATTTATGTTATATGATCATGATACTTATGATAAATGCTTCATTTTATAAGTTGAATAGTTGGAATGAATTATCAATAACTTTGAATATGAAAATGATGTTCAAGTATTGACCTAATTGATGTTTTGAGCATCTGGGTGGTTATAGGAGAGGTGAGAGAGTGGTTGAGGTAGAGGAGGCTAGCTCCTCGAAAGGGAGTGGTTGGATTATCTAACAACATACACATGCCACATAACCAACATCCTTGTCTGATTATTCATTTTAACTCTTTCTCTACCATGATTCAACTTGGGTTTTGTTCCTACCTCACTCCTTATGATGGAAATGAAAAATGATAAAAGAGCTAATAATTAATGCTACGTATGCTATATTTCATGTTTGATATATGATTTAATTGAATGGAATTAAATTCTTTTAGAACATACAGGAAATAAGATATATATGCTTTTAATTTATTTTATTTAAACAAAAATTAAATGAAAATTAATAAATATTCAAATAGAAAATGAATTGCAACATCTATGATAACTTCAATGCACATATTCCTTGGATTATGGCTAGAATGATAATGGCAGATCAGAGACTTCATTTGTTTCCCATTTGTGCCTACACCTGCTACTAGAGCTAATGAATGTATAGAAATGACTTATAGTGCCACATACCTTCGTGTTGCCAA
This sequence comes from Cupressus sempervirens, assembly GCA_028749045.1. NCBI lineage: Eukaryota > Viridiplantae > Streptophyta > Pinopsida > Cupressales > Cupressaceae > Cupressus > Cupressus sempervirens. Next base: position 949,029,203 of record CM053792.1, on the reverse strand, counting down.
CACCTTGCTTTAGGGGATAGTTGTTTATTTTCTTATTTTAGTCTCATCTGTGCAGTAGATGAATCACTTGGTCAATTAAATTCCACTAGCCATAATTCAAGCCATGTGAATTTAGAGCCCTAACATGATTAAAATGGTAGAATTAAATAAAACCACTAACTTATGCTACTAGTTGGGTGAATACAACAACATTTGGGGACAATTCTGACATATTGTTATTGTTCCTGTAATGTAATTGTTTACCTTTCTTAACAATGGCATAAGAAAGTAGATCGCTTTTATATATCTGTGTATGAGAATTTTTAGAAAGCACAAGGTTAGTGGAATCATACTCTTTCTGTGTGTTTGAATTTCTCATTTGATGATTGCTTCCTTAAATCTTCTTTTTGCATATAATCAAAGGAGATTTGTTAGCCTTTTAGGGTTATTAGTGAATGAAAGTGTTATCCTCTTGTTTTAAATTAATATACTTCTACAATATTGGATGGAAATAGTTACAAGTAAGTTGTGTCTAAACTTTGAATTGTAAGAAGTGTTCCATATACATTTCTTATGAGGCTTTCTTGCAAGACTTTAATTATGTTTAAGAGATTGTGTTACATTGTAAATGTCTATTCATTTTAATATTTCTCTTTGAATTTTATTGCCTTTAAGTGCATAAGTTTCCTAATGGGATGTCAAATGTGGAATTTAAGTGAAGGGTGGAACTAAATAACCTATTATTTTCATTTTATTTGCCAATTTTTTGGTTTAAGTGCTTTGGCCAAAGTCACTCATGCATATGTGTAGATATGTTTGTTTTTATTTCTTCTCCCCACCACATCTTTGACTATGTTCTACATGTTAGGAATATGTTGCTATTGTAGTTAGTTTCACAATTGCACCAAACCTAGTAGATCCTCTCATTTTAAGTTGTTAGGTTTTTTCAGAAAGGTCAAGGAGTTCTTCATTTCAAGAAAGACCTAGGGGGAGCTAGCCATTCCATGGTTGGGAGGTAAAAGCACTTGGGCCACGCTTCTATCTCAAGATAGAAAATGGACAATGTCTAATGGATGGGGAGATAGGGACTTGCAGATGGACACTTGTCTGAGACATTTCATGTATAGGTTCTATTATATATTTGATTAGTGTACTCATTTGATGATGCACGTATGGGTGTACTTATGTGTACCATGTATCTTAATGTTATGATCTTAGACATTGGATTTATGAATTATTATTGTCAATTTCAATTTATGATTTATCTATCCAATAATTGATAATGTCCACATTGTCTTTAGAGTTTGATAATACTTAGATTTTGTGGGTTAGACTCTATTTTCCCAATGACAAAGGACCGGTCTTGCCAAAATTTAAGTTTATTAATAGTTGTAATTGGTGAAATTCTTTACTTTATTACCTACACCACATTAAATCAATTTCATTATTTCTATTTATCTTTTACATCTACCATTAACATCTATTCCTAATTCCTCCTTGAGAACTACTTGCAATCTCAAGAGTATCATTTAAGAAGACTACCAAAGTGAGTCTTGAATTAGTTATCGGTATACTTGCCTAGGTTTGAAGAGCCTAAATAGAAGAGGATTTGATCATCAATCCTAAATATTGGTCAAATCATGTTGAATTACCTAGCATTGAGAAAGAAAGCCTCATTGGTGTTCAACCAACATTTTGATGATCCAACAGACTTTATACTTTTAATTCTAAATTGATTTTCATGGTGACATTCATTTGAATATTTCTAAGTCTTTTAGAATAGGCCACTCATACTGAAGTGATAAGGTCTAGATGATCTTTCTTAAAAATCTCCTAGTAGGGTCACATTAATAATGTGTGTGTAACCTTTAACAAGGTTGGCTCCTAATAGAGCTCACTTCAAAAGAGTAAAAATTTTGGGTTGTCAATTCCCAGGTGGTTTTTCCCTTTATAGGGGTTCCACATTCAAATATTTGTCTCAAAATATCTGGATGTTGATTGTATTTCATTTTTATATCATGTTACAACTTGGCATATACATATGAAGTTTACTTTGATACTCAGCATATGAATTTAATAGTTTTACTGCAAAGATTGATTTGATAATACTGTAAAGTTTGATATGTTTACTGAGCTTGTGATAGGGAAGTTAAAGTTGTTAAGTTAGTGAAAAGTTTTTTAAGGACCTGTGGATAACTAATCCACCTCCCCATCCTTTCCCTTTAGGCCCCCCTAGTTATCTCATAAGAAAATCTTAAGAGGTCAAGCAAAAGAAGTGGTACTCAAGAATTTGGTTGATGCCTTGAACATTGTTAATGGGACAAGTCAAGGAGTTGATTCATTTATTCCACATAGAATGTTGATGACTATGATTTCTAGTAAGAGGTTGACACGTAGAAGACAAGTTCAAGCAATTTCTAAATTAATAAATGTAATTAGAATAATCATTCAAAGATATATTAGGAGGATAAATTTGTTAGACAAAAATATTGAAAAGAACTTGGTAAATATTTGTAGACTTCCTCAAAAAGACAAAATTCCTAAAGATATAGAAAGATGAGTTGTTGAATATTTGACCAACAATTGTAGTGTTTCTCTTAACAAAAGGGACATTAAAAAAATGAAATATGATGAGATTGGTCTAAAAAATTTACATCCAAAACATTTTTATGATACAATGCAAAGTGAATTATTTGATGCATTCAAGGAAGAATTAAAATAGGTCAAATAATGTTTGGTATGTTGTGCCCTTGCTTGTATGCATAAATAAAGTTTTTGAAACTTCTTGATGTCCAAATCATGTTGAGTTTCATCTATACATGCAATCATATAAAAATTTTATGTAAATACTTCATGAAAGTATGGTAATCCTAGGAAGTACAACATAATTTGTGAAGTCCACTCTATATGGTCAATCTGATGATTCAATTGAGTTCGACGCCCACTATATAAAAGGTGAATGCATTAATTATGGACATTTCTATAAATTTCCATTGAGAATTTAGAAAATTATGTTTGATCAACTATTTTGTGAAAATTAATTTGAATATGACCCATAGAAAACCAAGATAGGAGAGGATTCCAAAAAAATTGCATTGAAGGAGAGCGAATTGTCCTACTTTGAGTTTATGAACAAATTTTGAACTGTGATTTATCCACATATCTAACATTATCATTTTTCATGATGTCAAGATAATTATTTTGTGATTCCAAAAATTAAATTCCCCTTGATTGTATTCTTTTAATTATGTATTTCTCTGAGAACTATATTTTGTCCCCTAAATCAAAGCTTCAAGCTCAATATTATCATTCTGAGCAAGTTGAAATATTGTACAAGTGATCTATAAACATACTCAATTTGATTTGGGTGAGGTAAAAGGTGATCTAGATTAACACCTTATCATCAAGGAGGCTCATTTATATATCAATGATGCTAAGGTACATGATAGGAGCTATGTGACACTTTATTTTGTAATTTGTGACACATTATCTCCTTTAGATCCCTTTGGACATCTCCTTCACATTCCCTTTAGACATCTCCTTTAAGTATCTCCTAATTGAATCCCCTTAATTGACATCTCCTTAATTCATCCCCTTAATACATCTCCTTTAAACATCCCTTTAAGACATTCCCTAAAGACATATTCTTTACATCCCCTTAAGGCATCTCCTTTGCATCCCCTTTAGGCATCTCCTTTAAACACTTCCTTTAAGCATCCCTAAAAAAATCCCCTCAATACATTCTCTTAAGGGGCCCAAGTAGTCTTAATGCCTCATAATAGGTCCTTCTGGGTTGTAATGGGTACTATGTGGTCCTATGACACATTACGACCCCTTAAGATACATTAGCAGACCACTTAATATCTTAATGTATTTTAAGGGGTTCTAAGGTGTTCTAAAGGGTCCAAGTGGTCTTAATGCATCATAATAGGTCATAATGGGTCATAATGGGTTTTAATAGATTCTAAGTGGTCTGAAGACACACTAGGATCCCTTACAATACATTAGTCCCACTTAAGACCATAATGTATCTTAAAGGAACCTAATTTGTTAAAAGGGGTCCTAATAGGCCCTTATGTGTTGTAATAGGCTCTTATGTGTCATAATAGGTCATAATGCATCGTAACAAATCCTATGTGGTCCTAGGACACACTAGGACCTTTTACGATACACTAGTGCCACTTAAGACCCTTATGAGTCATAAGGAGGCCTAATTTATTAAAAGGGGTCCTAGTAGGGCATTGGGTGTCATATTAGGCCCTTGTGTGTCATAAAGGTCATAAGTGATCTTGGACTAATTAGGACCCCTTGCAATACATTAGTGCCATTTAAGATCCCAGCATGTCTTAAGGGGGCCTAAGGTGTTATGATGGGTCCAAGTGGTCTTAAAGTGTCAAATTAGATCCTAATGGGTCCTAGGACCATTTAACACCCTTATGATACATTAGGTCCACTTATGACACATTAGGACCCCTAATGATATATTAGTTCCCCTTGGGACACATTAGGATCTTAAGAGGTACTAATGTATCTTAAGGGATCCTAATGTGTTGTAATTGGTCATAATGGATCACAATGGGTCTTAAGTAGGATAAATTAGGACCCTTTACAATTCATTAAGATCACTTAAGACCTGAATGTGTCTTAAGGGGTCCTAAGGTGTTCTAAGGGGTCCAAGTGGTCTTAATATGTCATAATAGGTCCTAATGGGTCTTAATGGGTCCTAATTAGTTTTAGGACAGATTAGGAACCCTTAGAATACATTAGTATTGTATTGCTATGAAATTCATTGTTAAAGAACACAAATTAAACTAACCATTCAACAAAACAAAACAAAGAAATGTATGTGATCAGACAAAGAAATCTTGCAAAGGGAATGAAAATCAAAAAATAACACTCCAAATCCCTCTTGATGTTTGGATATGTCCAGGATGGAAGATGTGTGCTCAATTGTTCTTCAATCTTCAAGTGTTTGGATTGTGATAAAATATGGGGTGAGAAATGTGTTCAACAATGGAAGCATGGATGGATTTTGCCATTATATTGATATTTTGGTAGTTTGTGAGCTCTCAAAACAGCATTATAAGTTTTCATATGAAGGTGGATGGATTATGGGAGGGAAAGGATCCAATTTATAAGCCAAGGGGTAGTGAGATGAATGGCCAAGATGCAAAGATGGAGGTTTGATGAGGAAGGGTTGGGATGTGTAAGAATTTGGCACATGTCCACTAGATATGGGTTATCCTCCATTGAGCACAGGATTAAGTGTGATGATGTGAGGATAAGCCTACAATGGTGTAGTACGTAAATTAGTGGTGTAGACAACATGTGCTAAATGAGGAGTGTGGATAACTATGTTTTCAACATGACAACTTAGTGAGTGATGCATACTCTTCTGTTGTAGACACCATGTGCATAATTAGAGTTGTGTAACTCAATGAGAGTACACAAAATCCTAAGTGTCTCACCTTTAAAAAAAAAAAATGCAAACTAATTAAATAATGCATTAACCTAAGTAAACTTAAGTAAGTGTAATAAGTAAATACTTATTTACACCAACACCCCCCTTAAGTGAAACTTAGGGGAATTCCCTTAAGCTTACAAAATCTAGGATGAAATGCAGGATGGGTCCCAGCTACTAGGCCATGTTAGGTACCCATGTACATAATGATATGCAATCTCTCATAAAGTAGGGAAAGAGGGAAAACCTCATGGGAAAAACCCTCCCCCAAAAAGAGAGATAAATAGGGATGCATGGATGGATGGAGTAATCAAGACCCCCCCATTATGACATGCATCTGGTATATACATAAGAGAATGATGAGAAGAGGAAGAGAGATAGGATAGGCTCCCCCCCTAAAGAAGAAATCCAGTCAGTGACTACTTCAATGAAGAAGTTGATCCAAGGCTACAGAATGGTGTTCCTCCCCTTAGGAAGAAACAATACAAAGGGTACAAATGAGATGCTTCCACTGTGTGTGGAAAGAATCCCATGGATAAGTGATGTCTCTAAAACTTTCTCAACTGGCTAAAGAACCTACCCCAAAGAACTATTTGTCTCTGCAACTGATGAAGAAACCTGTTGCAACTGCTGATCATAAGTATTCATAATCACTTCAACCTGTGAGGATCGATCATATAGAGAATGAACAAGAGAGTCTAATGGAACCCTCATGACAACTAAAGAAGGTAATTCTACATCAAGAAGAAGAGGCAAATCATGAATACTATCCCCCAAATCTATCAGTGAACCTGTATCTGGAAGACTGGATGTACCCTATTATTCTGGACCTATCACTATGGCGATGTATGCATGTGGACTGAACTAATAAATTGACCTCTCACTACAACTATCAATAGAATCCCACGTGTTCGAATCTATTGAAGCACTATCATTGAATCACTATCAATATCCACATTGTATGATTTGCAAAGAGGACTAGAGGACAAGCTTGGTGAACTTTCCTCAAAATGTACATCCTTCTCCACAAATATCTGATGTGTCTCAAGATCTAGAAGTCTATATGCCTTCAAACCGTCTTCATAACCAATGAAGGTACAAGGTCGAGATGATTGTGCCTTGCATCCCCTAGAAGATATATTTTCCCATGCAGGACAACCAAAGACTCTGAAGTGTGTCACAATAGGTTTTCTACCGCACCATGCCTCAAAAGGAGTTTTTCCATCTAAGGCTGGATGAGGAGAATGATTAATAATGTGAGTGGCACTTGAGATTGCTTCAACTTCTAATGATGGATCTAGAGACTTGGCATGGATCATGCAACTTGCCATAGAATTAAGGGTGTAGATCCTCAAAGCTGCAACATCTGTCTTATGCGGATTGAATGTTGAAGGAGTCTAAAGATTAATTCCCTCATGTCTACAAAAGTCCCTAAGTCTTATGTTCACATCCATGTTTCCATTATCCATTCAGAGTACTTTGATGGCTTTCCTAGATTTTCATTCTACATGAGTCTTGAAGGCTAGAAATGTGTCCAACACTTCATTCTTACTATGTAGAAAGTAGACCCAAGTGAACCTTGAAAAGTCATCAACAAATGTAAGTATGTAGCGACCCTGGCTGAATGCAAAAGGACCTACTAGTACCATGTGAACAATCTAAAGAACACTTGTTGCTCTTGAAGACTTCCCTCTCTGTAACTTCCCTTCTGGATGCATATCCACTAAATCTATTGAACATTCACCCTTAGAAAAGTTGATTTGAGGTAGACCTTTGACCATTTTGTATGTGCAAAGTTGCTGAAGATAGCAATAGTCAAGATGACCAAATCACTCATGCCATAGTAGCATGTTTGAATTAGATTGTGATAACAAAGCCTTTGAAGGAGACTTGGGCACAAGATGAGAAAAATAGTATAACCTTTTGTTATGATCAACTTTCCCCACTGCAACCAAGGAATTGTCTTGAAGACTATGCACTTTTACTGAGTCTGGAAGGAACTCAACTCTATATCCATCTCTGAGGTGAGTGATTTGGTAGATTGATAGGAGATTTGAACTTAGGTTTGGAACATAGAGAACCTCTTGAAACTCTCCATTTTCCATCTCCATGTTTCCTTTTCCTTCAACTTCCATTTTGCTATCATTCCCCATGAAGATGTGCGGTATCTTTTAGTGATTCAATGAAGAAAAATCCTCCTCTAAAGAACCCATGTGATAAGAGGCACCTAAGTCAAATATCCATTCCTTTGAAGAGTTTGCATTAGCCATGAGTGCTTTCCCTTTGCCCTTCAAATCTGAAGATGACCCTTTCTCCTTATAAGCAGTAGGCAATGGAACATTATGTTTCTTGATGATGTTGGTCAACTCATCAATCTAATTAAGATAACACTCATGCTCTTCATGACCCAATTTCTTACAATAAGCACACTTCTTCTTCTCCTTATTGTTGTCCCCTTTCTTGTTGGAATTTGAGGACTTTCCTTGTTGATTGGATTGTGGTGTTGTCTTTTCTGCATCCTCTAATTTTTCTTTCTTCCATTTCTTCTTACCCTTTCCTTTATTTGAACATTGTCCAGCTGAATTTTGAGAACCCTCATTGGGCACCAATGCTTTGGACTGAGGTTATTTGAGAATCCCCATTGACTTCAACTTCTTTTCTTCATCATCCAACAGTTTAGCATATTCATCAAAAGTGAATTTCTTGTAAGCAGACCCTAAGGTAGTCTTTGAGGTGTTAAAAGAAGATACAAAAGTGGAATATTTCGATGGCAGCTTGTTATGTATGAGATAGATCAGTCTATCATCTTTGATAAAACTCCCACAATCAGTAAGATTCATCCTTGGTTCATTCACCTTGATGATGAAATCTTGTATTGAGTCATATGACTTAGGATCTAAGGATACTAGCTCGTCTTTAATTTTGAAAACATCCTCTTCATATACTTTCCCATAAAGGCTTTCGAGGGTATCCCAAGATTCCTTGGATGTAGTACATTTCTTGATTTGATACATGATCTTATCATCTACCCCCAAACATATATCACCTAGGGCTTTCCTATCGATTGCTACCCAAGCTAAAATATCACTATCTGAAACTTTATCACCTACTAGTTTAGGAAGAGTGCCATCTACATATTGTGAAACTCCACTATGCATTAAGTGATACAACATTTTGATTGACCACGAAGCATAGTTATGAGGAGTTAATTTAGGAAACTTAAAGTTTACCATAATGCAAAAAATGAAAGAAAACTACAGAAAAGAGAGAACACAACACCAAGAACACCCCCCCTTTTCACTAAATCAAGAAACCCCCACAAAATAGATGCTTTGGGCACTTTATCAGTAGTGAGATTAAAATGGGCCACTTGCCAATTTTGGCCTTCATGGACTTCTAATTTTTCTTGTGACAACCTCTTAATGGAGTACAAATCTGAAACTTTACAATGTGCTAAAATTCTGAAGCATTACAAAGAAAAAAAAGCCCTATTTCTGAAAGTGACACTTTTGTCCACACAACCTTACAATCTAACCATAGATCTAGAAAGTAGACAAAAAATAACACACTTTCAAACAAAATAGAACCTATTTTCAACTCCAAATGTGCCCGTATGGAGCGTTTGAAGTTGCAAAATACAAGATTATCCAAGTATAGTCATCAAAAAATGCAATTTCGAAACAATCCTTGCACCAAAACTAGAAAATAGCTACACCATTAAAAAATTTAGAAAATTCTACCCAATTTCAAAATAAATTGCACCTGATTTGGAGTCTGGATGTGCGTGTTATGGCCTTTTGAAGTCAGACTACAAAATTCAAAATCAATCTATAGAGGGGTTGCATCAGTGAATGATGGGGTTAAATTTGACGATCATATGACCATCACAGCAATTGTAATTACCCTAAAATGACTTCCAGATGGGCATCAAATTTAAACTCATGAAATGATGATGTCAGCATCTTCCAAGCCCTCTAATAATGCTAGTGTGATGTCATGATGACATCATATGTACGGATTGTATAGAATGTCCATGTGTCTGTTGGCTCGGCGTATGAATTTGTTGACTGTAGAGCTGATCAAGCTACTGAGTATGCAGGAAGAAGTGGCACTAACTGGATGCTTGTGTCAAATGCAAAGCCACGTGTTTCTGTTTAAGTGGGATAGCATGGCAGAGAAAATTAGAGTATCACTATCCACATGTCTGTGACTATAAAGGGGTGGGTCTGTGTAGCAAGATTAGGTGTTGTGTGGATCACAGACTATGATTCATGGCCAAAGGATGTGCGTAACTATAGGATTGAAGATGCCAGATTGAATAGCAGTGACTACTAGATTGGTATTATCCCACATGCAATGTGTTGCGATGTATTGGACTATTTTTAAATGGTAACTGGCACAAGAGAAATAAAGAGCAATTTGGTGGTGTTTTCAACCACTGGTTGTTGGTAGTATTGTTGACCAATGAGTGAGGGCTACTCATCATTGAAGTTGGTAATGCTGAAAATTGATGCACAAAGTTTGTATATGCCCATAGATTTATTGTGTAGTATGGGCATCTACAGATTTAATGTGGATTTGATTGATAAAGCCTTGCAATAATTAAATATATCTGCCACAAAAATATAGAGCTGAGCTGGGGTGTCACTGCCCTATTTGGAAAAAAAAAATTCTCTTCCTATACAACTAGTGGGAAAATAATTTCAAAAAATAACAAAGAAATTTAGATCGAAAAAATAACTACTCAGATCAATAAAATGACCATACCCGAATCGAAAATCGGGGCTCTCGGGTTTTGATTTTCAAAAAAGAATTGCCTCACAATCAACTTTCACCCAATATAGGAAAATTTATAGTTGATCTTCACCGAATCGATGCTTTGAATGCAACGGTGAGGTCAGATCTGACTCTAGACACTTCCAATTTATGTAGATCCTCCGCATTTGTGTCGAGGTGTTGAAGCATGAATAGTCTCAAATGGCTATATGATGAGAATCTCCCTCAGCTCTGATACCATGTAAGAATTTGGCTTAGGCCAAAATTCACCCAAGAACTAAAGAACTCAACACAAGCACACAGTAGACCAAAATAGACAAAGGATGATTAGAATGATGATATTCATTCAATATGACAGCTTAGCCAACTTGAGAGTACACTAGGAGTGCCTGTATATAAAGGCCTCAAGAGAGCTTCTAGAATGCATATAAGTCAGCATCATGATATATCATACAACCAAGCACATGTCCACCAGATATGGGTTATCATCCATTAAGCACGGGATTAAGTGTGATGATGTGAGGATAAGCCTACAATGGTGTAGTACGCAAATCAGTGGTGTAGACAAAATGTGCTAAATGAGAAGTGTGGATAATTGTGTTGTCAACATGACAACTTAGTGAATGATGCATACTCCTGTGTTGTAGACACCATGTGCATAATTAGAGTTGCATAACTCAATGACATTACACAAACTCCTAAGCATCTCACCTAAAATAATAATAAAATAATGCAAAATAATTAAATAATGCATTAACCTAACTAAACTTAAGTGTAATAAGTAAATACTTATTTACACCAACAGGATGTCCTAAAAGGAAAGCGCATAGATTGTGCTTGTTTGAAGCCAATCAGGGAGTGACACTTATCACAAGGAGGGTGAGTGTGAGAGGATGGAAGACTTTTGAGGGAATGTGACCATTTTCAAGAATGTGAGGGGACAAGGTGGAGTTATGAGGGGTTTGGGATTGTAAGAGGCATTTAATGCATTTGGGTGAGGATGTGAGGGATCTGACATGAGGGGAGACTTTGGTTTGGGTTAGGAAATCTTAATTTGTGCTTTAAGTTATGCAACTGATTAGGAAGGGTTTAGGCTTAGTTTAGGGGATGGATTAGGAGACAAGTTGCATGTTCGAGGAAGGAAAGTCGGATGATTTAGTTAAGTGGGATTAACTAGGCTAATGAATGGGTTATCATGGGTGAAAGGGGTGGATTTGATTGAGCTCTTGGATTAGGATTTTCCTAAGGGCCAAGTTCATGGTTTTTGGGGTTTTATTTGATTTAAATGTTTTATTAAATTAAAAAAGGAAAATATGGGATTAAATTAGATAGGTTAATGCATTTATCCAATTTAATAAAGGAATGATGATTAAATTGATAATTTAGACTATGGATTGTCATTTGATTTTATCAATTTGGACTATAGTTAATAAAATGAATCAATTAACTAGGGGATGATGATCAATTAATTAAATATTAAAAACTTAATTAATAATGTCCTGGATGATGACTAAATAATATTAAATTAATGATGTAATTAGATTTAGGTGTCTATATTTTACCCATCTTTGACAGTGTTGAGACAACATTATTTCAAATAAGTTTGAACATAAATGACACAAAGAAGATTTTAAAGAAACAAAGTTTCCCTAGTCTTGAGAAAAGAAGGAAGAGACTGCACTATGTGATGCCCCCTCAAGAAGGTGGCAAGGAAAGAAGATGAGGTTTAGCGACTTCTTCAAAAGGTACAACAAGCTGGGGCAAGCAGGAAGAAGTTGATAGGATAAAGGGGGGGATTTGGACATTTAAAAATGGACCCTTGCAATTGGGTGGAATGGGGGGAATGAAAAAATAAGAACTTTGGATTTTAAAGGGATAGGATATGTAGGATTGGTATGACTGAGTTGGTAGGACTAAGTTGTAAGATAAGATAGGATCTATATGATTAGTAGGACTGATTTGGTAAGACTTATTTGTAAGATAAGATAGGATCTATGTGATTGGTAGGACTAATTTGGTAAGGTAGATGGATTTTTTCTTGAAGCTTGAGTGTGGGGTGCTTCGTAAAGTACCACCATGTAGTTTTGAGTACTTAGTTTAATATAGGAGTACTAGGGACATGCCAAGGTTACTTGAAACATTGAGGCCTTATTTCCAATATTACATAGGACTGACTCAAAACAAACACGCAAGGATTGCCCCAGTGTCACATTTGAATCCTAGAGGAATCAGCATGGAAATGACACAAGGTAATCCACAAGAAAATGATATTTCCCAAGTACATCATGTGATCACAAGTGATCATATGTTTGGAACATGCAAGGGTTATATCTGATTGACTCACAAGTAGAAAAAGAAAGAGACAAAAGACCTAATCAAGACCTTGTTACTCAAATTGCCCCATTCACAGCACATCATGATATAGAAGATCATGGAAACTTTGAGGAGAGAACACCCAAATTGCTTGGAAAAGATACTGTTAAGAAACAAATGTGAAATACCAAAAACTAAAAATAAATTTAAAGAAAAATTAAATCCATTAAAAATAGTAATATTTTACCAAAGAGATCGATAGGACTAGATACTGATGGACCAAGATTAGACATAAGGAAGGATGCATCTTGCAAGGACCTATTGGTAGCATCTAGAACTATGACGAGTTTGTCAAATATAACCTTTATAGGATAACTCTTTGATGATGGGGAATCTTGTTGGAGGGATCTAAAAAGGACCTTTTAAGAGAGTTGTGGTCTATGACCAGACACAAACTAACTTGGAAGAGAAACGAGGATATGTCCAAGAGTACTAAGAAAAGGATGGAAAAGAGAGGATTTACAATTGACTGACCAAGGTATTTACAATGATCATGGTAGAATATTTTAGTGTGATAGGACATTTTAGCATGAGAGGTTGGTGGAAATATTTACAATGGAAAAAGCTCAGGATGAGGAGATAGCAAAAGATAGTATACTAAGTATAATATAGAGGTATAATACACATATATGATACATAGATATGATATAGGGATATGATAAAAGCTTCATTAGGATATAAGGATATAATACAAGGGATATTTTTTCATGGGAGATGGTAATGGTATAATACAATATGCTATTTAGATTTCCAAGCTCAGGGATTGGGATAGTGACATTGATAGTGTTATAATGTGATGCTAGAACATCATGGGAACATGGAGGGATGGATGAATGAATGTGATGAGAGATGTGGAGAGACATGGGGGTGGTTTTTTGATTGAGAATGAGAAGGCCAAGTATGCATGGTGCCTATTGCAAGGTTTTTACCAATGTACCTATCCAAGGCACTTTAATTGCCAAGTTTTCACCGTTGGACGCTTATTTTTCTTTACTAGTTTCTTTTTCTTTTTTCTATATATTTTAATTTTTTTATCTTTTTTAGGATTATCGGGATACATTGAGGGGCTCAGGCATTGTAATATGATGTTGGAACATCATGGGAACATGGGGGGATGGATGAATGGATGCAATAAGAGAGGTGGAGAGATGTGGAGGTGGGTCATTGATAGAGAATGAGAAGGCCAAGTATGCATGGTGCCTATTGTCAGGTTTTCACCAATGTACTTATCCAAGGTGCTTTAATTTCCAAGTTTTCACTATTGGATGCTTATTTTTCTTTACTATTTTCTTTTTCTTTTTTTGGATATTTTAATTTTTTTGATTTTTTTTTTAGGATTAGAAGGATAAATTGAGGGGCTTAGGCATAGAATTTCTTGAGGTGAATGATGTTTGTTAGATCATTCATAGTTTCACCTTCAAGGCTTGATAGGTGATATGCTCCTAAGCCAAAAGATGTTGTGACAACATATGGACCAAGCCATTTGGGCTCAAACTTGTCCTTCTTTTCTTGATTTGCATGGACATTCATGTTTTCTTTGAGGTCCATTTCACCTACTTGAAATCATCATGGGTGAACCTTTTTGTTGAAGCTGTGCTTGGCTTAATTTTCATAGACAATGAGGTGATCATAGGCTTGTTGCCTTATGTCATCTAGTAGATCCAGTTGTGTGAGTCTGGTGACTTTGTAGTCTTCATCTAATATTTGTCTTCATAAATATATGTGCAAGGATTGGAATTCAACCTCAATAGGTAGGACTATTTCAGCACCATAGACTAGGGAGTAGAGATTTGTGCATGTGGATGTACCGAATGAGGTGTGGTAAGCCCATAAGGCTAGGTTGATCTGTAGATTTCAATCATGGCCGAAGTCATTGACAACTTTCTTGAGGATTTTGAGTAGGGTTTTGTTAGTGGACTCATCCTAACCATTACCTTGTGGAAAGTATGGGCTAGAGAAATGGTGATGAATGTGCAGGGAGGTGCACAACTCTTCCATATTGAGGTTTTCAAAGTTACCTCTATGGTCTGTGAAAATGATAGCATGGATATCGAAGTAGGATATAATATGATAGAGGATGAATTTAGATACCTAAACTCTTATGGTAGTGACAAGTGGGACTAACTCAACCCATTTGGTGAAATAGCCTAAGAAGTGATGATCTATTTGTGGCCTTCTAAAGATAGAGGTGCAATAACACCAACAAGGTCAACCCCCCAGCATGCAAATGGCCATGGTGGTGTGATCAATTGGAGATCTTGGCCCAAAGATCATGTGAATTTTGCATGTTGCTAACAATTTAGACACATTTTGACAAATTCACAAGTATTATGTTCAATAGTAGGCCAATAGTAGCCCACTTTGATTATTTGTCTAGCTCGGACTATACCGCTCATGTGAGCACCACAAAGTTAGGCATGTATTTCTTTTACGACCATTGTGCCCTCATTTTGGTCTAAACACCTAGAGAGAGTATCATGATAGCCTCAACAATATAGAGTATTAGCCAAAATAGTGTAGCATGAGGCTCTATAAATGATTTTTTTTTGTATTGGTTTTGTGTAAGGTGGGGGTATATGATACCATGTTTTAGATAAGCGTGAATTTTGTGGTACCATAGGGATTGGGGACCAAAATAGATGCATACTTGTGTTGAGTTGTCACTTTGGTACATAGGCTCATGTAGTTGTTTGACTAAGAACTCATATTGTATAGCTTCCTAAGGAATTTCTAAGAGTGAATAGATAGTGACCATTGCATCTGTTGAAATGTTCAAATGGGAAGACTACTTCTAAGAGGGAGTGGTGAATCAAAAGTAACCAATTTTTATCCTTTTAAACCCTTATTAACATATAACTAAAATCAATGTACATGTATGTAAACATATAAGCAAACATGAAATGAAAGCATGCATCAACACATAACACAAAGATTTGGTAACCCAGAAACCCTCCAGGAATAAGAAGGACTATGGTGGGGATGACACCCACAAAAATCACTGCAACAATCAATGTTCAATCACTTATGATGGTCTACCTTGTGAAAGGCCTACCCTATTAAAGGCTTTACACTATGTCAATAGTGACCTGGTTAAAGGATTTACAAAAACTTACATGAAGTGTCACCCTATTAAATGATTTACAATAGGTTGTTAAGCCCACCTAATACATATGATTTTCAAGACCTTCTCCAAAGGTTCTCCTACCTAGCTGTTAAGCTAACCTATCAATATAGGATTTTAGCATCTAATACAATTGTGAGAGAGTATTAGAACATTTGACCTGATTGAATGCAATCTCAAATTGCTGGGTTTAGGTACTAGATCTACTTTTCTTGTTCTAATCCTTGCTTGATCTTATCTTTTTATGTGTTCCTTGTCTCTTGTATTGTTCTGATCAACTTGATATGAAATTGTTGCTCTGCTCCACTAAGTCTTTCCTTCTTCTTACTAAAATTTGTCTATAATCTCCCCTTACACTATTCTCTTCCACACATGCAATGATGTATTTGACCTCCTTATAAAGAATGTGAAGACTTAGGGTTAGGTATGGATCTACGATCCATATCGAATCTCAAATTCCCCCTCAAATCCTTGGATTTTCTTCATTGGTTGCATGCCTTCTCCATTTTTCTAATTGATTGCATCCAGATTGCATAGAGAATGTAAATGATTCATCCTTATCATTTTTCTCCTTCAAAATTTCTCTACGTCGGCTCCAAAAATGGTTTACATCTTAGTTTGTGAAAGCACAAACTCTTATGTTGATCCTGAGTTGCTTGGCACTCATTACATTACTGATGCTCAGCATGAACTGATTCCTGGATTGCTCGGCATCTATTACTTTCCTGGTTCACTCGGCACCTGTTAAACACTATATTGCTCAGCACATGTATGTTCTGTATTGCTTGGCATCTAAACATTTTTGAATTACTTGGCACATGAACATTTCCTGGATCACTCGGCACATACTATGTTTTGACTTGCTTGGCACCTATTAAAATTTTGGCTCAGCATACATTGTGTACTCGGCATATATAGTGAAAATGGTTAAGTGTGTTGACACTCAATTGTCAAGACTATTCTTTTGACCAACAATCTCCCCCTTTGACATGAGTGTCAAAAACACTTAACTAAGCATTTATGAACTTAACCTTATTGAGTACATTCTTTATTTTCTTGATATTCATGCAAAATTTCAAAAAATATTGTGATTAAATACCTTATGACTCCCCCTAAGTTGATTATGCCTTGTCCATTCTTGAAACTGAAATTCTATGTTAATGTGCCTGATTCTCTCTGTCCTTTGTCCTATTTCTGCATTCTGAGCCTATGTGTTGTATCTAATCTTTAGAGTTTTGCATCTTCCCCTTCCTTTTTTATTATTAGTCTCCTCCTTTTTGTCTATTTACAAACTTTCCACATTATTCTCAAAATGAAAGAATGTAATCAAAAATGGTTCAAAATTTGGTATTCTTTTCAAAATTTGGTATTCTCTCATAGTATCTGCATATATACATATTTCCCTTTATACATATATCTCCCTCTTTTTTACATTGATGTCAAAGGGTTCTGTGGGGTAATATTATGCTTAGCCAAAAATGTGCTATTTACCTCCAGGAGTATCTTCATAGCTGCATCCCAATTTGCTAGTGCAATTTCCAATGACTTATGCTAGATGGCAACCTCTGCTGCTAGATGTACAAGTCCATCTGAGGTAGAAAGATTTGAATCTTTCTTGAGGATTTTTTCTACATACATTTGCTCCTTATGGAGTACCTCCAAGTGAGGGGTTATAGAGAACTATATTTGCATTTGCATCAACTTAGCTTTAGTATTAGCCTCCTCTACTATTAATATAGCTAATTCTCTTTGTGTGTGAAGCATTCGAGCAAAATGCTTCTCACTCTGAGCTGGATTGGTGGGGAGTTCCATATTAGAAATCTTTAAATTTCTCTTCAAAATCAGTATCTTCTGGCTAGTTTCCTATGTGAAGTTGGAGAAATCACACAACTTGTTGTACAGGGAGAATATATTCCCAAGTACAATTTTTACTCTATCTAGTTTCTTAGCTAGTTCAACTTCAGATAGTGTTATATCATCAGATATTTTTTCATTTACCTTTCCTTGGAACTTCCTTTCTGACCATTCCATTAATTTTGCATTTGTATCTTGGTCTTCATTAGTCACCTGGTCAACTATGTCACATAGGTGTTCTACTATTGGTCTTGACTCATCAAGTGCCTGCAAGCTAAAGGCATCCATAAAGATGTCCTTTATCTCATTCAATGCTTGCCTATATTTATATTCCTTTCTCAATACCTCTTGTCTCCTTCTTCTATCCAATGCACTATGTATTTCATTAATCTTCTCTTCAGTGAGAGTGTTGGATTCATAGTAAGGTATTGTGATTTCCTCATCAAGCTCAGGAATTCCATACTAAAGTTTCCTGGCTACTTTTGTTGAGCTCGAGCCCGGTGTTTTAACTTGCAATGCTAGCATTTTAGTGCTTAGCTTTTGAAGAGTTTGAGTGGGAGCACCTATTTCTAGTAATTCAACCAAAGTTTGTATTGCAGATTCCTCCTCATCTCTTATCTCTTCCTTCTCTTCTATTTGTTTCTCCTTTTGACTATCAATGGTTGGGGGTGTGCTTGCTGGTTGTTCTAATTTTTCTTTGTCTTCCCCTGCTACTACACTCAGCACTTGAAGTGCATCTGTGACTACTTTTAGTGGAGATGGTGGAGGAAGGAATAGGAGCCCAGTAGTTTGAGTGGTCGAAGGTGGTTCTTGTGTTTGCACCTTGACTTCCTTTGATTTTACTACTACCTTTTGCAACTCATCAACACTATCTAATATTGGGCTTGTACATAATCTAGCTGCTTGTGTTGATTGGTCAAGGATCTTTGCTAGATCCTCTACAATTAATGGATTGATGTTTTGACTAGAAGTGTCAATAACATCCTTAATCTTGGTAATTTCTGTAGGTGTGATGATGGCATGAGGAGGGCTAGGAGGTGGCAGTTGTGTGTCTTGCACACTTTTCTCTTGCTGCTCATATGTACCCTTTTCTTCCTCTTTCTCCTCTTTACTCTCCTCTTCATCTTTCTTCTCCTCCTCATCTTTCTTTTCTTCCTCAACCTTCTTCTCCTCTTCCTTCTTATCTTCCTCCTTCTTACCTATTTCTTTCATTTCCTTTTTCTTGGCATTGCTTTTTCCTTGTATTCCTCATCAATTTTCTTGTATATTATTTTTCACAATCTTGTGGATTTGCTTACTACATCTTCAAATTTATTTTGCAAAATACAAAATGCTCTATACTTAGGAGTAAATCTACTATTTTACCTCTTGACTACATTAGTTATTTGACCCTTAGTCAAGTTAGGAAACAATCTAACTAAAGTAGACTCTCTTATTTCCATTTCCATTTGCAAGAAAAATGCCATTTTTCTTCAACAATTTTGTACAACTCCTTGGGCATTGAGCCATCTAGCTCTAGAGGCATGTGCTTGTACACGGCCATCATAGCATACACAGATGCCTCTATTTTATTTTTCTCTACCTTAGTGAGCTTATTAAAATCTAAATTCTTTAAATCTTTCAAGTCATCATTTTTAATCTTTGTACACAATTTGTCTATAGTAGACTTGGGTGAACGACTTACCACTTTGAACTGACTGTTATCATTTGTTTTATATTTTTTCTTCATCTAAGTTAAGTTGAGCTACACATTTTCTTCTCTTCCTTGGCTCCTCATCAATCTCCTTGGTAGTTTTCTTCTTCTTTTCTACCTCTTCTTTGACCTTTTGTGTTGTAGCTCTAGTGGTGGCTCTGGTAGTAGGCTTCTTTGGTGCAGGTTTTGTCACTTTCTTTGCTTTGGGTTGAGGAGCAGGTGGAGTTTTTTCCTTCCTCTTGGTGACTTTATTTTTGATAGGTGCTTCCTCAGCTTCTTTTTCCTCGGCACCTTCCTCTTTATCCTCACTTAGACCTTGTGTTAGTTATAGAGGCTCTTCTTCTTCATCTTCATTTTCATCCTCTTCTTCATCTACTTCCTCTTCTTTTGTAGTACCTGCTTCTTCAACTCCAAATCTTTTCTTGATCTTCTTGATCAATTTGTTCTTCTTTTTCACTACTATAGTTGTCTTGAGATCTATCACCACCCTTGATTTGACAATGTCATAGGTTCCAAAATGTTTTGCATCCTTGTCAATGTCTTCTGCAAGTAGAGTTGTTATTGCTACTGAGGCTTGACCAATATCAAGTTCATAACCTAGTGGCCTAAGCCACTCACTCTAGGTATGACTACTTGTAAATACGTGTAATCAATATCCACAAGAAAGAAAATATCCTTTATATGTTGCTCAACTAGTGACACTGGTATCCTCATCCTCTATTTCATGGACTTTTTGAAGTCCTCAAAGTAGCTAGTCATTTGGGCATCAAAATTCTCACCCATCTGCTCAATGAATCCATTGATTTTCTCAACAATGATCTTGTTCTGATCCCATTTCACCTTGCCTACTAAAGGGAATTTTTTCATAATATAGAAAAACATACAAACCAAAACTGAGCCAAATTTGCATTGAGCTCCCTTAGACATCCTTATAGCTCCTAGATTCTCATTGATCTATTGTAACATGAGCTCTGCAAGATCATTTGTATGATCTTTCTTCACCAATTTAAAGGCAACATCCACTGCTATACATGGTACACTTTTTAGTCTACTTCACTGGTAGAATTTGTGGGATATGACTCTCACAACAAAATCTAGTAGGGGTTTTGTAATGGTGTTTATTGTCATTCCCCTATTATTCCATTTTGCACCTGTATTCTTGTCTATGGCCTCCTTTTTCTCACTTCTCAAGGTCTTTGGCCGATCTAGGGTTGGAATACCAATAACCCTATGGACAGTTTTCTTTGTAAACTTCACTGGCCCTGTCTCTAACCAAAAGGCTCCATTATGGATTCTGCTCAACACTATGCATATCCATTTTTTTTTTTAAACAATAGGGAAAACTAGGATTTTGGTCAAACCCTTCTTCTCAACTATGGAGAATTCATCTTTAAGTTCTCCATTTTCACACAGTTTATCAAATGCATTAAAAATCTCCAAATCTCCTATGGCTCCAACTCTATAGTTATAACACTTTTGAACATCCTAAACCATAACAACTTTATCAAGAATTATGGATAGGGCACCAACGAGATCATTCTTATAGGTGACTTTAGGAATGGGCCTAAACTTAGGTTGTTTGACTTCATTACTGACAAATTGAATTTCATGAATTTCCTTCTCCTTAGTGGTTTTTGACCGAGATGCCATTGTTTACCAAACTAGGGTTTAAAATTAAGTAAACTTTCAAACTCTGTGTAACTCAGCACTTGAATGAAATACCTGTGATTTGATGAAATTAAGTTGAATCATTGTTGAAATCGATGCAAATCATTATTTGATCATTGTAGAATCACCTTTTTGCTCTGCTCAACTTCACTTTGTGTTCAAATGATTCAAAAATGAATTATTTTCAACTTTATTAGGTTAGAAAACCTATCATTTATTGCATTTGTGATGACAGTTGTACACTCAGCTTCCAAAGATTTTATCAATTCAGCTTCCACTAAAGTTCATTTACTTGGCAGCTACTAACATGTCTTACTTGGCATCCACTAGTCTGTTCAACTCGGCATATACCAAAATTTTACTTGGCAACCAAAGATAGCTCAGCATCATCTTTTAACTTTTAACTTGACATCTTTTCTCATGCATATTTCTTCTTTGCAGTACTTCTATGTTTTCCTAGGTTGATGTATGATACATCTTTATATGTATCAACCCTATGTATCTGTCTTGTGCTTATTTGGATGAGGTGTGATCACTTGACCTCTTGGGTGAAGTGATATTTCCATTTGATGTGATATATTCACCTTTCTTCTTCCATGTCTTATTCATTTGTCCTCTTATGTGTTCAACATCAATCTTTTCTTTTCCTTTATTGACTTCAGTCTTTGGTGCTTTTGTCTTTGTAGGACAGTTTCGACTAATGTGACCAGTCTTCAAGAAACTAAAACATGTAGTTTGGTTTAGCCACCTACTATAACTTCCCTTGAAATGTGTCCTTATGTAATTTTTAGGAATGTGTCCATACTCTTGAAAATAGTGACAGCTATACCTGGTATTGTAATCCTAATTATAGTGATGTGGATGATTGATTCCTCTCGCAAGTTGACTAGGTGTCCACATAGGCTTTGATCTACATTCAAATGCTCTATGTAGTTGTAGTAGTTACCTTCAAATCTCGAAATCCTCATGGTCTTGCTTCTACAGTCTTGTGTTGAATGTCCTTGCTTTTTTCATTTGTAGGCTTATCATGCTGATGATTATTCTTGCTTTTGCACACATTAGAGTTATGTCCCTTTTTACCATAGAAATAACAAGTAGGTTTAGTGCTCTTACCTTTGTTGCTTCTTTCTTCTACAAACTTGGATGATTCTCCTTGTTCAGTGCTGATGTAGCCAAGTTCTAAAGTATCATTACTAGCCCTTGGTGATTTCAGCAATTGCTCAAAGTACTTGATGGCCTCATTTGGTTTGTTGTAACTTTCTACTATTTCCTTTTCTCTCTTCAATTCATTCTACAATTTTTCATTCTGCATCTTCAAGGTGGATATCTCAATGTCCTTCATGTTTAGCTCATGATGAACATTCATCATCTCGCTTAAGGTGTCCAACTACATGTTTGAGATCTTTTCAAATTCAATTGTCTTCTCTTCTAGCCTATTGGTGAGATTTCTCTTGTCATCTTCTATCATGGCCTTGTCTTCAATAGCTCTTTTCTTTTATTCAATAATCTCACATAGCATCATGGCTTGCAATTCTTGTTCCATCTTAAGAGATCTTATCTCTTCTGCTTGAGCCCTATTTTTCTCCATTAATTTTGCTATTGTTGCATCAAATTCCTTGAAATCTCCATTGGAAAACACTTGTGTGGTGTCAATATCCTTGTAGTGTATGTCATTTTCAGCTATGGCTATCTCCTTCCTTCTTTTCAAGGATTTTCTTAGTTCCTCCCTGGCTTCCTCTACTTTATGTAGAGCTAGTTGCACATCAATCAAATTCCCAAGTTTGAATACTTCCATCTTCTGACCATTTTCTCCAAGCTATTAGGCTTCTCCTTGTGAGAACCAGAGCTCTAATACCAATTGTTGGAATGTTCAAATGGGAAGAGTACTTTTGGGGGGGGAGGGGAGGGGTGAATTAGAAGTAACCATTTTTTATCCTTTTAAACCCTTATTAACACATAACTAAAAGCAATGTACATATATGTAAACATATAATAAAACATGAAATGAAAGCATGCATCAACACAGAACACAGATTGGGTAACCCAAAAACCTTCTAGGAATAAGAAGGTAAAACTGGGGTGGGGATGACACCCACAAAAATCACTGTAGCAATCAATGTTCAACCACTTCTGATGGTCTGCCCTGTTAAAGGCTTTACACTGTGTCAATAGTGACTTGGTTAAAGGATTTACAAACACTTACATGAAGTGTCACCCTGTTAAAGGATCTACAATAGGTTGTTAAACCCACCTAATACATAGCGTTTTCAAGACCTTCTCCAAAGGTTCTCCTACCTAGCTGTTAAGCTAACCTATCAATATAGGATTTCAGCATCTAATACAATTGTGAGAGAGTATTGGAACATTTGACTTGATTGAATGCAATCTCAAATTGTTGGGTTTAGGTACTAGATCTGCTCTTCTCATTTTGATCCTTGCTTGATCTGATCTCTGTATGTGTTCCTTGTCTCTTGTACTATTTTGATCAACTTGATATGAAATTGTTGCTCTACTCCACTAAGTCTTTCCTTCTTCTTACTAAAATTTGGCTATAATCTCCCTTTACACTATTCTCTTCCACACACGCAATGATGTATTCAACCTCCTTATAAAGAATATGAAGAGTAAGGGTTAGTTATGGATCTACGATCCATATTGAATCTCAAATTCCCTCTCAAATCCTTGGATTTTCTTCATTGGTTGCATGCCTTCTCCATTTTTTTGATTGGTTGTATGCAGATTGCATAGGGAATGTAAATGATTCATCCTTATCCTTTTTCTCCTTCAAATTTTCTCTAGGTCGGCTCCAAAAATGATTTGCATCTTAGTTTGTGAAAGCACAAACTCTTATGTTGATTCTAAGTTGCTCAACCCTCATTACATTATTGATTCTTAGGATGAACTGATTCCTGGATTTCTCAGCATCTATTACTTTCCTGGTTCACTCAGCACCTGTTAAACACTATATTTCTCGGCACATGTATGTTCCACATTGCTCAACATCTAAGCATTTCTGAATTACTTGGCACGTGAACATTTCTTGGATCACTCGGCACATACTATATTCTAACTTGCTCAGCACCTATTGAAATTCTAGCTTGGCATACATTGTGTACTCGGCATATATAGTGAAAATGTTTAAGTGTGTTGACACTCAATCGTCAAGACTATTCTTTTGACCAACAGCATCTACAACTTTTTTTTGCAACCTGGGTATTTGCATGGATTCAATTTTTGTGAAATGTTGCTTTAATAGATCAACCAATTCTTTGTAAAGTGGTATCTTGTCATCCTTTCTTTGGTATTTTTCAAGCACCTATTTGATAATTAATTGTGAGCCTCCAAAGACTTGTAGCCTTTTTATATTCCATTTGACCATGATATTGAGGCCTACAACAAGAGCATCATACTTTGGTACATTGTTTGTGCACTAGAACTATAGTTTGAAAGATTTTGGAATGTAGTCTCCTTGAGGGGTGACCAACAATATTCTTGCTTCTGACCCATGGAAGGGATAAGATCCATCAAAGTATATCTTCCATGATGGGTGTTCTTCTATCATGCAGAGATGTTCATTTGGAAACTCCATAACAAGAGGATAAGCACAAATTAAAGGTGCATCAGCCAAGTGATCTATTATAGCATGTCCCTTGATTTCCTTTCTATCAAAATATTGGATGTCAAATTCACCAAGGAGCGTGACCCATTTTGCTAGGTGGTCTGTGAGTGATGTACATGATAGCATATATTTTAAGGGATCAATTTTGGAGATGAGTTGTGTAGTATGACTCAATTTGTAATGGTGGAGCTTCTAAGTGATGAATACCATAGCTAAACAATACTTTTCCCTAGGAGTTTAATTAAGCTCATAGCCAAATAGAGTGTGACTAATGTCATATATGGCTCTTTCTTTACTGTTGTCATCAAGTTGTGTAATAAGTGCACCTAATGATATTGGAGTGGAGGTTATGTATAGTATAAAGGGTCTCCCAACAACTAGCAGAATTAAGATAGGTGGATAGGCCAAGTATTGCTTGATCTTCTTGAAGCTCCACTGACATATAGGATCCCAGGTGAAATTTTGATCTTTCTTGAGAAAATGTGTAAATGGATGGCATTTGTGTGCTAACTGTAAGATGAACCTTCTCACTGATTGCAACTTTCCACAGAGGGTATGAAGTTATCACAATTTCTTGGGAGAAGGCATGTCCATGATATCTTTGATCCTTTGAGGATCGATCGCAATGCCACGTCATGATACAATAAATCCTAGGAGCTTTCCAAATGTAACACCAAAAACATATTTCTTGGGGTTAAGCATGAGGTTGTGCTTTGCTAACTGATCCAACACTTCTTCAAGGTGAGATAGGTGATTCATGACATTAATAGATTTGACCATAATGCCATCTTCATAATCTTTGAGTGTTTTACGGATGAGGTCATGGAAGATGATTGTCATAGCTCATTGATAGGTTGTGCTTGCATTATTTAACCCAATAGGCATCATGTTGTAGAAAAATGTTCCCCAAGGGGTGGTGAATGATGTTTTATTTTGATTCTCTTTTGTCATTTGTATCTGATTATACCCAAAAATATATATCCATGAGGGATAATAGTTTGTGGCTAGCTGTGAGATCCACAATCATGTCAATGTTTGGTAAAGGAAAATCATCCTTTAGAAAGGCCTTGTTGAGGTCTTTGAAATTTGTGAAGATCTGGATATCACTAGAGGGTTTTGTGACCAACAACATGTTGGAGATCCAGTCAGAATAATCAATTGGATGGATGATATTTTCTTTTAGCATTTTTTCTAATTCCTCTTTGACTAGTAGAGCAAGTTTGGGATGCATCTTTCAGAGTTTCTACTTGACTAGCTTGACCATTGGAACTACTATCAAATGGTGTACCACTAATTTAGGGTCTAGTCCTTGCATGTCCTAATAAGACCATGCAAATTGACCATGTATTCCTAAAGTACCTCAATAAGAAGGTCTTCTTGATCTAGTGGTAAGGATGATGTAATGTATGTGATCCAGGTGTCTCTATCAAACTAATGTTGGCTGGCTTGGTGTCCTTAGTTAGGATCAATGATACTAAAGTCATGTGATCTTGTGGGGGAAGGATGAAATCTCCATGTATAGGCATGCCTTAGAGAGGTGATGAAGGGTTCTCCCCTTAATACCATAAACCATAACAGAAAACAAAGAAACAAAAACAAATGAGATAACAAAATATGGACTTCTTATTTGTGCTAAAAATGTAGAATTATAGAATTCACAACTACAATATGATAACCCACATGGACGCCTTCATTATAGTAATTTGCAAGACAAGCTGCAAACTATCACCTAGAGTTGTCCTAGACAATGTTCGAGACTTTCTTAAATAGGCAATTTTATGTCATTTGGGAAGGTTCTAGACATTGAAACTTAATACCTAGGGCCAACAATCTCTAACAATACATATAGAGTCAACCAAATACATCTTTGACAATTATTTTAGATATTTCAGGTAGCCCAACTTTGAAAGGTCATAACTCATGAACTGTTGCTTCGATTGGCTATTATAACCACTTCTCAAAAATGCCAGCTCTTGATCTACAGACTCAAAACAACACAAGTACCCTTCTGCCAATTTTTCATACCTCATTTGGGTACTCTATGGCCTCATACAGTGAACCTAAAGATTTTTCTACAAATATTCCCATCGAAAATCTGCAATAACTTCTCTAATACTTAAGTTGGAGCAATGAGATTTATGGTAGGCTTATAACTCTAAAATAAATTTTCATGTAGAAAATAAGAACATTCCAAGCTCATATGAAAAACTTACAAAAAATATCAATTCCCCATAAATAGTAACCACCCAATCTACTATTCCTTATTAAAATAGAAAAGACTAAAAAATAAAATATTTTTGGGTGATGCAATATTGCTCTTACACCCAGGATGCTCCTGCATCAGACAACTAGGGTAATTTGAGAAGTGACTCTGTCATGTCTTAGGTGTTAAAAGGAAAACCAAGATGGTGAACCTCCTCCCTTACTAGCCATGATGAATCCTCTACAGGCCTCCCTTTCCATTTGACTAGGTATTCCTCATAAGTTATGTTCCTTGTACATTTGCAAACATGATTGTCTAGTATCTCCTCAATCTCCTTTGTAGCCAAACTAGCTGCTAGAATACTCCACTGCATTTCTTCAACTTCATCTCCATCACATCCTTCATAATACTCTGTCAAATCTAAAATATTAAATACTAGTGAAATATTCAATTCAGCATGCAACTCCACTTCATAAGCATTTCTAGAATCATGCCTTTTCACTATCTTGCACGGTCCAAACTTCTTCATCTTAAACTTATTATATGTACCCACTGGAAAATTCTCTTTTCTCAAATGAACCATGACTTCATCTCAAATCTAGATTTCCTTATACCTCCTATTCACATCTACCTTAGCTTTATACTATGTATTCATCTTTATGATGTGTTTCCTCACCTCCTCATGAATGTTCTTTAAATGTTCAGCAAATTCTTCAACTTCAGCACTACTTATCTCTCATTTATCTAACTGCCTCAATTCAGAAGCATTTCGTAGACTACTCCCATATACAATCTAGAATGATGATTTACTAGTACTTCTATTCATAGAATTATTATATGCAATTCTTCCTATGGTAAAATCAGATCTCATCCTTTTGGCTTGTCTCTAACCAAACATCTCAACAAGTTTCCCAAATTGTGATTCATAACTTCTATCTGTCCATCAGTTTGTGGATGATGTGATGAACTAAACTTCATCTTCATCTTCAATTTCTTCCACAATGTTTGCTAGAAATACCCAAAAAAATTAGTATCTCAATCTAAAACTAGACTCTTTAGAATACCATGTAGTCTCACCACTTCTCTAAAAAATAACTCTGCCACATGAGCAACATCACTAATCTTCTTGCAAGGAATAAAATGTGCCATCTTTGAAAACCTGTCAACTACTACAAAAATAGAATCATGCCCACATTGAGTCCTTAGTAATCCAAGAAAAAAATCCATGCTAACATCCTCCCACAGCTTCTCTGGTATAGGTAATGGTTGATACAACCCTATACACTGCTTCACTCCTTTCATGATTTGACATACTGTATAACTTTGTACAAACTTCTTCACATCTTGTTGCAACTATGGCCAATAATAATTCTTAACAACCAAAGCTCTGGTTTTATCTCTGCTAGAATGTCCAACTAATCCTCCACTATGCTTCTCCTTGATGATATTCTCTCTCATTGAACTTCTAGGAATACACAATTGGCTTCCTTTAAACAATATACTATCATAGATCATGAAATCCAACCACTTTGTCCTATCAAGTATATCAAGTTTTGTATAAGTCTTCCATGCATTATCAAAATTAGGATCATTTAAATACATAGTACTGAGTTGCTTGAACCCAAACACCTCTATCTGCATTTTTGTCAGTAAAAGTTGTCTCCTACTAAGAGCATCTACAACTTTGTTAGACTTCCTACTTTGGTGTTTTGAAACAAATTTATAACTCTACAAAAATTCAACCCACTTCAAATGGCTTTGGTTCAATTTTCCTTGACTATTTAAATATTACAAAGCTTGATGATTAGTATACAAAACAAACTCCTTAGGAAGAAGATAGTGTCTCCACTTCTTTAGTGCTTGAACTATAGCATAAAATTCTTGATCATAAACAAAATATTTTCTTTTTGCATCATTCAACTTCTAACTAAAATAAGTAATAGGTATACCTTCCTAGCTCATAACAACTCCTATTACAGTACTACTAGCATCATAGTCTACTTTAAACACCCTATTAAAATTAGGAAGTGCTAAAACAAATTTCTCAATAACTTTCTATTTCAGCAAATTAAAACTCTTATATGCCCCTACAGTCCACTTAAATTCTTTCCTATCCCCTCTCATTGTTTTAGTCAAGGGTCCACAAATACTACTAAAACCTCTTATGAACTTTTTGTAAAAATTAGTGAGTCCATGAAAAGATCTTACCTCTGTCACACTCCTTGGAGTACGCCATTCAAGAATAGCCTTCACTTTCTCTAGGTCCATTTTCAGACCTTTGGCTGAGACTACGAATCCCAAGTATACTAACTCCTTCTTTACAAAACTACACTTCCTTAGCTTTATCAACAACTTTTCTTCCCTCAACTTATCAAACACCTTGTGAATATGGATCAAATGCTCCTCCAATATCTTACTAAAGATCAAAATATCATCTAGGTAAATGATAACAAACTCACCTAGAAACTCCTTCAATACCTCATTCATGAGCCTCATGAAAGTGCTTGGTGCATTGGTTAGCCCAAAAGGCATGACTAACCACTCATAAAGTCCTTCTGTCTTGAAAGCAGTCTTCCACTCATCACCTTCTCTAATATGAATCTGATGGTGCCCACTCTTCAGATCTATCTTTGTGAAATAATCAGCTCCACTCAAATAGTACATAATATCATCCATCCTTGCCAATAGAGATCTATAATTGATTGTGATCTTGTTGATAGCCTAAGAACTTGTACACATCCTCCATTCACCATTCTTCTTTGGTGCTAATATGGCTTGTACAACACATGGACTCAGACTCTCTCGAATTAGACCCTTTTGCAACAACTCCTAAACTTTTTTGTTCAACTCTTCACTTTCTACATGTGTCATTCTATGTACTGCCTTTTTTGGTAAACTGGTTCCTAGAACCAAATCTATCTGGTGACTAATCTTCCTCATTGGGGAAAATCCATTAGGTACATTATCTAATACAATATGAAAAAACTCTCCCAACATATCTACAACTTCTGCAGGCACCTCCTCTACTACTTCTTTACTATCTTTTGGAATTATAGCAAAACACATATGCTCATGCTTCATACCTTTGAGAAACTCTTTTCCATTAACAAAACATATTCTAGCAGCACTGCATACATTTTCTTCTTTATCCTTCAATGGCTTCAACTTATGCTTTACTCCATCCTTGGTTAGAGTATAGGTATTTTCTCACCCATTGTGTATAGCATGCCTATCAAACTACCATGCCCTACCCAAAAACATATGACATATGTCCATAGGTATGATATCACATAGTACCTCATCCTGGTAGCTTCCAATCCTAAACTTCACTAAGCATTGCTCATTGACCATGACTTTGTGGTTATCTTGCACCCAAGCAATATGGTATGGACATGGGTGCTTCTATCTTTTCAGCTTCAACTTTGTGACCATCATTTTTGACACCAGATTATTAGTACTTCCACCATCAATGATCACATCATAGTGTATATGTGAAAATGCGGCCTATGCTAACACACACTTCAACATGGTCCTTATTTGTGGATTCATCTCGGAATGAACATTGGATTGTTCATCTGAAAATCAGCCGGCAAGGTGACCTATTGCCTTCTATCTAAAGGGATTTTTCTTATTAAATATCCTCAGATTTGAGGTGTTAAGCAACCAGACCCTCTACGAACGAAAGATTTGAAAGAAAATGCGACTAATCTATATGAGAATGCAAATTAATCTAGAATGGAGTATGCACATTAAATCTAAGAACATGTAAAAGAAAGCTATGCTAAAATGTATGCATATTATGCTAAATGAGATTAAACTAGAAAATGAATATCTTATGAAAATAATGAGCTCAAATGAATGCACAATCCAATAGCAATTCGATGCAAATTCTCATTCAACCTCCCCCAAAATGAAGAGATGAGGGTCTCTTAAATAGACTTTCCTGGAATCCATCAACGGTCAAGATTAAAGGTGAAGTGTAGTCATAAAGGAAGATTCCCAAATTAAAGGGAGTTAACTAACTCAGATCTGAGTGTAAGACTCAGTCAACTCAGATAGATTTTAGTGTAAAAGCAAGTGATCTGGGTCACTTCTAATTTGATCAGTAGTGAACTAGGAATTTCCTTTTTTGAACTGAAGAGAGATTTTGGTGAGATATTTAATTTAATAAAATGAGATATGCTCTCATAATTACCTTTTCTATTTAATTAAATAATTCTATTTAATTAATTAGAGACACTTTTCTTATTTAATTAAATAACTTCATTTAATTAATTAGGAATGGCTTCCCATTTAATTAAATAACTTTGTTTAATTGATTAGAAGTAAGTTCTCCATTTAATTAAATTATTTCATTTAATTAATTAAAATAGGCACATTTATTAAATTAAATAAATTTAATTCCTTTGTACATTAGTCTTAGGATATAATTTAATTTAATTAAAGTATAAATACTTAGTAATTAAATTAAATATTAATCAATAGGTTTAATGTGACTAATATGAGTAAATACTATAGGAATTAAATAATAAGCGTGATGAATGCAAATTAGGGTTTTCTGCATCTGACAATTAAGTTAAGTAGAGAGTAGCTGAATAAGAATTTGCCTAATGGAATAGGACTTTAGGATTGGTCAAAAATAGACCAGAATTGGTATCATGGCAATGAGCCAATTTTGGGGTATTACATTTTGCCCCTCTTTAAATGAATGTGCGAGTAGCACGTTCAATTCAAAGAAAATCAGAAAGCATGATGCGAAGATGAGATTGGTTTCGAAGTTGATGACATGGAGACCAATTGATAAGCTTTTAAGGACTATCTCTAGAACAGAGCTTAATCCCAAGGAATCCAAGTAGAATGCCTAGATACCTAAAATTGATAAGCATTTAAAAGGTTTCTGCATAACAAAGTTTGACCTTTAAGGATCTAGATAGAACACCTAGATACCTGAGATTGATAGCATTTAGAAGATTATCTCCAGAGCAAAGCTTAACCTTTAAGGATCCAGATAGAACACCTAGATACTTGAGATTGAAAGCATTTAGAAGCTTATCTCCAGAATGGAGCTTAACCTTCAAGGATCCAGATAGAACACCTAGATACTTAAGATTGATAAAAGATAACACGGTCCAATCATGAGTTGTAGAATCATCCCTAGAACAAGGCTTGATCCTCAGGAGTCTGAGTTTAGACTATCCCAATACCTATCCATTGAACTCTGAGAAGAGTTGTTATAAGGTTGATCAATTGATGAAAAGATAAGATAGATGGCAAAGATGCCAGATAGAAGGGAACAAGATGCCCTAAGTAATGAGATGCCCCAAGTGATGAGGACATGAGATGGGAATGAGATGCCCCAAGAAATAAGTATTCAATGATGTAATCATCCTGCCCCCTCAAGAGAAAAATTGAAAGATGACACACCAAAAATATGATTTGAAGCAGTATATCATGAGAAATAGAAGAAATCTGAGATTCAGGAGAATATAGAAGAGATTAGAACGATCAAAAGAAGATTTAGAGTTGATTTGAAATGATTGCGAAGTCGTAAAGACCAAGTTTGACCAAAAGTTGACCAAATTTAGGTATAGTTGACTTGAGTTGACTATTTTCAAAATGGATTTTGAAAATATGGAGAATGTAAAGTTGAAAGGATTCCAAGAATCACAAAGTATCAAAAAGATTTGGGTTGCACAAGTGTTCGATCGCGTCAGTCCCCAAAATTTTAAAATGCATTTTTGAGGCTCTTAGGTGTGTTAGATATCAAATTTGATCTCAAAAATGGATTCAAAATGGTCAAATTAGCCAGGGGTGTGATTTTTGCACAAATCTGAGCACTTTGAAAATTTTGGTCAACAGCTATATAAGGACCCGAGGGGTCATTTTCAATTCATTTGTGCTTTTTGTCTTCTATTGATTTAAGCTCTAAGAGAGACATGGCAGTTAGCATGAGACATCATCGATTTGAGCACTCTAGACTTCACAGCCACCCAGCCGACTATGGACCACCGATGAGTCATCAATTTTCTTCCTTTGTACTTTCACTTTTACGCATTTTGATGTCATTTATTGCACATTTTAGCATGTTTTAGGATTCTTCAATTGATCTTCACACAAGACCTATCTCTTTTCATGTGAAGATCTTATTTCTTCGTGCGAAGAAACAGGGTGTACTATTTCTTCACGTGTGACAGGAGGATCTTTGCACGGGAAGCATTAGGTTTTGTGCAAAGAATGAGATTCTTCATGCAAGGCAATTCGTTTCTTGCGCGAGAATTTCTTTTCTCGCACAGACAGCTCTTTTTTTCGTGCAGGCAGTTCTTTTCTTGCGCAATGACATGATTCTTCATGCGAAAAAAGAATGATTTTGCATGAAACTGGGAGAATTTCGCGCGAGATTTCACAAATTTTGCACAAAATCCCATGATAGTCATGTTAAAAATTTGATTTTCGCACTCAAAAATTGCATTTTAATTTGTTTGGATGCATTGTTTCAACTTGATACTGATTGTTTCTTATTGTTGTTTCTTGTTGTGCGTACAGGAGGTCTTTGGTGACATTGCATTCAGATTGCATTTCCCACCATATGGGGAGCTATTGTGGAGTCTCAATGACACTGATCGGGCACACATTGCTCGGTTGGGTTTGTCTTCTTTGTGCCAGATTCTAGCTGTGATGGTGAATCACGGCCTTCTCACTGCATTGGTTGAGCATTTCCATTCAGAGACAAACACCATCCACTTGTTGATGGGTGAGATGACCATCACACCAAAGGACATATGGAGGATTTTGTGGATTCCTTTCCATGGCACCCGGGTTTTCTATGATACAGTGCCCCGAGCAGGGACAGAGGCACTATCTATTGTATTTGGGCGAGAGCTACCGAGGGGCAGGGCCATCAGCTGGGATGAGCTTATGCACACTTATGGACTGACATGCAGGCTAGCAGCTGTGCTGGCTATATTTTTGAGTTGTTTCCTATGTCCTGACAAAGGATAGCATGGTTTGGAGTGTGGGTGGGGAGTCATGCTCCACAGGATGCTAGAGGTACCTGAGATCTTTGGGTGGGGTCAGTGTATGCTAGCTCACCTTTTTCATGAGATGCATGAGGTCGTCTTCCACGAGAAGAAGACCATGGTAGTCAAAGTATATGTTTTGCAAATCTGGGCTTGGGAGCATCTTCCTGTATGTAGGCCAATTTTTTAGGATGCCCAAGAGCCCATGGAGCCCTATATATGAAGATATCAAGGGCACATTACCAAGGCCCACCTAGGTAAGACAGAGCAGTGGAGGATACATCTTGATGACCTGGTGTATATTGTATGGCGACCTTGGCGAGAGACAGGGGACTGGGATGATGCTCCCAGAGAGTTACCATGGATGTTTAGTTCTCAACCTTTAGCAAAGAGGAAAACATCTATTATTGAGAGATTTCTAATATCACAGGTGTGGCGACAGTATGGCCGACCACAAGATATTTTTGCTAAGTATTGCACCTATGTCAAGTTGCAGAAGGATGTTGAGCAGGGCTGGCCAGCACGGATGGATCCAGGGTGATCCATGATAGACATTCATAGCTTAGCTACAGTTCAGTGGGACTACCTGCCAAAGGTAGTAGATGTAGGGATGGTGCCTGCATATTAGGTATTTTTTATCAACCATCCATTTTCACATTTTACAGATCCAATGGGGATGGCAAGGCAGGTAGAGAGATAGGTGCCCCAGTAGCAGCAGGCATAGCCACAGCCGCCATTTCAGCCACAGCAAGAGCCACGGGTCTGGAAATGAGTACAGTAGATGTCAATTCCCCCACATCAAATGGGATCAAACCCAGGTGTTGAGGGTAATGGGACTGGATAGATTCGGCATCACAGGTAGAGGACAGAGGAGGAGGCCCCTCAGTAGGAGGCACAGCCACACCAGTAGGTGTCACCATAGCCGCAGGCACCACCACAGCAGCAGGCACCTGAGATGCTTGATGAGGACATGTTGGATCAGCCTATAGCTAGGGTGCAAGATGCGGTATAGTTGTATCGAGAGCAGATTCATGTGGCCTCCTGACAGTTGGGAGAGTTACAGATTGCAGTGGCAGTCCAAGATGCACAGTTGGTGGAGCAACAGTGTGATACAAATCTTTGGAGAGAGTGCGCTGAGACTACAAAGTGGAGATTGGAGTTGGCACAGGATGAGATCCAATTTCAGTTAGCTCAGGTAGCATATTACTATGCTACATATACTAGCGCGGTGCCAAATGAGACACTCCAAGTGCAGCGCTTTTCTCAGTATGCGCAAGAGTCTAGGGGCGGACAACCTCCTGCCAGACCAGATATGCCACCATCACCTCCACCACCTACTGCTCCTACTCCTCTTGGAGGCGAGGGTATGGGACAGAGTTAGACGCTCTGTGGCTGACTGTGATTTTGATCTCTAGCTATGTATTGATTAGTGTGCCAGCACCACATGTATCATTTTTTATTGATTGTGCTCGAGTAGCACCTATTTTTGTACTGACCCATTTTTTTGATATATATATATACGAGATCTTGAGCCGAGTATTCCTGTGTACATGTCATTGTTTGTTTTATTTCACTTTGATGTACATGAGATGTATGTTGTACTTAGATAAAATGCATATGTATGGACTGACATCTCATGTAGTGTGGCATGTTTTTGCTTGACAGTGATAGGGATTCCACTAAGGAGTGTGAATCAATGAACCAAATGCTTGTACATCCATGAAGGAATCTGATACATGTGGAGATGCCCCCAATCCTTCATTACAAAGGGTAGGAACAGAATGACCATTGAATTGTGTGCTTATGCAAATGAAGTATGTAATGCAAGACTATATTAAATGCAACCCCAGGTCTGGTTACCAAGCCTCGATATTTAATCATCACCAGATATAGAACAAATCTCATAGGTCATACAATTCCCACTGACATTACAATCATGAAAATATGAATATAACATACATTATTGGTTTTTTAGGATTAAATGTAAGCATTCAAGGCACAAGAAGCCAGAATGACCAGAACATTTGTCCCTTTTAATATAGCAAGTTAACATAAGCATCAGAGCATAAACGCTAGGATGACCTAAATGTTGCTTGCATAATAGAAACACCAAACACATGGGAGATCCATCTTATGCTAAGAATTTAGTATTTATTCTGTCTGCAATGACCCTTGCATTCGTAACCTGAGACAGAAGTGCGCTAGATACACTCGCAGTGACCCATACATTCACTTAGCAGGTTGAGTATCAGTATTTACTGTAGCATGAAGAGTTTACTCCAACAAACAAGGAGAAGAACCAACGTTATTAGCATATTCATATAAAAGGAGTCAAGGTACACACGGCGATCCAATATGAGATGGAGGCTCTTATAGTGGACACCCCTCTTATAGGAATAGATCAACTTATTGGAACTAAACCGCAAATAGAAAGCAAAGAAAAGATCATGCTCCCAGTCATTACTTCTCTAATCAAAGATGACATCATTGAGTTGCTCGAGGGGATATGATAAAGAAAAAAAAAGAAAACAAAGAAAATGCTCAGCATATCCAAACAAGTATATCATTTTTGAGTTCAATGTTTTGGGATTGATGTCAAGTGTCAGTGTCCAGAACATGTTTGAAAAAAATCTCTTCAGTAGGCAGACGCAATCAGAATGACTGGTGACTAAGGTCAAAGAGGAATCTTCATGATGAAGAACCTAAGAAGGACTGAGCGACAGTAGACAGACACAGCCAGGATGACTGGTGACTGATGCAAGAGAGATCTTCCATAAAGGAATCTGGAGACATGACCTAAGAAATAGTAGGCAGACACAGCTAAAACAACTAGTGACTATTGTGAAAGAGATTCTATGAGGAGAATCTTGAAAAGATTGATACTAGCGATAGTAGGCAGACGCAGTGAGAACCACTGGTGACTATCGCGAAGGAGATTCTATGAGGAGAATCTCGAAAGTAGTGACACTAGTGACAGTAGGAAAATGCAATGAGAACCACTGGTGACTATCATGAAGCAGATTCTATTAGGAGAATCCTTAAAATAGTGACACTAGCGATAGTAGAAAGACACAGTGAGAACCACTAGTGACTATCGCGAAGGAGATTCTATGAGGAGAATCTCAAAAATAGTGACACTAAAGGGGAATGCCGTCGAGTTGTGACAAGACTCAATCCATGGATACATGAGCAAAAAGTAGGAAAAGTAGGAAAGCGAAAGCATGAAAGTGACTGTATAGAAAGCCAAAAGATGAGCTGTAAGATGGAGCATTGGGAACAAGAGGCGCCTATTTACCAGATTTTCACCTTCTTGGCAAGATTCTATTTTTTGCTACCATGATGCCTGTTTCCAGGTTTTCACCAATGGCACTTTTTTTGTTTTTCAATTTTTTTGTATTTTTCTCTTTTTGATTTTTTTTGTATTTTGAATTTTTGAGATTTTTCACTTTTTTTGATGTTACGAAGGTGCCTATTGCTAGGTTTTCACCAAGGTAACAATTTTTTTTAGGTCTTTTTTCCAATTTTTAGATTTTTTCAGAGATTACTAGCTCTCAAGAAGGATTACCTTGATTTTGTTCCAATGTCTAGCAAGGTGTAGGATAAGATGTAGTAGTAAGCTAGTGGATAAGTGGAGATGGATAGGCACAGA
Source organism: Cupressus sempervirens (assembly GCA_028749045.1). Taxonomy (NCBI): domain Eukaryota; kingdom Viridiplantae; phylum Streptophyta; class Pinopsida; order Cupressales; family Cupressaceae; genus Cupressus; species Cupressus sempervirens. The sequence goes on along the minus strand of CM053792.1, from coordinate 948,991,791 downwards.
GTATGAAGTGGTGAATGTTACCCTCAAGGAAAGTCTTCACAAGGTTACCCAAGCTAGGGAAAAAGATATAACATATAAGCTCATAGTGTAATGAAGGGTGTCATGTAAGTAATCCAAGAAAGTGACCATGTCAAGAGATTGCCAAGAACTGAGTTTTCTTCTTTCTTTTGTTGATCAAGACCAAAGGGTTAACTGAATATGATAGAATTTTTTTGTTATGGAGGTTATGAGTGAGTGACTTGAGATGAGGACATCTAAAGGATAAGCAAGATCATGATAGGATGTCATGGATGGAAGAATTACATATGACGCCTGTTTACCAGGTTTTCATCATGGTACTTGTCCAAGGTGCCACAAGAAGTGGTTTTCACCATAGGACGGATTTATTTTTCTTTACTTTTGCTACCAAGGCACCTGTTTCCATGTTTTCATTGAGGCACTTTTTTTTTTCCTTTTTTCTTTTTTTCTTTGTTTTGGATTTTTAGAGTTTTTGGAAAGAATTCAAGCCTTTATCAAGTTAGATAGCATGCCTATAAGAAAGATAAGTTATGATAAGCCAAGGCCATAGCAAGGTACACTCAAAGATGTTGATAAGGTAATGGAAGGGAAATGATAGGAAAATGAGAGGTAGATGGAGGATAAGGTTGTTGGTTATGGATGAGATAAATGGGATGGAAGGATAAAAGGTGGAGAATAGAAGGTGAAGTGAATAGGGTAATGAAAGGGATGTGCAAGGGGAGAAGAAAAGTTGGGCAAGATCAACATTGACACACACCTTGAAGGATGATGGAATAATGGAGGAAATATGGATGAAATAGTATGAGGTTTAGATGTATGAGGTGGTGGAATAATTTCAGAGGAAGGTGGAGTAGAAGGCTTTGAAACCTTTTTAGGAAGATGTTGGGAAGAAGGTGGAGTGAAAGCCTTTGGAAGATTGAATGTCAACTTTGATTTGTTTTCAATATTTAAGTCCTTCAAAAGAGACTTGGGAATCCATATAGCTTTTTATTTTTCATTAGATGCTTTGGAACGCATTTCTTCAATAACAGATTTAAGAACCCATACTTTCTTTGGTTGAGCTCTTTGAATAGTGGACCTTTGCGGTCTCTTTTGCATATTTTCCTTCTTGACATTCACATGTCAATTAGGGGAGACAGTGTGAACTTTTGAGGATGGATTCATGCACTTATGTTTGAGTTGATCATCCAAATTGCTTCCAAAGGACTTGGGATTTATGGATGAAGAAGGCCAATATGACTAGTTTAGATGCAAAGGTGGATGTGAAGAGTTCAAGTATGTGTATCTTTGTTGATCTTGGGGTAGGGTAGGAGGAATGTGTAATGAGCTCGTAGTGGCAATAGGAGATAGAGAAACATAAGGTCCTAGTATGGATGGAAGACTTGAAGGTTTTAGCTTAGATGGGTAGGGACCAAGGATAGATTTAGAAGATGTGAATTAACCATGAGTATGGATATTAGCATCTTTAGAGTGAGCAATATGACCAAAGTTATCAATAGAATTATGAATAATTGTTATAGGATCAATACCTTTGATAGGAGTATTTAAAGCTTGAGCATAGTTTGGAAGTGATTGTAGCAAGGTAGAATAAGAGAGCGAGGGAACACTTTTCTCTTCAAATGGAATTTTGGGTAACATAGGAAAAGTATCCTTCTCTTGGTCTTTTGTAATCTCCTTAAGGATGGTGGAAGGAACATCTTGATCTTGCTAAGTAGAGGTGCATGACATGGGAGATGGAGGACTATGTGGCTCTTGAGATGGAGGCACGAGATCTTGGAAGACTTGAAAGGGGATGAAGGAATCTTGGTCTTGATCAACACTTGTTTCTTCATCATTTAAGTGGTCCTCTTGACATGACACCAAATCCAAAGATGAGGGAGTATCTGAATCTGTATTCAAATATATTTCTAGAGTCTCCATAACAAGCTCTTGAAGGGACAATGGAGGAATAGTTGGATTAGGGATAATAGGAAGAGCAACACATGGAGGTTTTGGATCTTTTCTTTGTGTAGTATGGGAGAGGTTTGTAGCTAAGTCAAGATTAGCTTGAGTTTCCTTTAAAGGTAGTCCTTGAGGGTACACATAGTCAACTAAGGGAGTAGTGAGTTCTTTTGGTGAATATGTGTTGGAAAGATTGGACAATTTAGAAGGTGGATGTATGTTGGAGGAAGTAGAAGTTGTGTTTGAACCATTACTAGACATGGTTTGATGAGGTTGATCCTTCTTGAGAGTAGAATCTTTAGTAGTTGAGAGCTTAGATTTTTGAATTATACCATTGTCAAAGAGATCTTGGATCTTATTTTTCAGCTTGTTATAATGGGAAGTTTTATGTAAATTATGTCTATGATAGGCACAATAGTTACTCATAAAGGAAACTCCCACCAAAGTGAGCTTAGGTAAAGTAATGAGTTTTTCTTCAAGAAGTTCTTCCAAGGTTAATTCATAAGATTTTCCCAAAGGTGTGAAATCATGCTTTGGTTTAGGTTCCCAAGGTTTGTTTTCAAAGATATTCCTAGATTTCTTGGGCGTATGTGAGGTGTTCTTAGATGTCTTGGATTCAAGATCACAAGAATGTGATTTTTGGTTGTCATAGGAGAAAGGGAAAATTTCTCTCAAGGAGAATTTTTTCGATGATGTTTTTTCCTCTTCTTTTAGTCTTTGAAGTTGAGCACTTATCCTTTCAATTTGTTTCTGCATGTTTGTAATTACAATCCCTTCTTCCTCACTAGGAATATTGGATTTAGCACATTTGTTGTTAGCCATTTTGATGTACTATGTTTCAAGTAGTGACAGCCAAGTTTTAGAACATAAGTCAAGTTGCCACAGTCATAGACAATGACAAAAAGAAAAAGCTTAGACAAGGACCACACTAGAACTTAGTCTCAAAAAAGCAAGATAAGGGTGTAGTATACTAAGGTATGAATAGTCTGATTTGAAGGCTAGAATAGCCAAATATTATGACTATCATGACACAGAGTACAACAAGCACTAAAGGACAAGAGCAAGATAACTGAGAGACAAGACTAGTTAAAGTATGGATCACAAGTCATTAGCTAAGCGGGATGCCACTATTTGAGACTATTTTTAGACAGAGAAGCAGTAAATTGATGCAAGAAATAGACTTGGTATAGAGCATAGATAGCTCTAATAGACTAACTTGACAATTCAAACTCAAGATCTTGTGTGAAGATCCTCTGAAAGGCACATGAGAAAGTACATAGAGCCATGCAAAGACTCAGGATAGCATAAAGATTTCACACGAGGATGTGCTCTAGGCCACGTGAAGTAGTGCAAGGTTAACTTGGATAGCATAAAGATCTCGCATGGAGATGTGCAACTATTTGCATGAGAACTTGGACAAATCTGTATGAAGAAGTAGTAGGACAACAAGTATTCACGCAAAAGTTTGCAAACTATGTGCGAAAATGGAAACTAGACTAACAACGTAACTGGATTTTGAAAAGACTTTGAAGATTTTAGATAGTTTTGGACAAATTGTTGATTCATTTGGTAGATTTTAGATGGATAGCAAGGTTGATTTTCAAGTGTTTAAATAGCATTTGGTTTTGAACAAGGCAAGTGTTTTCAACAAGACACGAGAAGCAAGCAGTAGTCGAATACAATCCAACTGAGGGCAAAGCAACTTAGAGGGATAGGGGAGTCTTGACTTTCAGTTTGTTTGAGCAAGTTTGGACATGTTTAGGACTAGATAACAAACACGCTTTTATCCCTAGAAAGAAAATTGGTAGATAAGGAAAAACCTTTGTCCCACATCTTATGCGCATGTGTGTACCTCACATAGTTGTGTCACCCCCTAGAGGGCGCCCATGTTTTTGGTATATTCAAAGGACTCAATAGTATACGTTGAATGAGCACCCTTGTGGTAGGGGACGAGCACATATACCACCTTTAAACATCCAGTAGCATGCCTATGGTGAGTTCTATAGGAGAGATTCTTCCCCCTCCTTGCACAAAGATTATGCCTTCTTTCGGATGTGAACTGAGTAGCTTCTAACTAAGAGGTTTTTACTTGGCTTCCATTAAAATTAATCCCTGATGGCTCCACAAGTAGAGTTGAGGCTAGCATCCCACACCAGCATCTAAAAGTGCACACTACTTGCTTAACAAGCCAGGGGCCGATGCCGACCAGTGCACAGATAGAGCTTCCCCTTGATATGCGATATCAAGAATCAAGGAGAAGAAATTAATCCGACTTTGGAGTCTTTTTCTCTACAAAGTATCTTGATTATAGTGAGTTGGAATATCTAGTGAAAGGAGTGTGCTCACTTGGGTCATTCTTGGAGGTTGGATCACTTTGGCAGGCCCTCTAAAGGATTGACTTGGACTGGTGGTTTGATTGCAAGGGTCAAAGTTTCTGATTTCCCTCAAGGGGAAAGAGCATACTCCTCTACCTTACTTTCTCACCCAAACACACAAAATAGGTTAATTACTAACTTAGCTTAATCAATATAGACTTATTCTTCCTTAAATATTTGGATTCCCTTGAAAATCACCATCTTATCATAGAAGAGAACAAGTATTGGAGAACCACTAAGCTGCTTGCCTTCTTCAGAATGTCATCTTTCGGAAGTGTCTAGGTTTTTGATTCACCCTTGGTCATGACCTCTGAGTGGTGAAGAGCATAATCCCCTATTCTTCTATGTTGCACCCTAGGAAGTTCACAAGCCCCTAATTAATCTAGTTTGGAAAGCAAGAAAAGAAGACATAATGTTTTGTGGGTTTGAAATTTGGTCTTTGACAAACATATCCTTGACAGTGTCCCGCAAGAAAATCGTTAGTACATGCTTTGAGAGTTTGTTTAAAGGAGTCTTCATCAAAAATCCTATAGACAACTGTTAGGCTATGGAAAATTAGAAAAATTGAAATGAAGATGCTTCAGAGAAAACACGTTAGTGAAAACGAAAGCTTAACTATGGGAAAATGAAATTTAACTTTTTTTGTTCTTTTTTATACCCATAAAAAAGCTTAGAAAATGTTAAAACTTATGAAAACATCAAAACTAATTTAAAAAAACTATCTTCTATATCACTGTTGTAAAATTTTGCGCAAAACCATGCACAGACCAGTGCAAAATCATGGACAAAATTGCGCGAAATCATGTACAGATCTGGGCAAAATCATGGACAGAATCGCGCAAAATTAGTTTACGACTCACGTGAAGAAAATAGGTGCCACATGAAGTTTTGTGCGCTTAGGCACTTTCTCATGCGACACGCAAAGAATCTTCGCATGAAGATTCTAGATCCTCGCAGGAAATCGAACAATCTCGCGCAAAGATTCTTGAATCTTTACGGCACAGTACGGACAGAGAACCAAAAAAATGTAGAGTAAGGCCAGAGAAATTGATTTTCTTGGGCGCCAGAAATTTATATGTGAAAATGCAGCCTATGCTAACACACACTTCAACATGGTCCTTATTTGCGGATTCATCTCGGAATGAACATTGGATTGTTCATCCAAAAATCAGCCGGCAAGGTGACCTATTGCCTTCTATCTAAAGGGATTTTTCTTATTAAATATCCTCAGATTTGAGGTGTTAAGCAACCAAACCCTCTACGAACGAAGGATTTGAAAGAAAATCTGACTAATCTATATGAGAATGCAGATTAATCTAGAATGAAGTATGCATGTTAAATCTAAGAACATGTAAAAGAAAGCTATGCTAAAATGTATGCATATTATGCTAAATGAGATTAAACTAGAAAATGAATATCTTATGAAAATAATGAGCTCAAATGAATGCACAATCCAGCAGCAATTCGATGCAAATTCTCATTCAACCTCCCCCAAAATGAAGAGATGAGGGTCTCTTAAATAGACTTTCCTAAAATTCATCAACAGTTGAGATCAATTTCAATCAACGGTCAGGATTAAAGGTGAAGTTTAGTCATAAAGGAAGATTCCCAAATTAAAGGGAGTTAACTAACTCAGATCTGAGTGTAAGAGTTAGTCAACTCATATAGATATTAGTGTAAAAGCAAGTGATCTGTGTCACTTCTAATTTGATCAGCAGTGAACTGGGAATTTCCTTTTTTGAACTGAAGAGAGATTTTGGTAAGATGTTTAATTTAATAAAATGAGATATTTTCTCATAATTACCTTTTTTATTTAATTAAATAATTCTATTTAATTAATTAGAGACACTTTTCTTATTTAATTAAATAACTTCATTTAATTAATTAGGAATGGCTTCCCATTTAATTAAATAACTTTGTTTAATTGATTAGAAGTAAGTTCTCCATTTAATTAAATTATTTAATTTAATTAATTAAAATAGGCACATTTATTAAATTAAATATATTTAATTCCATAGTACATTAGCCTTAGGATATAATTTAATTTAATTAAAGTATAAATACTTAGTAATTAAATTAAATATTAATCAATAGGTTTAATGTGACTAATATGATTAAATAGTATAGGAATTAAATAATAAGCGTGATGAATGTAGATTAGGGTTTTCTACATCTGACAACTAAGTCAAGTAGTGAGTAGCCGAATAAGAATTTGCATAATGGAATAGGACTTTAGGATTGGTCAGAAATAGACCAGAATTGGTATCATGGTAATGAGCCAATTTTAGGGTATTACACATAGCACTTATCATGACATCTACACCTTGTGTGAAACAAGATCCATCTTTGATCAGGTTCAATCTCACCACTCAGGATGACTCTTCTATTAACTGGGACCTCTCCTCTTTTAGCATTTTTAGAATGTGATGATCTAGAATCTTCATCAACATGTGCAACTCTGGCTTGGCTTTCTATTCTTTGATCTATCCTTCCTTGGCATTGGGTATATTCAAATGCTCTATGCCCTTCTTCTCAGCAATAAAAACATTTCCCACAGAAGCCTCCTCGTCCAGATTATATTGTTTCCCCTCTCATTCTAACTACTATTTCTTCTAGCATCATCCTTATTCTTCTGATCATCATTATGATCTCCATAAGATCATCTGCCAGATCTTCCACTGTGACCTCTTCCACTATTCTTGTTATCAAAATTCTTGCTTAGTTTCTCCTTAACCCTTAAGGAAAACTGGCATGCCTCCTCAATATTGGTCACTTGAACAAGACTCATCTCATCCTAAATGCTTGGTCATAATCTATTAAGATAACACACGACTTTCTCCTTACCAACTTCTGCATTTCTGGCTCTAATGAGAACTTAGTAGAACTCTTCAATATACTCTTGAACAAATTTTCCTACTTGCTTCAACCCTTGCATTTTCTTCAATACATCAAGCTCATAATCTACGGGAATGAATTGTTGCTTCATGTTAGCTACCATCTGATCCCATCTAGTGATTTTGTGCTTTCCTCTTTTATTCCAATCCAATTAGATCTCTTGCCACTAGATGTTTGCATGACCCTTCAATTTGGCCTTTGCAAACTTGACCTTATCTGGATCTTCAATATCTTCATATTAAAAGTACTCTTCTAATTCATTGATCTAGTTGATCAATTCCTCTAGGTTGAGATTTCTTGTAAATGTGGGAATATCAAACTTAGGTCTTTTTCTAATACTTTAAATGGTCCTAAAAAGATTTGCCTCCTCTAGGTTAAGAACTTCATCTACTATGTTTGGGTCCACGTTTCCTTCTTCTTCTCTTTCATCCTCACTTTCATCATCTCCTGTGACAAGATTCATTCCTCTATGAATTTTTTCTTGTATCACTTGCATTTGCCTCTAGAGGGTTCTAAAATCCTTAGGTGTAACACCTTTGACTCTTCCACCATGCTCTCTTCATGGAGGCATTTTCGCACTTCCACTAAAACCATAGTGCAAACTACCTCACAATCAGTGATCTATCTACATGCTCAATCCAAACCATAGTCCTAGTGTGAACTGCTTCATAGTCGGTGATCTATCCACACACTCAATAACTCTAGCTCTGATACCACTTGATGAAGGGTGCTCCCCTTAATAAGCCATTATAGAAAACAAAGAAACAATGGAAAATGCAAGAACAAAATATGGACTTCTTATTTGTGCCACAAATGTGGAATTATAGAATTCACAAGTACAATATTCTAACCCACATGGGTGCCTTTATTACAATAATTTGCAAGACAAGTTGCAAACTATCACCTAGAGCTGTCTTAGACAATGTTGGGGACTTTCTTAAATAGGCAATTGTATGCCACCCGAGAAGGTTCTAGACATTGAAACTTAATACCTAGAGCTAACAGACTCTAACAATACATATAGAGTTGGCCAAATACATCTTTGACAATTATTTTAGATATTTTGGGTAGCCCAACTTTGAAAAGTTGTAACTCACAAACCGTTGTTCTGATTGGCTGAAGATTTTTCTACAAATATTTCCACCAAATATCCACAATAACTTCTCTGATACTTAAGCTAGAGCTATGAGATTTTTATAGTAGGCTTATAACTCTAAAATGAACCTTCATGTAGAAAATGAGAAAATTTCAAGCTCCTACAACAAACATACTAAAAATAGCAAGTTCCCATAAATAGTAACCACCCTATCTACTAGTCCTTATTAAAATAGAAAAGACTGAAAATAAAATATTTTTGGGTGATGCAAGATTGCTCTTACACCCAGGATGCTCCTGCATCAAGAGGTACTCATCGATTGATACGTCCTTTATTTTTATCAATTTTTTAATGTCTGATGACACTCCAAAAGAGTTTTCACCAAGGGATATCTTTGTTTTTCCTTTTATATTTCTATTTTCTTTATTTTTATCATTTTTGTGACTAGAGATCTTATCCTCCCCAAAGTATCCCTTTGGGTCCAATTTTTAGGCATAAGCTAATGATGGCAGTGGCATTTTGTGTAGTATTTAGCCTCTTATGAATTAGAGGAATGTGTGCTTCATAAAAAAATCATCAGTATGAATCACGCTTGGTTGGACCCAATCAATGAGTTTAGGATGAGTGAAGGGAAGGTCTATGAGGTTGATGGATAGTTCATAGAACATAGAGGCTCCTAAGATGAGTTAGTCAAGTAAAATATCATCATAGGATTTCTTTTCAACCTCCTCAAGGATTTCTTCAACTTCTACAAGGTCACTATAGATGTTTAAGAAGGCATGACCATTTTTAGTAGTAACCCCAATTACAGGGAGTACATGGCCTAGACCTTTCTTCTTCTCCTCTTTGTATGCTTCTACCATTTTTCTAATGTTCGACTCTTCATGTCCTAGGACACCTCCTTGATAATCCCACTATTTGGTAGTAAGTTGATGTGAGTGCTGATATTTCCATTTGAAGTAATCAAGGATTTGTGTACCTTTTGGAGGTGGATCTTTGTATAACCATGCATTGATGTTAGGTTTTGTTTCTTTTCCATTGAGGATCATGTTGATAACAAAAGTGATGGGTCTAAGTTTTTTGAACTAAGGAGTTGTGTCTTGTTCTTTTCCTTGATAGATTGGGCCTCCCCAAGTATGTGGATGAAGAGTAAAGTATCCACAGAAAAGACATCTGAGAGACTTTATTCACCATATCCTTGGTAGTTGTTCCTAACAGTGGAGAGTGTAGAGGCTAAGATGGTGTTGAGATCATGGTAATTACCATAAAAGAGTTGGTGATGGTAGTGCCAATCTCAATTCTGAGGCAATGGTTATCATAGAATTCTTCTACCACATTGCAATTTGCAAAGGTTTTGGGATCGGCATGGATGGTTATAATAGTGCCATTATGTGGAAATTTGACACATTGATGATTGGTGGATGAGATGAACTTTATAACATGAATCCATGGTCAACCAAGGAGGATATTTAAGGGTAGGGTAAGATTAACTACATGGAAAACTATTTTTTGACTAGCAAGCCCAACTTTAATAGGCAGCAAAATGGTTCCTTTGATGGTTCACTCCAAGTTCTCATAGGCTTTGATGGTGATGACTTCATTTATGATGTCTACCTCAGTGTACCCTGCTTGATTGATGAACTTCAATGTACATAGGTTTAAGGCTGATCTATTATCTACCATAACCCTATTGATGATGAAGTCAAAAACCATGATGGCTATGTAGAGTGGAAGGATGCGATCAAGTTCAATGGTTGGGATATTAGATGGTTTGAAGGATAACACACATGAGGTGGAGAGATGGCCTACCAAATTTCAAAATTCTTTAGCATTAATATCATTAGGAACGTGAGATTCATGAAGTGCACTATCAAGGATTTCTTTATAAAGTTGTCTAGTGTGTAGAAGATCTAGGATAGAGATTTGGGGTGTCATGTTCCCAAGGTGTTCTAGAATATTATGTTGTGATCCTAACGAGGTAGGCATAGATGACCTCATGATGTTGATTTAGGTTCCACATGTAGTGATTGCACATTTATTATCAGGGCCCTTGATATGAATTACATTAACATAAGGTTTTTCCTGGGATATGCAACAAATCAAGATATGATAGTCTAAGTAAGTTGCAACATAGTTCTATGATTTTTTGTGATTATCATCCTACTTGGGTTGGATAGTGTTTGTTTTGTTGGTGTTGTTAGTAGCATTGTTTTGCATAGGGGTCGTGCCTTTTCTTTTCTTTTTGTAGGGGAAATTCATTTTGATAGATCAATAATCTTGCATTTGGAGAGGTTTGTGACCTTGTTGTGATCCCTTTTTTATCAATGAGGTCTTGTACATAGTCTTTAAATTGCATGCATTTGAGGGTGGGTTCCCCTTTAACCCAATGAAATTTGAGGAAATGATTTTCTCTATACCATGTTACCCTTGGTTGACATTGATCTAAGGGTTGCATTTGGGGATGATGAGTAAGATTATCTTTGGCCAATTTTTCAAAAATAACATCAAGCAGTTCCCCCAAAGGGGTGTATACTCGAGGTTGTCTTTGACCCATTTTTTTGGTCTAGCTACAATAGTGATAGCATTGGTGTGATTTTTTGGTACTTGGTGACAAGGTGCTTGATTGGTGTGTTGATATTTTTGTGGTGGAGGTTGTTGGTAGCTTTGTTGATAGTAGGTGTTTTACGAGTATGACAACTGTTGTTGTTGCTATATTGGTTGGTAAGGAGTGTTTGATTTACTAGGAATTGTAGTGACCACTTGGACATGTCAAGTATTAGTGGCATCATTTTTTAGAGTATTCTTGTTTTTGTTCTAGTATCATGTCTTATTATTATATAGCCCTCACTCTTGGGTGTTTTCCTTGTAGATTTTGATGACTCCATCTTTAATGAGTCATTTCTCAAGGCCCATTCCCTTTTCCTTGATGTCTTTGTATGTTTGTAAGAAATTCATAAACATGTGGTGTGCAAGGCTGCAGTGTGTATTGTTAATGAACATCTTGACAATGTGGTGCTCAGGTATAGTGCATGAAATCTGGGTTGTGATAGTTTTACATCATTGTAAGTAATCGGTGAGGCTTTCCCTACCTTTTTTTTTTTTTGTGGACTAAATCTATTATGGATAAATTAGTCTCGACTAGGCAAGCATGTTGGGCCACAAAATCTTCTTAAAGATCAGCAATGGTGTTAGTTGTGCCTTGGGGTATTCAACAGAACCATTTGAGAGTGGGACCTCCCAGACTTTTAGGAAAGAGGTGCATAAGGAATATGTTATTGTAGGCCACTTCTTGGTAGTGCATGTAAAACTCCTTGACATGTGATTGGATCTCCTTTCCCTTGAATTTATCAAACTTGGGGATTTTAAAGTGTTTACAAAAAGGTGTCATTGTTATAGCTCTATCAAATGGATATGGAGAGTCATTTTCAAGCTTCATAAAGATTTTGGATTTGGTTCCATCTTTGAGTTCTTTTAAGGAACTTTTTATTTCTTCCAACTCAGTGTAGATGATTGTTACTGCTAGTTCCTCCAATCCCAGTACCCTTGGTGGAGGGTATGTATCAAATAGAGTGAGTATAGATGATTTTGGTGGATGTATTGTGGTGGGTGAAACATAGATTGTATTATTGTTGGGATAAGATTGATTGGCTATTGAGAGTGTGGTTGGACATATTTTTGTGCTGGTAGGATTTGGTTCTAATATTGTTTTTGTTGTGGTGGAGGATAAGTGTTGGATTGTTGTCTAAATGGGTGATTATGCATGGATGTTTGAGCATACTATTGTTGTAATTGGTTGTTCACTATAATGACTCTATATCTAAGGATTGTACATCCTCTTTACATAGACTCTGCATGTTATCAATGCCAAGTAATGTAATAGAATAACACACTAAGTTCATTGAATTATTGACCAGGGATGTAAACTTGAAATGATGCCTGCAAAGTATATGTGTTAATTCATCTAACATTCCATTGAGACCAGCAAAAAAAATGCTAAAAGAAACACTAGGATAGGAAATGAAATAGCAATCTACCCTAGTACTCAAAAATAAGGCTAGACACATGAAACTGAGCTATTTACTTATGCAGTAGGAAACAACCAATAGTTTTGTTACCATATGGTTGTAGGAGCAACAAAGTTCTAAAATATTTTTATTCTATGGAAATGAAAGACTAATTCCTACCTAGCTATGAACTATGTTTACCTCTTGTTTAGGCCACCATGAAAGAATGAATAAATACTAACTCAAAGATTAAGAACTATAAATATCATTTTATTCATGAGAAACTCATAAGTACATATTGAAACAACAAAATTGTATTTATCATAGTTCCTATGGAATAATATTACTGAAGAATCTAAACTTTAGTTTATTTATAATATCAACATAAAATAGAACTCCTAAGATCTAGGATCCTCCAACATCAAGGATATGACAAGATTGACAACACACAACATTATTTAATAGAGGAATAAGTTATGCTTCATTTGAACACAAATTTAGGTATTCATGGCTTCTAGATCCATTCCATAATGATTGAAAACCACTTTGACTTAGCCTATAATAATAATTGATAACTGAAAGGTCATGGGATCATTATGAACTCACAACAATGAACCATTTCCTTATCAACAATTTGTCTCCTGATGTTGACTTCTTCTTCCATTGTCGACTCAACATTTTCCTACAAAAGATTAAAGTGAAAAAATTGCAATACACACAAGATAAAATTCATTATAAGTTTTCTCATATTATCTTTTCTCTTATCACATGGCTATAGGAAGAACTACCCAATTAATGCAAGATAGAAACATACATCATTCCATTCTATGTGACCACATAATATATAACATATCAATCCAATCTCAGAAATGTTAAAGTACACACATATAATAGTATAACTATAAATATTCTAAATAAGTTCATCAAAAACTCATAAAGTTCTTGAGTCTTAACCATATAATGCATATAAAAATATGAACTAAATAGGCCTTAGATAGACCTCATCATTTATCCCCAACTTTTCTTTTTCCCAGTCCTCTAGCAAACATGCAATTCTTTACCCTAGTTGACATTTTGTAGTTTGCAATAGTATTATGTCATGTTCCTCCTCCTACAAAGCTCCAATAAAATCCCTCTGTGTCTCTATACTTTTCCCATCTTCTTACTTCCTCTACCATATCATAATCATTCAGATATTCAGCATTAGCTAGCAAAAGAGAAATAAGCATTGGTGGATGGAAGGTAAGAGGAATCTAGGAACTTTGTCTAACCTTGCCTAACATTATATATCAAGGATCTCTTCTGGTTGCAAAAATGAAGTTAAGGGGTGAATGTAGCTCCCAATTTTGAGATACTCTGTCATACTAGCCCATTTTTGCTTTATTTCCTTTATAGCCTTAGGTAACTTTGTCTCAGATATTTTATCATACCCATCAAATGCTACATTTCAGAGGAGATAAATTGCACAGCTTCTTATATCTAATGGGGCAATCTTTAACCAATCATAATAACAAGTTTTAGGATCTCTAACTTTGGGTCTTAGGTATAGAGGAATCTCTTCCTCTAATTCCCTATAAGACTTAGCCTATACTTCCCTACTGATTTCATTTTGGATCCATGACATAATGGATCTCAATTGAATATCCCTAACATACAACAAGGGATTCCATTCTCTATTGTTAGGTATTGCAAGGTTATGTAGGAAAAATTCACACAACAAATTTTGTATTGCTACAGGAGAACTATGGAAGGCTTGTGAAAAATCAAGGGTTCAACTAAGGATGAATATGTATTCCTCATTATACAAGGCGTCTGATAATTCAAGAATTGTTCTCTTAAGAATAATGCATAAATAGGAGATGAAGAACGAAAACTCATAAGTTAAGGTATCTTTGACATTACCTTGGTAAGCTTAGTTTGTAACTACTCTACTTCTTCCTCCTTTTCCACAAGATCCTAATAATAACTATCAATAACTAGATTCAACCTTTTCTATTAATTCCTCCATTGTTCTTGTTCCAAAGTTAACTAATTGGAAAACCTTGAAATATTACAGAGAGTAATGACATAGAATGAGAAGCACATAGCTTGGTATCTATGGTAAGATCTTCTCTCGTTGTATTTGGAACAACAATATGTTGGAATACTTTAAAATAACTAAGAGGGGGGAGAATCAGTTATCCAAGGTCCAAATGTACAAATAAATCTTTTTAGTTACTAACAAATACATGTGTAGGCATTGATCATCCAATATTGCAAACCATAGTATATTATTGTCTTAGATCAAATGAACTTTGCAAAAATGTAAACATGAAATACCACAAAATCATCCACACAATTTGACACAAATATTTTATGTGGCAACTCAATTTGGAAAAAACCACCAATAACATGCTACCAATTTTCACTCTTCTGAAGTGAGCTTTGTAAGGAGCCAACCATGTTAAAGGTTACAATGCACACTATTAAATGTGACCTTGATTAAAGGATTACAATCACCCTATTATGAGTGAGCCTTATTAGAGGACTTTAGAAAATTTTATTAAAATGTCACCTTGTTAAAGGATTTACTCATGATTGTTAGGTCAACCTTAATCCAAAGGATTTATCCAGAGTTTTTAGAAAGTAATAGTAGGACTTGATCTAATAACAAAACAAATCACTTTCAAATTACAGATCTCTTATTGAGTCCTCCATACTACTTAGGCTTTCAATCTCCTTCATCTATGACTGCTTATTCACCCTTCATGCCTTTACCTCCTTAATAAGCCTTCTTTCTTAGTATCCCAACTATAGGTTCATTCCTTCAGCCACCAAATGAAGCAACATCTCAAGATTCCTTCTCTATCTTTTGGTTCGCACTATGACACTTTGCTTCTAGCCTATTATCTCCTTATATAGAGAATTTATATCTTTTTCTGCTTCACCACAATCAAACATCTCAAGGTTAGGCTAGATTCATTGAATCTACCCTCTTTTCCATTTTGTCCCCTCTAGAAACTTCTCTTACAATCCTCTTCAAATTCATCTTCAAATGGTTTATCTTGAATTATGTGCCACCAACTCATCATACTTATCTTCCATACACTTCATACAATTCAATAAATCAACTTTTTTGGCTCAAATTTGTCAAATCTTCAATCAAACACGTTTTATTGGCACTCAGCAATAACATGTTGTTTATTTGTAAATAACTATCTCTGGCATACACTAAGTCTTACTGGTGCTCAGCACATGCTAAACTTCCTTCACTTGACACCTACTAGATTTCTCTTTTCTCAACACATTTTAAATTTTCTCAATTGCAATTAATTTTTTGCTTAGACTGCACTGACTTGCTCGACTTCCACTATTTGCTCGATTAGGCTTGGCAGACACATTTGTTTTTTTAGTCTTCTTCTTGTCTTTCTCAAGTATCCTTTTATTATGGCCATTAGTAGATAAACAAAACACTATATCATCAAAGTCTTACTTGGTCTTAGTGCTCCTTTTATAAACCATATAACTCAACCTTTCTCTAGGTACTTGTTGGAAATACAATAGGAAAAGTAAATCTGAGAGGGCAGGGGGGTGAATCAATACTTAAAAATTCAACCTTAAATTCATTCACTAAACATCCATCTCACAATCTATGCATGTAAACTAAAATACCAAATTAAGCATATAAATCCATAGTATGAAATTAAATAAACATTCAACACATGTATAACACAAGATATTTGGTTACCCAGAAACCCTCCAAGGAGAAAGTAAAACTGGGGTGGGGATGACACCCAAAAATCTCCACTACTATAGTAATAAAGTGTATCCAATGAAGGTTACAATATTTGATCATGAAACATGATCTACCCTATGAAAGGTATATCATATTAAAGGCTTACAAGATTGTTAGATCCTACCCTGTTAAAGGATTTCAACACCTTGTTAGAAGTGTGATAGGTAAAAGGAATTTAACTTACAATGAAGAAAGCACCCTATTAAAGGATTTACAATATCTTGTTAAGACTACTCTATTAAGAGATTTAATTGATTCACCTATTAAAATGTCTCAATGATATCCTTCGATTAGCACTCTACTACTAGATAACATATCACTTATTTCCTAATGTGTACTTGATCTTCACTGATCAGATGTATCTCTATTGTCTTCTAATTCCTTTCCTTTGTTCTCCTCTAACTTATTATGTAATTTATCTTAATTCACAACTCCTTATCCAACATGAATGCTCTATTTGTGCATGCAAACTTCTCTCTTTTTTCCTTCCATGCACATAAAAAGTTTAAGGTTTTTCCACCTTAAGAAGACCTAGGTGACTTAGGGTTAGGTATTGTAGACACCTAAATTTGTCCAAAACCCGTTCCTAGCCAATTAAATAAATATTCATTATTTATTTAATTCCCGTACCTTAATTAAATAAATTTGCATTTATTTAAGTACATTTTCCTTACCCTAATTTAAATAAACTAAGGTTTATTTAAATCATTTGCCTTACATTGATTTAAATAAACTAAAGTTTATTTAAATCCTAACCTATTCCCACTTGCATCTAACCCCTTTCACTTTAATTAAGTACTTCATTTACTTAGTTAATCCCTTTCCTAATCCCACTAAGAATTAAATATTGCATTTAATCCTATTTGAGCACATGGCTCCTACTTTTAACCCTCACCTAACCTCACTATCCTATCTAACCCATCATGCTAAACCTACCCAGTTCCTAATCATGCTTTCTTTTCCTAATCATCCTAGCTAATCACCTCTTAATCTTAAGTGTGTTCTCACACATGTGTGAGAGATGTTCACACTTTCCTCATCCTTCATGTCTTGCATGTCTCTTGCACACTTGTCCTCTTGCATGAGAGTCAAGGTGTCTCACACATGTGCGAGAAGCCATACCTTCTCACACCTCTTGCACACTTGTCCTCTTGCATGAGAGTCAAGTTGTCTCACACATGTGTGAGAAGCCATGCCTTCTCACACCCCTTGTACACTTGTCCTCTTGCATGAGAGTCAAGTTGTCTCACACATGTGTGAGAAGCCATGCCTTCTCACACCCCTTGCACACTTGTCCTCTTGCATAAGAATAAGTTGTCTCACACATGTGTGAGAAGCCATGCTTCTCACACCTCATTGATCATGTCACCATCAGAGGTTGCTCACACATGTGTGAGCATATTGCCCCCTTTGAATGGTCAAAACCCTAATCCATGTGGAGTCTACTTGTCCTCCACCTCATTGACACCTCATCAATCCTGAGAGATCTTAGCCCTCCATCTTTCATTCAATCTCAACCGTCTGTTGCATCAATTTTCCTATAAATGGAGAGCCCTCTCCTCATTTTCACAAGGAAGCACTATCTACCTCATTGTTATGTTGCAGGAATAGTGAGCAACCATATCCCACAGCAATGTGAAATCATCAATCACTTGTTGATTTCATGAGGTTTGCATAGTGTTATTTTGATTTCATTAATACTCTTGTTTGTTTCATGTTGTTCATTTACATGTCTTCTTTCATATTTTGAGTTTTTGCATGATAATGTAGGAATGTGCATTAGTTGCTTAGTGTTATTTCCTTAGTTACATTTTTATGCAACACAGGTATGAATCAATGATTGTGATTCACCCACATTGTCGCTTAATCCTTTCCTTTTTCTAATTGGATACATGAACTACATAGGGATTCTCAATAAAGATTCATCCTTATCATCTAGGATTGCAAAATAATCCTCAAGTTAGCTCCAAAATAGTTTACATAGTAGTTTGTGCCATTACAGACAACTATGTCAAAACTATATTACTCAGCACTTAAAGTCCCTGATGCTCGGTATCAACTCCAACTTCAATGTTGTAACTTAGCCTTTGAATGACTTGATATCCATTGATTACTTGGCATCTGAATGACTTGGCACTTACCATCTACTCGGCACTTGAGTGACTCAACACTTACTAGTTACTCAACACTCACTAAATATCTCTCACTTGACATATACTATCTGACAACTTATGCTCGACATGTATTACTTGTTCAACATGAACTAAGTAAATCACTTTAGTATATTGTTACTCATATCTCAAAACCAATTTGAGATTAACAGTACTCTTGTTATGATTTTTTTTTCAAATCCTCTTCATCAATCAATCAACTGATAGCATTCAAACCAAATTAGAAATTGTCTCACTAGCAAGTAACAAGTTTGAAATCAGTGAAAAAATAATAGTTGTTCCATGATAGGTCTCATCAATCTTCCTCATTTCTATACTTCAAAAATATTCTTCATTTCAACAATCTCCCTCTTTGACATTGATGGCAAACCAATACCAACAACAATACCAAAAAGAAACTTAATACCTTGTACTGAAATCTCCCCCTCTATCGATATCTATCCTTCTTCTATATAGGCTACAATCTCTCTTCTTATTCATATATTCAATGTAACTCTTCCTCTTTCTCTTTCACATATTTCTTTCTCTTTCTAATCTCTCTATTTTTGGTACTAACTTGCCCTCATACTTGTAGTAAACGCTCCCTATTTGACAATAAATCCAAAGACTTAACATCTTTTCATGTAGATATCAGTAATTTAAGTTCTCCCTCTCTCACCTTGAATGTGATTGTTCAAATCCTTCCTTACTTTAGGCAATTCCTAAAGTAAGATCCACTACATCAAGTTGTAAAATATGCCTTTCAACTTAGTTGATGTAGGGCACTACTTTTTCTTCTTAAGTAGCTTTGGATTGGGGTATCACCCCTAGCTTACCTCTATGATATTCATGTGCATCCTTAGGTAAAGCCTTTGTTGGTGTAAATAAGTATTTACTTAAATCATTTTTTTGTGGAGAAGGATGTATACGTTAAAGAAAGTTCACCAAGCTTGTCCTTTACTCCTCTTCGCACATCATACAGTGTGGAAACTGATAGTGACACCAATGATAGTGCTTTAACAGATTCAGGCACGTGGGATTCTATCAACAGTTTCAACGAGAGGTCACTTCATCAGTTCAAACCACATGCATACATAGCCATGGTGATAGGTCCAGAATAGCAGGGTACATCTAGTCTTCCAGATATAGGTTCAGTGATAGATTTGGCAGACAGTATTGATGATCTTCCTCTTCTTCTTGATGTAGTAGCTTCTTCTTCAGTTGTCATGAGGGCTCCATCCAACTCTCTTGCTCATTCTCTACATGATCAATCATCACATGTTGAAGTGATTATGGATATTTATGATCAGTAATTATAGCAGGGTTCTTCATCAGTTGCAGAGACAAACAATTCTTTGGGATAGGTTCTTCATCCAGTTGAGCAGGTTTCAAAGACATCACTTATCCATGAGATTCTTTCCACACATAGTAGAAGCATCTCATTTGTACCCTTGGCATTGTTTCTTCCTAAGGGGAGGAACACCATTCTGCAGTCTTGGATCAACTTCTTCATCGAAGCAGTCACTGTTCGACATTCTTCTTTAGGGGGGGGAGCCTATCCCATCTCTCTTCCTCTTCTCATCATTCTCTTATGTATATATTGGATGTATGTCATAATGGGGGGATCTTGATTACTCCATCCATCCATGCATCTCTATTTAATCTCTTTTTTGGGGGGAGGGTTTTTCCCATGAGATTTTCTCTCTTTCCCCACTTTATGGGAGATTGCATATCATTATGTACATGGGTACCTAACATGGCCTAGTAGTCGAGACCCATATTGCATTGCATCCTAGATTTCATAAGATTAAGGGCATTCCCCTAAGTTGCACTTAAGGGGGGGTGTTGGTGTAAATAGGTATTTACTTATTACACTTACTCAAGTTTACTTAGGTTAATGCATTATTTTATTATTTTGCATTATTTTATTATTTATTTAGGTGAGACACTTAGGAGTTTGTGTACTCTCATTAAGTTATGCAACTCTAATTATGCACATGGTGTCTACAACATAGGAGTTTGCTTCATTCACTGACTTGTCATGTTGACAACACAGTTATCCACACTCCTTATTTTGTGCATGTTGTCTACACCACTGATTTGCATGACACACCATTCTAGGCTTATCCTCACATCATTGCACTTAATCCCATGCTTAATGGAGGATAATTCATACCTGGTGGACATGTCTGTAGTTATATGACTTATCATGATGCTAACTTCTATGCATTATAGAAGCTCTCATGAGGCCTTTATATATAGGCACTCTTGGTGTACTCTTAAGATGGCATATTGAATGAATATCGTCATTCTGATCATACTCTGTCTATTTTGGTCTACTGTGTGCTTGTGTTGAGTTCTTTAGTTCTTGGATGAATTTTGGCCTAAGCCAAATTCTTACAACCTTTATGAATATATCAACCATTCATTTCTTTTTATTCACATATTCCATTCTCACTTCTTTGTCTTGAACCAACTCTCTCAAGTAATGATACTTGATTGCAATGTGCTTTGTCTTTGTATGCATTACAAGGTTCTTAGATATGTTTATAGTACTTGTATTGTCATAGTAAATTGCCACATTTTTAGTGATTTATTCCTTCATTCCTTTGAGTAACTGTTTGATCCACCCACATTTGTGTAATTTATAGTAGCAACCACATATTCAACTTCAATAGTAGATTGTGAAATACAGTTCTATTTCTTGCTAGTCTAGGTAACCAATCATTTTCCTAAGATAAATGTTCCACCACTTGTAATTTTCTTGTCATCAATGTTTCTATCCCAATTAGCATCTATATAGGCTCTCAATTCAAACTTGTCATTCTTCTTGTAGTATAGACCATAGTCTGTTGTACCTTTTAAGTATCTCATAATCCTTTTAATAGTCATTAAGTGATTCTCCTTAGGATTTATAGAAAATCTTGTAACAATCCCAACAACTATGCAATATCAAGTTTTCTACAAACTACATATTGCAATTTTTCAATCATAGACTTGTACAATGTTTGATTTACCTCAGTAGAATCATCTATTATGGATAGTTTATGTCCTATCACCATGGGAGTACTAACTGGTGTTGAATTTTTCATACCAAAAGTGTTCAAGATTTCCTTTACATACTTGGATTGAGTAATGTAAATACCATATCTCATCTAATAAACTTGTAATTAAACAAAGAACTTTATTTCTCCAAACATAGACATCTCAAATTCTTTCATCATTTCATTTGTAAATGTCTCATACAATGCATTTTATCCTCCAAATATGATATCATCAACAAATATATCAGCTAGTAAAATTCCTTTACCTCCTTCTGTCTTCAAGTACAAATTTGTGTTGTATTTAGTCTTCTCATAACCAATCTTCACAAGGTAGTTGTGTTGTCTTTCATACCATGCTCTAGGAGCTTGATTTAAACCATATTAAGCTTTGTGAAATCTACACATCATGTTCTTATTGTTTGGATCAACAAATCCTTTAGCTTGTTTGATGTAAACCTCCTCTTCTAGCATACCATTCATAAATGCCGACTTAACATCCATTTGATACACCTTTGAATCCTTTGTAGGCATAATAAGAAAGCAGAGTTATTACTCCTTCTAATCTTGCAATTGGGGCAAATTTCTCTCCATATTCAATTCCCTCTTCTTGTACATAACCTTTGTAGACTAACCTTGCCTTATTCCTTGTTACTTCACCATTCTCATCCAATTTGTTTCTATACACCCACATGGTTCTAATAACATTCTTGTCCTCTGGTCTTGGTACTAGTGTCCATGTTTTTTTCTTCTCAATCTAATCAATTTCTTCTTTCATGGCTTGACTCCAGTCTTCATTCTCTAATGCATCCTTCACTAATTTAAGTTCATGCATGCTTAACAAACATGTCTTATTCCTTAATATATTCCTTCTCATTGGTCCAACCTCTTTTTATCCAATGATTTGTTCAGTAGGATGATGTCTTCTAACATATTTTTATAATATTGGATCTGTTCTTCATAGAAAAATATTTTGTTGATGAAGTTCAATCTCAAGTTCATTGTGTACTTCTTTGTTAGGTAACTTGACATTTCTTTCTTGTAAATTGATCTTGACATTAGAATGTACCTCGACTTATGATTGTAACTCGGCCCCTAAATGCAACTTGACATCCATTGTATGTGACTTGACAGTCATTGATTCTTGTTCTTAGTAGATATATTATCATCAACATTAGCAAACATGCCTTCATAGTAGTACATAAAGGTTTTGTAATTCTTAGGTTCCTTCTATTGTTCATCTTCATGTATTTTTGTATATTCATTAAATTTTACATTTTCACTTTCCACAACTTTGTTAGTATTAGTATTTAAACACTTATAAGCTTTACTTCTTGTGGAATAACCTAGGAATATGCCTTCTTCACTTTTTTCATCAAGTTTACCATTTTTATTGTCCTTAAGAATGTAACACTTGTTTCCAAATACCTTAAAATATTTGACATTGGATGAGTATCCATACCATGTTCATAAGGTGTTAAATTTGTACCTTTCTTGACTTCTCAGTTCAAAGTATAGATAACTATACTGACAGCTTCTCTCCACTATTTTAAAGCAACATTCTTCTCCATTGTCATTATTCTGGCACAACCCATCATAGATCTATTCCTCCTTTTAGCTATCTCATTTTATGGAGGGGTCCTAGTTGCATAAGTTTGTCTTTTGATTCCTCTATCATTGTAGAAGTTATTGAATTCATTTGATGTAAACTCTCCACCTCTATTAGATCTCAGACATTTCAAGATTTTACTACTTTCATTTTCAACTTTAGCCAGATACCACTTAAACATTTGAAAAGCATTAGATTTTCCTCTCAAAAATATAACTATCATCATTCTTGAGTAATCATGAACAATTAGAATAAAATACTTGTCACCTTTTAGCTTTGCACATAAATTGGTCCACATAGATCAGTATGGACTAATTCAAAAATTTCTTTTGATGTATGAGTCTTACTCTTAAAACTAGACTTTTTCATCTTGCCTAACTGACATTGTTTGCAAATCACATTATCAAGTTTCTTCAATTTTGGCAAACCTTTGACTCTTTTAATCTTATTGATACTAACCAAGTTGTCAAAATTTACATGACATGATATTTTGTGTCATAGCTACACATCATCTAATTGTACAACAAGACAAGTAGCTTCATTCATGTCAAGATAAAATAGATTACCTTTATTCTAATCTCCACTCCCAATGAGTTCTCTGTTAGCATCATAGATCTTAGCTTTCATGTGTTCAAATTCAACTTTGTATCCTAAACTATTCGGTTGTAACACACTCAATAGATTATAGTTCAGTCCTTCTACATAGTAACCATTGCCACGCATGATCTTGTTAGTCAATCTTATTGATCCTTTACCTTTTATTGGATAGGGTATATCATTATCGAATCTAACACTATTTCCATTGTAGTTCTCAAGGATAATGAAATTACTTTTTTCATTGGTCATGTGATGAGAACATCCACTATTAATGATCCATCTTTCACCTTTGGTTACATAAGATACTAATGCAATTGCCTCATCTTCATTTGAATCATCTTTCGTAGTAACGTACACAACTTTATCATCATGATCATATGATTCATCATTAGATTCTTCTGCAACAATTTAACAAGATTTATTTCCCTTGTCTTTATACACTTTGTTACTCTCATCTTTTCTACCTCTAAATTTGTCTTCATTTTTGTTGTTATTCTTCTCAAGACACCTGGCTGTAATATGACCCACTTCATTATAATTAAAACATATGATGAATAACTTACCTCTATATTTTCTTTGCCTCTATGAAATCTCCTAGCTAACAATGTTTCCAGTTCTTCTAGATCTTCATCATCTGTGTCCCTGTCACTAGCAACATGCTTGACCTTTTTCTTTCCTTTAGGTTCTTTCATTTTCAGCTTAGCTTTGAAAGTAGAATCAATATTTTTAGATTGAAATTATCAAAATTTGAAAGTTCAAAAGCAGTGAATCTACCAACCAGTCCTTCAAGGGTTAGATCACTACCAAGAGTACACCTCAGTTCTTGTATAGCAGAGACTTTAATAGCATAGATAGGCAACATGGTTCTTAATACTTTGTCAATCACAATCTCATCTTCAATAATTCCATTTTCTCCTCTAATTTCATTTACAACATCTTTGATTCTTGCACAATACTAGACTATAGTCTCACCTTATTGCATTCTCATTTCATCAAATTTTCCTCTTAAACTTTATGCTTTGGCTCTTAGCACATTCATGTCTCCTCCATAGATCTTCTATAGGGAATCCTACATTCCTTTAGATGTAGTACATGTTTTGATGTCTTCAAACTCTAAATATGTAATAAAATAACTTGCACAATAGAAGAAATAATATTAAATATTATATAAATTCTTGATAATAGTTGAGAGTAATAGGCCACTTTGAGGGGGCAACCTCCAAATATCTCCAATGACAACACACTTCACAATATGATCTTGAAATAAGACTCACAAGCTCCTATATATACCTAATTATGCTTAGGCTGAATTGACACAACCCTACATAACACCTAGGTCGACCTACCCACCTAAATAATAATATAATAATGATAGCATGACTTAATTAAGGATTAAGATAGCCACAAGTTGACTATTCATAATCCTATATACACCAATATTAAGGGTGTAGCATGCCCCCTCTCCTGAAAGAAGCATTGTCCTAAATATTAACCAAGTGTGGATTATTTTGAATGAACTCATCCTCTCATGTGGCCTCTTCAACTAGTAATTTCTTCCATTGGATGAGATACTAAGTCATGGTTTTATTCCTCGATGTCTTCATGCATGTTTGAAGAATACACTCTGGTTCCAAAATTATTCTTCCTTCTTTGTCAAGTTCTGGTAGTACTGCTTGAGTAGGAATATTCTACCAAATTACCTTCTTCAAACAAGAAACATAAAAAATTGGATCTATCTTTGTTGTTGGTGGAAACTCAAGCTTGTAGGAAACACTACCAATATTTTGCATGATTTGGTATGGTCCATAATATCTTGGAGACAACTTATTATACTTTTTTTTTTGCTTCATTGATATTTGTTTCTAAGTTTGCAATCTCAAGAAGATCTAGTCCCCAACTTCAAAATTTCTTTCACTACAATTTTGGTCCACTTGTTGTTTCATTCAATTCTGTGCCATAGCTAAATTCTCCTTGAGTCTTGAAAGTACCTATTGTTGATGAAGCAAGTGGTTCTCTACTACTTGAACTCTTGGTGACACCTTTAATGATGATGTGATGGAAGGAGGATGATATCCATAAAGTGCCAAAAATAGAGACATTTTTTATGAGCTATGAAAAGAAGTATTGTACCACCATTCTGCAAGAGGTATCCAATCTACCTATTGAGATCATTTTTCTAAAGTGAAACAATGTAGATATCTTTCCAAACATTTATTAACAACCTCAATTCACCCATCTGATTGAGGATGGTATGAAGAACTATGAGCCAATTGAGTACCCAAACATGAGAATAAATATTTCCAAAAGTGACTAGTAAAGATAGGATCACGATCACTAACAATAACCTTAGGTATACCATGTAGCTTTTGGATATTCTCCAAGAAAACTTTTTCCACTATACTTGTAAAAGGATGTGATAATGGAATGAAATGTGCATATTTAGTGAGGCAGTCAACTACTACCATGATGACATTATGACCTTTAGATTTGGGAATCCATGTGATGAAGTCCATGGATACCCATTCCCAACATTGGCTAGGAATATATAAGGGTTGCAAGAGATATAGTGTCTTAATTGTTTCCCCCTTATTTCTTTGACAAACCAACCATTCAACCACAAATTTTTGAACATCACCTTTTAGACCTTCCAAAAAAAAATCTTGCTTGACCTGATGATGTCTTCAAAAATCTTAAATGACCACTAATTTGGGAATCATGTAGTTCTTTGAGAATCTTGTGTTTAAGAGTGGAATTTTTGTAGAGATACAAGTGCTCTTTATACCAAAGAATATCCCCCTCTAAAAAATTTATCTGAACTACTTATCTAGACTTTCTTTGAGATTACTTGTTGCAACATCATTTTGCCACTCTTCTTTGGCTTCTACCACCCAATTTTCTTGTAATATTGAAAGAGCACACAATAAGGCTTCATTTTTTTCATCCTTCCTAGAAAGTGCATCAGCCACAATATTTTAATTCACTTTCTTGTATATAATTTCAAAGTCATATCCCAACATCTTACTGACCCATTTTTGTTTCTCTTCTGACAATAGTCTTTGCTCCAAAAAATATTTTAGGCTATCATGATCTATCTTAACCTTGAAGTGTCAACCCATTAAATAAGACTTCCATTTCTTAACTACATCAAGGATTTCTAGAATTTCCTTCTTGTAAATAGGTTTGAGTTGATTTTAAACTTTTAATTGATGACTCTCAAAAGCAATTGGTCAACCTTCTTGCATGAACTTCTCCTATACTATTTCTAGAAGCATCACATTCCACAATGAATTCCTTTGTGAAATCTAGAGTGGCAAGCACTAGAGTTATACACATAGCCTTCTTCAATTTCTCAAATGATACATTAGAAAATTTATTCCAATGAAAAGAATCCTTCGTCAATAGAGTGGTAAGGGGTGCTTCTATACGACCATATTTCTTCACAAATCCTCTATAGTATACTATCAATCCTAAGAAACCCCTCAATTTCTTTATAGTTTTTGGAATAGGCCATTCCATGATAGCCTTAATTTTGTTAGGGTCCACCTTTACTTCTTCATGTGAAACTATGTGTCCCAAATACTCCACCTCCTTAAGACAAAAGCACACTTGGATGGCTTAGCATAGAGTTTATGATCTTCGAGTAATTATAATGCTTGATCTACATGTTGCAAATGTTCTTCCCAAGTCTTGCTATAAATTAATATATCATCAAAAAATACTAACACATACTTTCTCAAGAACTTCTTAAAAATGGAATTCATCAAACTTTGGAATGTAGATGGTGCATTGGTAACACCAAATGACATCACCAAAAATTCATAATGACCCTCATAAGTTCAAAATGATGTCTTACAAATATCTTCCTCCTTAATTTGAATTTGGTGATAACCCAATCTAAGATCTAACTTTGTAAAATACATAGCTCCATTTAATTCATCTAGAAGATCATTGATGACTAGAATAGGAAACTTATCTTTAATGGTGTACTTGTTGAGCATTCTATAATATGGACACATGTGCCAAGTTTCATCCTTATTATAGGTGAGGAGTAAGAACTTTGTCTATGCCTAATAATTCCTACCTCTAGCATTTCATCAACATTTTTTTCTATATCATTTTTTGTATGTGTGGGTATCTATAAGGCCTGATGTTTGGTGGCTAGCTCCCTAGAACTGGTCATATGATATGGTCATGATCCCTTTTAGGAGGAAGTCCTTCAAGGCATATCTCCAAGAATCACTGAGTGATGATCAATTATTGCGTGTAAATCTAGATGAGTAAGAGCATTAGATTGAGAGACTTCTAATGAACATAGTTGGGCCACAAATCCATTTGCACCTTTCTTAAGAAACTTTTGCATTTGATGAGAACTTACCATCTGTGGGGATTTTTCCTCCAATCCCCTTAGCTCCACTACCTTGCCTTTTGATTGGAATCACATGAATAGTTCTTGGAATTTCATCTCAATTGTTCCCAAAG
This sequence comes from Cupressus sempervirens, assembly GCA_028749045.1. Taxonomy (NCBI): domain Eukaryota; kingdom Viridiplantae; phylum Streptophyta; class Pinopsida; order Cupressales; family Cupressaceae; genus Cupressus; species Cupressus sempervirens. The sequence continues at coordinate 948,963,811 of CM053792.1, read as the reverse complement.
TAGTAAGCAATTGTACTCCCAAAATAATATCCATTGCACCCATGGATATCACATACATTGGGGTATCAAGTTGATAATCTCCCATGGATAATTTGATGCTATGAAACTTCCCTAAACAACTAACTATGCCCCCATCTACAATCAAAACCTGAAACTATTGGATCGAATATATAAAACAATTTAGAAGAGTTGCTAACTTTTTGTTGATGAAATTATGAGTACTACCTAAGTCAATCAACACTGTTACTTTCTGCTTCTTTAAAAAACCCACTGCCTTGAGAGTTTTTGGTGCACTAAAACCTGAAAGTGCATGACAAGAAATGATTGGTTGAGGATCATGTGATTATTCACCAGACTCCCTATCCTCCTTTGATATGGGCTCATCCTCTTCTTCCTGATTTGGACCTTCAATATAGAATAATTTTTCTTCACTAAATTTATGTCCTTGACTATATTTGCTATCACAATTGGAACACAACCCTTTTTTCTCTTTTCTCCTAATTTTTTTGTGGAGAGAAGAGGAGGTTTTGAATATCCTTTTTCTCTTGTCAAATTATCCCCTTGCTTTCTAGGAATCAATAACTACTCCTCTACCTTGTATGCCAATATAAAAGACTCATTTACTGAGCTAGAACAAAACATGTGTACCTCATGTTGAATGTGATCCTTGAGAACACCCAAGAATAAATCATTCTATTTGTCCTCTATAATCGTATCTACTCTTAAGGATAAATTTTGGAATTTTTGAATATAATCCTTAATTGGTCATATTTGTTGAAGCTTAGCAATTTATCTAAAGAAGTTTTTTGTCACACTATTGCTATATTGTGCTTGGAGCTCTTTGGTGAAAATTGACCATGATACAGTGAGACCCTTTTTCCTCCTATGAGTACAAAGCTAATGATACCAAATGAATTGATTTGGTTCTAGATATAAGGAAGCCATCAAGACATTTTGTGCATTTGGGATTAGATGTTCTTCAAAAAAACTATCCATTTGATTTATCAATGTTAGAGGGTCCTTGCCATCAAATTTGCACATATCCACCTTTGGAAAAAAAAATTCCTAGATCCCATAGGATTAATTAAATTTGTTTCATTAGTAGTCGACTTGAAGGTTTCACCTTGATTGCTTGAGAGCTCCTTCCTTGTTTCATTCATATAGGTGCTCAACATGCTTCATATATATGATATATCTCCTCGTAGGTCACACATAGCACTCTTAACCTCTTCCTTGAACTTACTAAGTTCATCATTGGGATCACTATTCTTTGTTGCTTCCTAATCTTGGTCAGAGGATTTCCCTAGTGTGGTAGCATTCTTTTTACCTCTTGTTGAAGGCCCTGTCATGATGTAAACCAATATTTTTGAAATAAATCACACAAATGAAATGTAAATTTTTTGATTTATTTATTTATTTTTTACTATAACTTACTAGGGCCAAGATACCCTTACTCGAAAAAATACCAAAAAAATTAGCAAATTTGCTACCTTGAGAGAGAATTTTCCTAATTTTGCAATATCTTCCCTTTTTTTTCAATTTCTTCAAGCTTTGAATTTAGGCCCCTCTACTATGTAGTCAAAAACCCAATACAAGTTATAATCCAATTTGACAGGATGTGAGAGATATGAAGATCTCAATAAATTGTGTAGAAATAGTAATTCTGCAATAATTTTCTCAAATTGGCTCCAATTTCTCTAAATTTTGGACTATGGCTTCTTTAGTATGGTCTTCAAAAACCCTTTAAAAATATTTGAAAAATTCACTAAAATATGAAGTTATGCTCTTCCCAAAATTGCCCCAATGTTGAGAAAAAAGCTTACCTCTATGGTGCCAAGATCATGCTCTGATACCACTTGTAATGAAATAAATTGCACAATAGAAGAAATAATATGAAATATTATATAAATACTAGATAATAACTGAGAGTAATGGGCCACTTTTATGGGGAAACCTCCAAATATCTCCAATGAGAACACACTTCACAATATGATCTTGAAATAAGACTCACAGCCTAATTATCCTTAGGTTGAATAGACACAACTGTACATAACACCTATGCCAACCTACCTACCTAAATAGTAATATAATAATGATAACATGACTTAATTAAGGATTAATATAGCCACAAGTTGACTATTCATAACTAAATATACACCAACATTAAGGGCATAACAGAATAGCTTAGGACAGATACAATCTCCAATATTGTCTGATTGTGTTCTTTCTTCTATTTTAGTTGTTTAGTAGTTGGGGCTCCAACTACTACAACATATCTAGTGGTGATAGTTTCCTTTGCATAATCTCCAAGTCCTCCTAGATGCAACTTCATCAAACTTTTCCATGTAGGAAAGTTTTCCTCATTTAATTTGGGCACCTCCTTCCTCTACATCTTGATCTTTAGCTTCAAGTACCTTCAAAATGTTTCCTTCAGAAGCACCAAATGCTCTAATACCAATTTTTGGAATACTTTAGAATAACTAAGAGGGGGATGAATCAATTATCCAATGTCCAAATATACAGATAAATCATTTTAGTACTTAACAAATACGTGTGCATGCATTGATCATCCAATATCTTGAACCATAGTATATTACTATCCTAGGTCAAATGAACTTTGCAGAAATGTAAACATGAAATACCACAAAATCATTCACACAATTTGACACAAGGATTTTATGTGGAAATCCAATTTGGGAGAAACCACCAGTAACATGCTACCAATTTTCACTCTTTTGAAGTGAGTTATGTGAGGAGCCAACCCTATTAAAGGGTATAATGTACACTGCTAAATGTGACCTTGATTAAAGGATTTCAATAAACCTATTAGGAGTGAGCCTTGTTGGAGGACTTTAGAAAATTCAATTAGAATTTCATCTGGTTAAAGGATTTACTCATGACTGTTAGGTCAACCTTAATGCAAAGGATTTATCTAGGCTAATACAGTTGTTAGAAAGTGACATTAGGACTTGATCTGATAATGAAAAAAATTTCTTGCACATTACAGATCTCTTATTCAGTCCTCCATACTGCTTGGCATTCAATCTCCTTCATCTCTAACTACTTGTTCACCCTTTAAGCCTTCACCTTCTTAAGGCTTCTTTTTGAGTATACTAACTACAGGTTCATTCCTTTAGCCACCAAATGAAGCAACACCTCAAGACCCCTTCTCTATGTTTGGTTCACACTATGACACTTTGCTTCTAGCCTATTATCTCCTTATATAGAGAATTTAGATCTTTTTCCACTTCACCACAATCATCCATCATAGGGTTAGGTCAAATTCATCGAATCTACCCTCTTTTCCATTTTGTTCCCTCTAGAAACTTCTCTTATAATCCTCTCCAAATTCATCTTCAAATGGTTTACCTTTAATTCTATTCCACTAGCTCATTGTACTTATCTTCCACATGCTTCATACAATTCAAGAAATTAATTTTTTTGGCTTAGATTTGTCAAATCTTTGATCAAACTCATTTTACTAGCACTTAGCAATAACATGTTGTTTGCTTGGCAATAACTATATTTTGATGTTAGGTCAACACTTGGTTTCCTGGCATACACTAAGTCTTACTGGTGCTTGGAAAATACTAAATTTCCTTCACTCGACACCTACTAGATTTCTCTTTTCTTGGCACATACTGAATTTTATCAATTGCAACTAACATTTTTCTTAGCTTGCATTAACTTGCCTGGCTTCCATTGTTTTCTCGATCAGGCTTGACGTACACATTTCTTTGCTTAGCCTCCATGTTTTCTTTTCTCAAGTATCCTTTCTTTTTGGCCTTAAGTAGATAAATAATACACTATATCATCATAGCCTTACTTGGTCCTAGTGCTCCTTTTATACACCATATAACTCAACCTTTCTCTAGGTACTCTTGTTATCCTTTCTTTTCAAATACTCTTTATCAATCAATAAAATGATAGAATTTATACCAAATTAGCAATTGTCTCACCAACAAATATCAGGTTTGACATCAATGACAAAATAATAATTGTTCCAAGATAGGTTTCATCAATCTTCCTCATTTCTATACTTCAACAATATTCTTCATTTCATCTTGATGCTATAGGAGGTGACTCTAGAATATCTTCTTTCATAGGAAGTCTCATTCTGACATATTGTCATTTTTTGATTTCATAGAGTCATTAAATAACTGGGGATCATGAGAAGATGAACCCATCCTCCAAAATATAAAGTTCTATTCATCAAGAGTAGAATCATCTTCAATTAGTATACATTCTTCACTCTTTTCATTTGTAGAGATTTTCTCTATTTCAACCTCAAGTGGTAAATAAGATAGACTTTGTTGATGACTACTAGGTTCATTTATCTCTTCTCAAGTGGCTCGGAAGATTTAGGATTAATTTTGGATGTGGTTTGTATCTTATGTGCAAACAAACATTATTTCCCCCTAGGGCTCCTTCTTATCAGTGTCTCATTTTCTTTTACAGGCTTATTTTGTCTCCCTGAAAAGTGAGATTGTAGGAACATCATCCTTTATCTTTTGATAGGAACTAGAGGGAATTTCACTCCCTTTTTGTTTCTTCTTCATAGAAAGTTCATTGGAAAATCTTTGTGTAGAAAATATTGGCAAATCTTAATAATAGGAAGTTCATTAATCACCATACAATATTACAAATCAAAATTATACATTTTTTAACACATGGTACCTTACAAGAATCATTACATTATATTTTAAACCAATAATAAAACTAAATATTGATGATATATCTCTAAAGTAACTAATAATTATGATAATTATTAGTGAATTAATATACATTTATTCAATAATATATAGTATTCGTGTGAATCAAATCTAATCATGTATCAAATATTATGGCGAATCTTTGAGTTTAAATTTTTCAATAAAAAATTACTAAGCAATTTTAAATATTTTAGAATTAAATTTTATAAAAATGTAGCGATTTAGGCTACATTAAATCTTAAATTATTAGCCAAATTACTAGCCAAAAATTTCTAAAAATAGCCAATTAGCAAATATTAGCCACTAAAAAATACCTTGAAGCCCACAGTTCTTGAGGAAGTTTCGTAGCCCAATCCTTTTTATGAACTAACACTATTTTAGTAAGGATTGCTTCAAGTTCCCTATTAGTGACCTCCACTTGGGCTTGTGGATGGCAGGGACAAGATTTTGCATGCCAAATTTTATATTCCTCCATCAAAGTAGTTATAAGATTTGAAGTGAATTGAGGACCTTGGTCAGATACCAACTTTCATGGAACACAAAATCCAGTGAAAATGGATTCATATAAAAATTTGGCAACATTGTTATCCCTAGGATGCTTCATTGGTTTGGCTTTTTCCCACTTGGTGATGTAATTAGTACAAACCAAAATGTAGGATTTACCTTGTGAAGTAGGTTCAATAGATCAAACAAAGTCGATTCCCATTTGTCAAAGTTTGTTACAAAAAATTGTGACTCTATGGGCATCTTATCTAATTTTTTAGGCCTTCCCATGTGTTTTCATTTATCACATTTCCCAGTGTACCTAGTTGCATGTTTGTGAAGTGTTGGCCAGTAGTATCCTGTGGTCAATGTTTTGAAGGTTGTTCTTTTGGAAGCAAAATGACCTATTGAAAATAGATTGATACAAGTGTGAGAATGTGTTTCAATAATTATTTTGTCATTGATGTCAAACCTACTACTTGATGGTAAGATAATTTCTTAAATAATTTGAAAACTATCATTTGTTTGATTGATGAAGAGGATTTGATCAAATGAGGTAACAAGAGCACCTAGAGGAAAAGTTGAGTTATGATATGGAAAAGGAGTAAAAGGATCAGTTAATATAGTGATGTTATAGTGTATTGATTATCTACTTAAGCTTACAAAGGATGGATACACTGATTAAGTTCAGAAGAACAAGTAAAATGAATTGAGTCTGGCAAGCTTAATAATCTGCACAGTAGATGTTGAGCAATGTTAGTGCAAGCCAAGAAAAGTCAAATTTTAGTTTATGCCAAGTGATACAATGTAAGCCAAGTAAAGTTTAGTTGATGCTAAGCACCAATAAACTTTAGTTTGTGCCAAGTGATTTGATAGTGGATGTCAAGAACATAGTATGTGTTGAGCATCAGAAGCAAGTTAATGTTGAGTGACAACATTATGAGAAAGATGGTGAATTCAATGAATCTGAGCTGACAAGTTTGATTTCTTGGATTGTGTGAGTCGTGTAGAAGATAAGCTTGATGAACTGGTTTGAGGAAAATTCAAAGAAGATTGAAGGAGAAGTTTCTAGAAGAGAATAAAATGAAAAGATGGGTAGATTCATTAAATCCTACCTAATCCTACCTAACCCTAAAATGGAAGATAGAGGCTGTGTTGGCATGGTTTTTCACCCTTTATGTTATGATATGCCCCATAGTGAAAAACCTTAGTTTAGGGTTTCAAAAATCTTGTGAAATTTGTTAAAAACCTTGGATGAAATCTTTTGGTATTCCATAAACCCTTGTTTATTTTGCCCTAACCCTCAAAAGTCGTTGAAAGTAATATTTTAAATAAATTTACATGGGACACTCTTATCTTAATTTCTCATTTTCTAAAATTATTTTATTACTTTTTGTAAAGTAAACCATTTCACTTTAAGCATGCCCTAACTGTGGTTATTTTCTTAAGTGTTTGGCAAAGCATCTTAACTATGATGGTTTATTTGGTCTGATTGTTGATCTCTCCAAGATCAATAGTGAGCGCATGCCCACAATGTGAACTTTGCATGATTTTTATGTGAAGTAGACAAGTGCCTTTGTGCCATGTAGCACTTGGTGATGCTAGATTTTAACTACGCTGCAAAGACTGGAGCTTGTCAGTACTTTATCAAAACTTTTTTAGGGCTATCAGTAAGGATTAGTGCACATTTGATTTTCCAACGATGTCATTGGTTAAGCCAAGTCATGGGGTTACTTTTTAATGCCATATCATTAAGCTATTGACACATGTCCGTAATGATGTCACAAAGGATATTTCATATAGTTCAAAGGACACATGTTATGCATGTCATTGATCTTGAGAAGATCAATAGGTAGCACTTTCCTGCTATAAGAAAGTGCTTGAGGTTTATGCAATGCGAGCAAGCACCTGTAAGACATGTGGCATATGATGATGTCATGGTCCCATAGTCTTTGAAAGGTAATAACATAGTATGCATAGTTGGCATTTGTCAGACACTTTGGAGAAAATGAATACATTTATTGGTTAAGTTTCACTGACTCGATCCAAGAAAGCATGATTTACACACATCGTTGATCTTGAAAAGGTCAATGGGCGGTGCATTCAGATAATATGAAAATGGAGGATCTTTAACCAAAATGGGGAAGCACCCACATGCCATGTGGCAAAGTGGGACCTGTCATAAAGAAGACTATTGAGTCACACCAAGATGGAAAAGTGTGATGAAATAGAACGTAGTAATTGGTAAAGTGATACATGTACTTGCCAGGATGGAGATGAATGTATGAGTGGGGCCACATTTTTAAAGCCTTAATTATAAATTTATACTAATCTTTTGTGATCGTCAATCTTTGGAAGATCGATGATCAATGCTTCAGTGCATTATGAAAATGACTGAACATTAGTCAAAGTGGGAAAGCACCTACTTGATGTGTGGCAAGTTTTCAAAGTTTTTAACACAAATTTTCTAAATTTAAAATAGGTCATCCGATGCTTTATAATCCACAAAGGAAATTCAAATGCAAGGCGCGACATAAAAATTAACTATTAGAAGCATTAATTTTGTTCAGTGCCACTTCGTGCAACCTTAATGCTATAGTATAATTTGAAATTCAGTATTCTTTGAACTAGAAGATCATAAAATTATTAGAGCGCAAGTGTTTCCAGAGCTAGGGCACAAAATTCTTTAGGGTTTTCAGTGATGTGCAGAGTAATTCATAGAGGAAAATAAGAAAGAAAAAGGTGAGTAAGTGTTTTGAAACTTTTGAATATTGAAAAATTGTAATTGTGCTAGGGTGAGTTGAGAAAATGCCTCCTTGTAAGGATTTTTTTGGCAGGGTAGATTACCTAAAAAGAGTAGTCCATGATGATTTTCTAGAACAAATGCCTCCATTAGTATTTGAATTGACTAAGGGTAGAGAATTCATTCCCAAAAACCCTAGGTTGTTAGTCAGTAAAGGTTTTTATGATAAGGAAAATTATTTGAGGGATGCACAAGTTTCTATGGGAGGATTGGAACTTTTTAAGAAGTGGTTTACAAAATGAAATCTGTATACTCCAATGAGTAATGTTTGAGAATTTGATATAGGAAAATTGATTGTTCCTGGAGTTTTCTTTGATGGTGACCTACTAGCAAACATGGCTAAAAAATATGATCTAATTAGCAGGATTGTTAAAAACCATGTAGGGGATAACCTTTTTAGGGTTTCACCTGAATTGATTAGAGAAGTGTTCAAGCTTAACCCTAACCATGTTGTCCATGAGAGAATTGATATAGAATATTTTCAAGCTAGGTATGATGATCAAAGGTTATATCTAAGGGGAGGACCATTGCAACAACATTTTTTTTAATTGGATCATTGCCTTTGGTCACACTGAATACCCCAAAACCCATGTTGAAAAAGTATTTTAATCCTAGGGCATAGGCCTTATATTTTTCTCTCTGCAAAATTTTTGGAATGGATGAACAAGATCACATTCAAGGCTCTATTGTTCTCATAATAACTCAAACTTTGCACTATGGAATGAGTTCAATTCTAGATTTTTCTACTTTTCTAGCTGAAGAGATTCCTAATGGGTTGATTAGAAGAGCATAGGCTAAGGTTAATAGGCCTTTTTGCTCATAGTCTTTATTGATGTATATATGTGTGTATAAAAGAGTTACTTTCTTCTCCAAAGAGATGAAATTGGAATTGGAGAGTGATGGAGAGAAACTCCTAGTTCAGTTGTAGAGTGTAGACATGACATGGGAGGTCACTAACGCTAGTTTTGTCAAATTTGACAGATATTTCACTTTAAGGCTCAGATTTTTGTTAAGAGCGGATAGCCCTAGAATACCACAACCCTTATTAGAATTAATAAGACCTAAGGATCATGCTAAGGGACTGTTGGTAAATCATAATTGGAGAGATATCATCCCATATCCTATTTCTATTATTTTTAGAGTTTATGGTTTCTTGGGAAAAACCCATGTGCTACCCTACTAGGTGCCTTTAAAGGTGGGAATTGCAAAATTGTTATGGTAGATCAAGTCAATCGATGAAATAGATTTATTAGGAAAATCCAAAGATACATTCTTTCCAGTGGTTACTATTGTTCATGATTTTGTATTTGTTAAGAAGGGATGGAGAAGTTTAGGGAAAAATTTAGATAAGTATCAAATGGCCCAATCCAATGCTCATTATATTGATCCAGAGGGATTCTATGAGCTCCTCAAGGAAAGAAGTAAAGCTAAGGCTCTTATAAAAACTGTATATTTCCCTGAGGATATAATCGAGAACAAATTATCATTGTAAGAGCAAGAGGTCAAAAAAGAGAAATGAATAGTTTATAGCAAAGTCCTTGATTTTATAAATGCTTTTGAGCCCAAATATGATCATTTAGTAGATAAGAGATATTGGGGGGCCAAAATGGATATGTTGATAAATAATTGTGCTAGAATTATGCAAACCTTGAATGAGAAGAAAGACATTATAACAAAGGCACATCTAGAAAAAGCTACTGAGGTGGAAAGAAGATTAAATAGTAGGATGATTATAACCCCAAGCTAGTACACATTATAGAAGAAGGAAAGGTATGTAGTGGCTCAAAACATACAATATGTTCCCCCTTACAAGAGGCCAAGATTAGAAAGCCCACCTGATACAAATGCCCCCAAGAAGTAGAGGTTGGAACAAGGATCATCTTCTCATGCTGGAGAATATTCACCATCCCAAACTCCACTTAGAATAGATGATGAGGCATCTTTGAGAGAATAGTTGAGATAGATTAGAGGCGAAGGGGACATAGTTATTACAACTGTTGATATTGAAGGAGTGCCTGAAGAGCCTCTTGTGCCATCTTTTGACCTTACTATTGCAAACTATAGAGGTAGGGAGATTGATCATGTACTTGCACAAGCCTCTCAAAAATTCATTAATGATGAAAGTTTTGTGAGATCTAGAGCATTTCCACAATTTTTATGCAGAAGAAACATTAGTGATTCTAAGACTAAATGCAAATCAATAAAAGCAAAGAAACCAAATAAATTGGACTCTAAGATTGAGGAAGAGATTAAGGACGACTTCATAGATGAGTTTGCACAATTGACCCCTAAAGGGGGAAGACAGTTGTTGAAAGAATCAGGAGTCTTCATATTACCTGAGTGGGACATAGCTAATGCTATGATCTTTGACTCTATTAGAAAAGAAAAGGATGTCCAATACAAAACTGAGGAGGAAATTTGCAAGCACATAGAGGAGTAAAGTATAGCAATGATCACCAAGCATTGGTGATTTGGTCTATTGAGAAAAGAGGCAAAACTAGGATATAAGAAATTTCAAATGCCGAGTATATAGGCACTCTCATAGTATATAGAGTAGATGAAGTGGACAGTGAGGAGATAAGTAAAATGACTAAAGAAATGGTGGATTTTGGGATGATGATTGTTGAAAAAGAGAAAAATGAATTTCTAGAGCTCAATGCCAAGTTTGAAGAAATGCTAAAGGCATAAGAAGAGAGAGGGAATAAGATACAACAGTTGGAGACTCAAGTATCCCTGATGGACAAGCAATTAGGAAAGAGAAAAGTGGGAGAATCTAGCAGGCCTAGAATTGTTTATACTCGCCCCTCAATTGAGCCATTTAAGTCAACTCCAATTGTAGAGCTGCCTGACACTCCACAAAGGCAATAATTTTAAACTTCTAAGGATTTTGAGGAGGAAAAGAATAATCTATGGGCCTTACATGTTGAGTTGAATAATTAGTATGAAGAAAAACTCAAAAAAATAATCTTATATTTAGTAGATAAGATTGATTGGCCAAAATTTTATGAGCAATTGGTGAAAGTCCTAGACATGTGGAATGAAATAGGAAGCATTGAAGACACCTTAAAGCATATTATGAAAAAATGGGGTGGAAGAGATAAAGACCACCCTTTTGTGTATCTCAATTATTACTCTATCTTGTGAATAGATAGAAAGAACTTTTGATATAACTAACAATCTGTCTGAGTTTTATGAAAAGAGGGATGCAGTTCAGAAAAGAATAATGATTTTCCTTTCTAGATATTTAGGTGAGAAATTTGATCTCTTTCCCCAAGCACTTAAAAAGATTGATAAGATAAAAGGAAAGGAAGAGTGGGGAGAAGAGTTAGATGATTTATTGTGCCAAAGGATGAATGAAGTCATAAATGAGAAGGGACATCTGCTATGGGCAATGATAAATGAGGAATTTGTTAAGGTTTAGTTGTTCTATAATTCCATTAGAGAAGAATTTTTTGAGATAAATAAAACAGGAGACTTTGTGATCAGGAAACAGTGAGATATTTGAAGTTTTGATTGGCTTGATGACATAGTTTTCAACAAATGGATGGAATATTTTTTATATTCAAAGAAAATGGAAATAGAGGAAGATGATGTGGCCCAAGAAGAGAATCAAACAAATGATACATCAGCAGAAGAAGACAAAATAGAACAACCATCCTCAGCGATAAGCACAAAAACCTAGACTTGTGACTTGGTAGAAGAGAGATTAGATATAATTGTTGTCTTATTAGTTCATGATGGTATACATGGAGAGCCTCAAGTGGAAGTTAGCCTGCAACAAGCAAAGCCCGATATATCACAATCAATCCCATTGGATACTACCTCTAAGGAGCAACAACAGTAATAAGGCCAATAATCTTTTTTTTTCAATCACAAAGAAATACAAGAAAAGGTCTAACAGAAAGTGGTCCCACAAAAGAATATTATGATGTAAAGTTTTTCTTGTTGCATAAATTTTTGTCTTTTACGATAATAACATTGTAGATATTTTTCTGTCTTTAGCATAGCTATCAATTCTCTATGCCTGAAGCTTGTTGCATATATAAGTGAGATTCCAAGGCTAGAGATAAGGGTCTGAGTCATTTATAATTTTAGTCTTACTAAATTTTGTTCGGTTCAGCCTTGATGCAAACTTTATGATGTATTTTCTCTGCAAGTATTTGAGAATACATTGATATTGCAGGATCTTGATTTCTTATTTTGAGTCATTTTGAGTCCTATTACAATCGTTATACAATTTTCAAAGGAAATTAATACAAATATGAACTATCCCCATATCTTTTCTTCCTAAATCTTGTCTCCTTTTCATTGCCTAGTTATTTTGAAATTGTATAAGAAAGGCTTGTTCAATTGAGTGCAATTATGCTAAGTTATATATCATTTTCACTATTGCTTTTAATTCAATGAATTAGATAAATGCTTCAGTGAATATGATAGGATCTCCATGGTAGTAGTGAGGATATGTGTAAGAATGAGTTTCAGTGAGAATTGATGATAATATTCATTATAATGTAGTCAATTAGGTCCATAAATTCGATAAACTCTAAATCCCAATGAATAAGGCATTGATCAATTAGTTCAGTCTGCACATGAAGAAACCATGAATAAGCATCAAGCTTAAATTCAAAATCAATTTTATTTTAATGTTTGAAGAATATCAAACTTGGTCAGCACTTTTTTACATTTAATTTTTGAGTTTTAGTCAGTTGCTATTGCCCAGAGTTACCTGTAAATCTTAGAAGAATTGTGACCAATCTGCTATAAGGGATGTGTATTGTTATAGAATGTCATGGAATGATGAAATATGTGTGTAGTATTATTTTATAAATCTTGCATCCCTCAAGTGCACCCACCTTGGTTTTCCAGAGCCTAAAGAGTAGAAAATCTTTATGATTTTGTTGAAGTTGGGTCCAGATTTGAAGCACACATAATGGTTTATGTGAATCAGCTAATCCTTAGGTTGTTGTGATTTTTTATCTTGGTATTAAGTAATTTTTTTCCTAATAGTGTGAGAACACCAACAGGATGAATGACAAAAGATCTTAATTTTCCTTTTATAAAGATGGTTGGTCAAAAGAAAAGGTTGTCATGTGCAAGAACCTAAGGAAGAAAAGGAGTTTAAGGTATTACTTTATTTAGTGACCAAAGAGAAGAGACAACTATTGGCAAGCAAAGCAAGAAGGCTTAAGGGTATGGATGCTTGAAGGGTGAAAAAGCTATTAGAGCTTAAGTGTGTGAAAGCCAAGCAGAATGGAGAACTGAGAATAGAGATTTGTAATCTACAAGTGTGTTGTAAGTTGTTATCGAATGAAGCCTTATTGTTACTTTCTAATCATTGTACCATTATAAGGTAAATCCTTTGGATTAAGGTTGACCTAATAGTCATTTGTAAATCCTTTAATCGGGTGACATTCCAAGTGAATAATATAAAGTCCTCTAACAAGGCTCGCTCCTAACAGGGTGATTGAAATCCTCTAACCAGGTCACATTTAACAGTGTGCATTATAACCTTTAATAGGGTTAGCCTTTAATAGGGCATCACTTCAAAAGAGTGAGAATGAGTAGCATGATATTGGTGGTTTTTACCAAGTTGAGTTTCCATGTAAAATCATTTTGTCAAATGTGTTGTCGAATTTTTTATGTTTCATTCTTACATTTCTACAAAGTTGATTTGATAGTAACCTACAAGTTTAAGTGATTGTATGATCTAATGGATGCATGCATGATGAATATGATTTATGGATATGGGTTCACCAAGCTATGAAATTTTTTATTTGTACATCTAGACCTTGGATAACTGATTCATCCCACCTCAGTTTTTCTAAAGAATTTCAATAATTAGTATCAGAGCCATCTACTTAAGAGGACTAGTTTGAAGGTAATAGAAGCAAAATATCAAGATGTCAAAAAGAGAGTTACCCAAGCTTAATAGAGATAACTTTCTTACATGGAAAATTCTGATGAAGCTACACTTAGGAGGTCTTGGAGATCATACACAATCTACCATCATCACATAGCATAACAATCCTACTAGAGCCTTAACTATTAAAGATCTAAAAAAAAAAAAAGAACACAATTAGAATGTTGGAGATTGCCTCTTTTCTAAGTTATGTCGAGTTTGATGATATCAAGGGTTGTGATAGGGAAAATAAAATGTGGGATGCTCTTTACACCATTTATGGATGATACACAGATTTTCTAAGAGCCAAATATGAAAGTCTTAGAGGCAAGTTTGATGATATGAGAATGTAAGAAGGTGAGAATGTTGCTCAATATTGATCTAGAATAAAAGATGTTGTTAATGCAATAAGAGGAGCTGCTGGTAAGATAGATGATGAGACTATACTAAGCAAAGTTTTGAGAACACTATAGCCCATCTATGGTATTAGAGTTTTAGCAATACAAGAACTAAGATGTATACTAGGTCTTAATCTAACTCTTGAAGGTCTGGTAGGTAGGCTCACTACTTTTGAGCTATCTAATTTGATAATGTAATGTCCCCACTATTAGGGTTAGATTGAGATACATGAAAACTATAAAACATTGATATGATCACAATAAATATAGTTAATTATCCTACAACCTTAAGAACTAATTAACATTGCAACAAATGTTCTCCATCGGAATAACCCAAATCATGTACGACATTCCTCTAGAATTCCCTCTGCCAAGAAAACTTGGATCACAGTATGACATCCATACAGAATTCCCTCCACCAAGTTATACTTGGATCATTCACCACCAAGTGCATTTGGATCTTATCATGACATTCATAATGAACATCCTCCACCAAGCTATGCTTGGGTCATATTTGACATTCAAATAAATGTATTTCACCAAGTTTATACTTGGATTGATTATTTTCCATAAGGAATTAAATATCCATTATGATATTGTAGATCAACTCATAATGCCATTCTCATTAATGCTAGTTCATATCATATATATGTGTGTGTGTGTGTGTGAGGGTAACTATACCACATATCTTACCTTAATACAACTAACAATAATACATGTACTCCTTAGTACTATCTTGGGCCTCTCGCTTACATGTGGAAGATGTCAATGTTCCTTCCCTTTTGTGGTATGGGGTCCCATGATAATCTTGCTACCATCACCTCCTATCTGAATTATTGTTCTAGTTTTTGTTCCCTCCCTTGCCATGAGGTCCAAGACCCCAATCTACTTGTTAATTGGCAGTGGTGTTTGGGTCTAGTTTCGTACTCCCATGTCCTTCCTTTACTGCCTTATGTTGATGTGAAAATCTCCTTGGTGCTTTTCTTGAATCCTATGCTCATCCTCCATGGATACATGTGGGTGGCGGTCACTACCTTACACAAGCCATGGTTTCATTCACTCGCTACTATGTATGGCATGCTACATAGTTACTATTCATGTGATTACTAAAGGATTTTTATTGTTAGACCTCTTGAGTCCTGATTCACTCCCTTTCTTATTATTTTATTTTATCTATGTTTTCCCTTTTTCCTCCTTATTTGTTTACCTCCTTTCATTTATACAGTCATTGTATGGCCAGGGGTCATGTCCCTTTGACTCCTGACTAATATATCATCTATATAATAATAACAATGTTATAGGAATACCATTTATTGAATATTATTATCATTATAGCCATTTGTTATAACTTATTATATAAGTATGACTATTTAAATATAATATATCAAATATACCTATTATAGCTAGTTATCAAATATGATCATTTATTAATGTAACAATTCAATACGATATCTTCTATTGTGTTAATGTATAGACTGATATATGAGATGTGATGATTTACTAATGGTGAATTGAATAAAAAAAATTTATAATGATGTTTAGTTTTACGTCCATTATATGTCATTATGGGTTTATCATAGATAACTTCAAATCTGACAATGTTGAATCTTCTTTCAAAGCTAAGCTATCATTAAAGGAACCTAATCAGAAGAAGAAGAAAAAGGTAAAATATGTTTTCAGTGATAGTGATACAAATGAGGAGGATGTAGAGCAACTTGAAGCACTACTAGCAAGGAGATGTCATAGAGGTAAAGAAAAATTCAAAGGCATTTTACCTATCATGTGTTTAATTGAAATGAGGTTGGTCATATTGCTACTAGATATCTAGAGAAGAAGAATTACATAGGTGGAGACAAGTACAAAAGTAAAAGAGATGTAGACAAAAAAGATTTTAAAGACAAATGCAAGAAGTCTTACTACATTGTTGAAGAGGAAACTAAAGATGTATCTAATGATCATGATGATGAAGTGGTGTATGTTGCAATGAAGGGTGATTCTTACGAGGATGATGCAACTGCACTAGTGTCCTATGTGAACAAGAATGATAAATGGATCATTGATAGTGGGTGTTCATATCACATGATTGGAGATAAAAATAAGCTCATTACCTTGAATTATTATGATGAAAATAGTGTAAGGTTTGGTAATGATGCACCATGTCTGATAAAAGGAAAAGGTTCTATCAAATTCACAGAAAATATTTTATGTGACAATGCTTATTATGTTGAAGGACTTAACTATAATTTGTTGAGTGTGTCACAACTCAATAGTTCAGGTTGTAAGGTTGAGTTTGAGAACAAGATTGCTAAGATATATTATACTAATGGAAAACTAATTGGAAAAGGTGATCAAACTAGAGGTAATCTATTCTACCTTGATATGGATGATGCTACTTGTCTAGTTGTAGAATTTGATGATGTGTGGCTATGGCACAAGAGGTTATGTCATGTTAATTTTGATAACTTAGTTAGTATTAGTAACATGAGAAGAGTTAGAGGTTTTCCTAAGTTGAAGAAACCTATCAATATAATTTGTAAACAATGTCAGTTTGGAAAAAGTACAAAGTCTAGTTTTAAGAGTAAGACTCATGCCTATAAAGGAATATTGGAGATCACTCATACTGACTTGTGTGGATGAATTGATGTGTAAGGCTACAAAGGTCATAATTAAATTATGTTATTTGTTGATAATTATTCTAGAATGATGATAGTTATATTTCTAAAACATAAATCTGATGCTTTCCAAATGTTTAAGTGGTACTTAGCAAGAGTTGAGAAGGAAATAGGTAAAAGTCTTAAATGTTTGAGATTTGACAAAGGTGGAGAATTTACATCAAATGAGTTTGAGATGTTTTGCAATGAAAGAGGAATCAAAAGAAAAATATCTACCCCTAAGACCCCTCCACAAAATGGAATTTTTGAAAGGAGGAACAAATATATAATGGACTATGCTAGGACACTCATGATGGAAAAAAATTGTTTCTTTGAAATACTAGAGAGAGGCTGTAAGTATAGCTGTCTATACCATGAACCTTGTGCAAGTCATGAAAGCTATGCATTCAACACCTTTTGAACTATGGTATGGATACTCACCCAAGTTAAAATACTTTAAGGTATTTGGTGTATACGTGAGTTGTTAGCATGTTAGGAGAAACCAAATTTAAATAAAGCTTCTAAAAACTAAGAACAAACATAAACTTCAAGATAGACAAAAGAGGGTTCCTAATTGGGAATATGAACCATTGAAAGACTCTCCCAATAGGAATGGCTCTTTGTTGATTCGCTATGTCTAATTAAGGTTTGTGTTTTAGGGATGTATGCTCAAGATTGGTTCTCAAATTTGCTTCAATGGAGATTCTTGGATTTTGGGTGTGGATAATGGATGTAGATGTAAAACCTATTCTCAAAATGGCATTATGACTTTACTTGATGGATTGTGACTAAAATGGCTTGGGCGAGGATTCCTTAAATAGGCAAAGGGCTTGAGGGATCAATGGCTAGGATGGAAGCAAAGGAGAAAGTTTATGGAGGGCTCAGATTGAATGAGAGGAGAGCACATGGATTGTGCTTCCTTATAGCCAATCAGGGAGTGACACATGTCACAAGGTCATTGGTTAGAGCAAGAGGGGTTGAGGGGTCAACAAAGGAGGCTCAAAGCTCATAAAGACCCTCATAATGGCTTGTAAGAGCAATAAATGGGCTTGTAAGAGTCATTTATGGTTTGTAAGAGCATTTATGGCTTGGTGGTTGGGATATTTTGAGGGGATAGACTTTAGCTTGGCTTAGGAAAGTCTTAAGCTTTCTTAGGAATGTGCAAATGATTAGGGGATGGGTGGATGGGTTAGGAATAGATTAGGGATGTTAGAGATGTTCAAGTGGATGGTATTTATGAGGGTGGGTGAGTTAGTGGCTAAGCTTAGTTAGTATGGGTGGATGGGGTGGATTAAGCTAATGGGGTAAGTTAGGATAGTTTTAGGATTATTAGGTTTTGAGGGCTTTATTTATTAAAGTGATTTTAATAAATTTGGGATTTATAGATTTATTTAATAAATGGGGATTGGATAGGAGAATAGGATTAATTGATAAATAATGGGTTATTTGATTTATCAATTTAGGACTATAGATGATTAATTAAATTAATCAGCTAGGGGATGGAAAAGGATTAATTAAATAAGAATTTAATTAATGATGCCTTCAGAGATAGCTAAATAGGATTACTGAAGCGATGTAATCAGATTTAGGTGTCTACATTTGGAAGCAAGTGTTATGTTCTCAAAGATTTCAAGAATGGTAAATTAGATGAAAAAAGTGAAGAAGGTACATTCCTTAGCTATTCTACAAGAATCCAAACTTATATTGTTTAAATACTAACACTAACAAGGTTGTGGAAAGTGCAAATGTGAAATTTGATGAATATAGAGAAGTACATGAGGCTAAACCTATGAAGAAACAAGAGGAATAAAAATTATTTGTATATTTTTATGAAGTTATGCCTACTGATGAAGATGTTGTAAATCAAGTTGTAAACCAACAGCAAGTTTTAGTGATTGTTGAGTCACATACTATGAATGCAGAGTTGCATTCAGGAACCAAGCTACATTTAGGTGTTGAGTTACAAAATGAAGTTGAGGCACATTATGATTCTAATATTAGTGCACATGAAAGAGATGTTGAACTACTTGATAGAGATGTACATAGTTGACAAGGAACAAGTTGAGAAATGATACATGTTTTCTTAGCATAGAAGAAACTAAAATAGTGAAAGATTGGTGCAGAGCACAAAGCTTGGTATTAGAGGAATGGATAAAAACTCCATCTTGTCTTCATTATTCATTCCTCATACCTCTTTGGATGTAATTAGAGGTTTTATGAAGTTTTATGAAAGGTTTGAATAAATATGAGCCCATTTGTGTAGGCACTTCATCTTATTTGGTGACCCTATAAACCAAGGATGTAAGTAGCCTATAGGGTATATATGTTTTAGGTGTTTAGGAGGGTTTCATATGGCCTAAATAGCCATGATGCTCAATAATATCAAGTTTAGAATGTGTTTTGAAGTCTTCATATGAAAAGTTTCTCATATCGGCAGTTTTGAAAAAAAGTTGCTGACAACTTTTGCAAGAAAACTGTGCAACTTTTGCAAATTAGTTACATTCGACCTCTAACTGCCTTGGAGGTCGGTTTTTAGGTGTCATTAGGCTATAAATATATTGATCCTCTTCCCAAAAGAACAGAGGAACTTCATTGTACGGATTTTTCATTGGATGAATAAAGAACTCCCTATTTTTCTGTTTAACTCGCTGTTTTCAAAGGTTGCACGTGTGGTACGGACGTGAGACTAGAAGTTTAATGGTGGATTTGCAGAGTTTTATGTCCCACTGAATCATTGCATTTTATTTGGAGTGATTTGAAGGAGTTTGGACAAAGTTAGAGCAAATTGGGTGAAACCAGTCCCAAACCCTCCATAAAATCAGGGTTTTGTGCAAATGAGCCATTAGAGTGCACCTAATTGGCCTCAGGGGTACAAAACCCAATAATCTGAGAGAAGACATGTACCATTTGTTGATTCTAGGAGTAGGAGTAGTTTCTATGGTGGGAGTCCAAGATTCAATGAGGCCCTAGTTCAAGTTAGGCATAGAATTTGAACTCGGAATTCAGATTTGGAAGTAGAATTGTGAAGTTCGGTTGATTGGAGTGCAACCAAGGGTTGAATTGGAAGTCTTAGACCTTCCCTAACACCATCAAAGTTAGTATCTTATTCTTTGTACCCATTTCCTTGCACTTGCTTAACAAACCAAGCCTAATTAGGCCTATTAGGACTGCGTGTTTTGCATAGGTTGGGATATGCTGGAGTGGAGTGAGATTTTAAGAGTTGGAGGTCTTTAAGGGGAGTCAAAAGGGTATCTGAAACTCTATTTTATTTACCAAGTCGTTTGGGGAAATCAAAAGATATTGCTGAAACTCAGGCTTTGCTGACCTACTAGGATTTACTAGGTAGGTATTGGTTGGGTGTATTACAAAAGTGTGGGAATCTGAAAAGTTGTTGATTCAGAGTACATTGGGATAGGTGAAGGTGTGTTGACCATCAGATCAAGTGGTTGAGAGGCCTAAAGCATAGATCCTTGTTTTGGCCTAGTTGAGGGATACTATTCCTAAAGACAAATTGGGAGCAAACTTTGCTTACCTGTTCCTTGCATTGAGAAGGTTGTCAAACCTTGTGAGAAGGTTATTTGCCAAGAGTGGAAGGTCCTTTAAGGATCTCCTAAGGCTAGAAGCAAGTTTTGGCTTGTTTGAAGGGTCTAAGTGCAATCTAGACCAAGAGTACACTTCCGGTGTGTAACTCTGCATCAAGGTGGTATCAGAGCGGGTTAAGACCTGTTTTCATCATGTCTGAAGGGGAAGATGGACCAGAGAGGGCTCTCCCTCTGAGGGTCACAAATGCAGAACTAGCCAAGATAGTACAAGAACAAATGGCTGAAAGTAGGGCCTTTAGAGAAGAGAACAGAGCAGTCAAGAGAGAGTTGGAGAGACTCAAGGGCAAGTTGAAGAGAGGAGAAAACTATGAATCAGAAAATGAAGAGGTGGAGCAAGATGAAAATGCAGCAGCAGTACCACCTGATCAAAGGCCTCTCTTACAAGCACTAGAAAGGATGGGAGTCAAGGGTGGAGAGATCCCTACATTTCAAGGAAAACTCAATCCTGATGAATGCATCGATTGGCTTGAAGCCATGGACAATCACTTTGAATGTGACCACATTCCACCAAGCCAAAAAGTAAAGATTGCCAAGACTAAGTTGAAGGGTGCAGCACTAAGCTGGTGGAATTTTATTCAGAATGAGAGGGCTGAGGATGGCAAGGAGCCCATAACTACTTGGAAAAGAATGAGAGCAGAGATCAAGAGGCAGTTTGTGCCCGAGGATTATGAAATCCTTGTGAACCAAAGGTTGCATAACCTTAAACAAAGGGATCTTGATGTGAGCACATACACACAAGAGTTCCATAACTTGACATTGAGAGCCAAGGTCAATGAGACAAATAAACAAAAACTAGCCAGATATGTAAGTGGCTTGAAGTATTCTATTCAAGATGAATTGACATTGGTGAATTTGGAGTCTGTACACCAGTGTTTTAATCTTGCATTGAAGATTGAAGAGAAGCATAAGAGGAGAGGTGATTCAAACACCAACAAAAGAGGAGGTAGCAATAATTTCAGAGGAAGAGGGGGCAGATTTCAAGGCAGAGGCTCTGGTTTCAGAGATGAAAATCAGAATCAGAATATTGATACCAGTCAAAGAGGATCTTTTAGAGGCAGAGGCAATAATGGCAATAGAGGAAGGAATGGCAACAGGAGCAGAGGAGGCCAGGTCTTCACTGGCAGGTGTTTTATTTGCAATCAGACAGGGCATCAATCCTTTAGATGTCCCCAAAAAGGAGGAGACAGCAGCAGACCCGGAGATAGGAGAATTAATCTATTGCAAGAAGAAGAAGAGGATGGGCAAAGCATCTCATCCTATCACACCACAACCTCCAGACTTGCTAATCCTGAAACTGGAGAGTGCCTCATGATGCAAAGGACACTTTTGAAGGTGCCACAACCTGCAGAACCACCTCAGAGAAAAACATTATTCAGGACACATTGCAAGGTGAAAGGAAAGGTATGTAAGTTAATTGTGGATTCAGGATCAACTGAAAATATAGCATCTAAAGAAATGGTGGATAAATTAAAGTTCCCTAGGATACCACACCCATACCCTTATAAAGCTTCTTGGTTAACAAAAGACAAACAAACATTGGTAAATGAACAAGTTTGGGTGGAGTTCACATTAGGAGAGTATTCTGATAAAGTTTTGTATGATGTCACTGAGATGGATGCATGTCACCTCTTATTAGGAAGGCCATGGCAGTTTGATGTAAAATCAAGGCATGATGGAGAAACCAACATTTATACAATAACTAAGGGAGGTGTTAAGTATACAATGAGGCCATTGCCTGATGATAGCAAATCAGACCATATAGTTAGTAGTGTGGCTTTAGTAGGGGAGAAGGAATTCCTCAAAACTATAAAAGAAAAGGACACACCCTGCTTTGCAATAGTGGTAAGACCAAAACAAGAATCAAGGAACCTAGTCAAGCCTAGAGCAGATTTGAAAAAAGATGATGTAGGACCCAAGGAGGTTAGGGATTTGCTAAACAAGTATCATGGGATTGTGGCAGGGAGTGTACCATCTACTTTACCACCAGAGAGAGAGGTGAGTCATTGTATAGACCTCATACTAGGGGCCACTTTACCAAATAAGGCTGCATACAAGTTGACTCCAGAACAGAATGAGGAGATAGCAAGACAAATAGAAGAGTTGCTGTCTAAGGGTCTGATTAGGAAGAGTGTGAGTCCATGTGCAGTACCTGCAGTACTTGCACCAAAAAAGGAAGGAACATGGAGGCTATGTACGGACTCAAGGGCTATAAACAAGATAACCATCCGGTATAGGTTTCCCATGCCAAGAATGGAAGATTTGTTGGATTGTTTAGGAGGGGCTAAAATTTACTCCAAGGTAGACTTAAAAAGTGGATACCATCAGATAAGGATCAGAAAAGGGGATGAGTGGAAAACAGCATTTAAAACAACTGAGGGTCTTTATGAGTGGCTTGTGATGCCATTTGGGCTATCAAATGCCCCAAGTACCTTCATGAGATTGATGAATGAGGTACTTAAGCCTTTCCTTAACAAGTTTGTTGTGGTATACCTAGATGACATACTAGTGTTTAGCAAGGATGAAGAGGAACACTTCAAACATCTAGATTTGGTCCTAAAAAGATTGCATGAGGAAGATCTCAAGATCAATTTGGAAAAGTGTATATTTGTGAAGGATGAACTGATATTTCTTGGTTTCGTTATTTCTAAGGACTCTTTGAAAATGGATCCATCCAAAGTAGAAGCTATAATAAATTGGCCATCTCCTACCACTGCTAGTGAGGTTAAAAGTTTCCATGGTTTATGTAATTTTTATAGAAAATTCATAAGGAATTTTAGTGGGATATCTGCTCCAATGGTGGATACCATTAAGGGGGGCAAGAAATGTCATTTTGTATGGACTAATGCTGCAGAAGAATCTTTCCAAATGCTGAAGCAGAAGATAGCACAAGAACCAGTCCTAAAGTTCCCTGATTTCAACAAAGTGTTTGTCATAGAATGTGATGCAAGCACTAAAGCTATTGGTGGTGTATTGAGTCAAGAGGGAAGACCAATAGCCTTCTTTAGTGAGAAGTTAAATGAAGCAAAGCAGAAATATTCAGTATATGATCTAGAGTTGTATGCTATGGTCCAATCCTTAAAAAGATGGAGGCATTATTTACTTTCCAAGGAGTTTATTGTTTTTACTGATAATCAGGCTTTGAGCTTTCTTAACAGGCAGGAAAAATTGAATCAAAGGCACATGAAGTGGATGGAGTTCATCCAAGCATATACTTTCTCAATCAAGCACAAGAAAGGGATCACAAACAAAGTTGTTGATGCCCTAAGCAGAAGAAACCTCCTAGTTCAATCAATTGAACTTGAAACCGTTGGCATAGAAGGTATGAAGGATCTATACAGCCAAGATGAGGATTTCAAAGAGATTTATAAAGTTTGCCAAAGCATGGAAGGCAGGTATCACACAGAGCTCTCTGATTTTTTAATTCAAGATGGTTTATTGTTTAAGGGGGGACAATTATGTATTCCTAAGGGATCATATAGAGAGAATATAATCAAAGAAAAACATAGTGGGGGCATGTCTGGTCATTTTGGATTAGACAAAACACTTGAGCAAGTTAGGAGATTCTACCATTGGCCAAAAATGCAGACCGATGTAAGAAAGTTTGTGGAATCTTGTATAATTTGTCAAAAGGTTAAAGGGCACTCATCAAATGCAGGGCTTTATACTCCTCTACCTATCCCTGACAGACCATGGGATTCAATAAGCATGGATTTTGTATTGGGATTACCAAAAACTAAGGCAGGAAATGATAGTGTGTTTGTGGTTGTTGACAGATTTTCCAAAATGTCTCACTTTATCCCTTGCAAAACTACACATGATGCTTCAAACATTGCAGGTCTATTCTTCAAAGAAGTGGTAAGACTCCATGGTTTACCAAGGTCTATTGTTTCAGACAGAGACTCCAAGTTCCTAGGACATTTTTGGAGGACTCTTTGGAAAAGACTTGGAACAAACCTTAATTTTTCTTCTGCCTATCACCCTCAATCAGATGGGCAGACTGAGGTAACAAATAGGTCACTAGGGAACCTACTAAGATGCTTGGCACAACAATATGGTGGATCATGGGATAACATATTACCACAAGCTGAATATGCATACAATGATTCAGTAAACAGAAGTACCGGTTTGACACCATTCCAAATTGTTTATGGTGAACACCCAAGGGGAGTACTAGAGTTAAGGGATGTCAGTCAGATGGAGAGGAGAAGTGCCCAAGCTCAAGACTTTGCACAAGTGATGAAGGAGGTACAACACCAAGTGAAAGACAGACTGTCTAAATCTGCAGACAAGTACAGAGAACATGCCAACAAGAAAAGAAGGGATTTGCAGTTCAAGGTTGGAGACCTTGTCATGGTCCATTTTAAGAAGGAGAGGATGCCAAAGGGACAGCATACCAAGTTGATGGCAAAGAAAATTGGTCCATTTAAGATCCTACAAAAATGTGGGAACAATGCATACAAAATTGAATTGCCACTGGATGTTGGATTGTCACCAATCTTTAATATCTCTGATTTGTTTGCTTTCAAAGAACCTACTGATATTGTGGATGCAGGTACAGGTCTGGAAGAGCTGGTTACTGATGTTGCATTGCCAAAGACACATAAACTCCAAATTGAGTGCATATTGGACAAGAGAGTTTCTATGGAGACACAAAGAGGCACATACTATACCTACTTGGTCAAATGGGATGGGTTACCTGAGGAGGATGCAACATGGATGACTCAAGCAGAGATAGAGAAAGCAGGCTATCAATTTAACACCATTCCCAACTCAAGGGACTTGAGTTCTTTTGGAGAGGGGTAGTATGGTGCAGAGCACAAAGCTTGGTATTAGAGGAATGGATAAAAACTCCATCTTGTCTTCATTCTTCCTTCCTCATACCTCTTTGGATGTAATTAGAGGTTTTATGAAGTTTTATGAAAGGTTTGAATAAATATGAGCCCATTTGTGTAGGCACTTCATCTTATTTGGTGACCCTATAAACCAAGGATGTAAGTAGCCTATAGGGTATATATGTTTTAGGTGTTTAGGAGCGTTTCATATGGCCTAAATAGCCATGATGCTCAATAATATCAAGTTTAGAATGTGTTTTGAAGTCTTCATATGAAAAGTTGCTCATATCGGCAGTTTTGAAAAAAAGTTGCTGACAACTTTTGCAAGAAAACTGTGCAACTTTTGCAAATTAGTTACATTCGACCTCTAACTGCCTTGGAGGTCGGTTTTTAGGTGTCATTAGGCTATAAATATATTGATCCTCTTCCCAAAAGAACAGAGGAACTTCATTGTACGGATTTTTCATTGGATGAATAAAGAACTCCCTATTTTTTTGTTTAACTCGCTATTTTCAGAGGTTGCACGTGTGGTACGGACGTGAGACTAGAAGTTTAATGGTGGATTTGTAGAGTTTTATGTCCCACTGAATCATTGCATTTTATTTGGAGTGATTTGAAGGAGTTTGGACAAAGTTAGAGCAAATTGGGTGAAACCAGTCCCAAACCCTCCATAAAATCAGGGTTTTGTGCAAATGAGCCATTAGAGTGCACCTAATTGGCCTCAGGGGTACAAAACCCAATAATCTGAGAGAAGACATGTACCATTTGTTGATTCTAGGAGTAGGAGTAGTTTCTATGGTGGGAGTCCAAGATTCAATGAGGCCCTAGTTCAAGTTAGGCATAGAATTTGAACTCGAAATTCAGATTTGGAAGTAGAATTGTGAAGTTCGGTTGATTGGAGTGCAACCAAGGGTTGAATTGGAAGTCTTAGACCTTCCCTAACACCATCCAAGTCAGTATCTTATTCTGTGTACCCATTTCCTTGCACTTGCTTAACAAACCAAGCCTAATTAGGCCTATTAGGACTGCGTGTTTTGCATAGGTTGGGATATGCTGGAGTGGAGTGAGATTTTAAGATTTGGAGGTCTTTAAGGGGAGTCAAAAGGGTATCTGAAACTCTATTTTATTTACCAAGTCGTTTGGGGAAATCAAAAGATATTGCTGAAACTCAGGCTTTGCTGACCTACTAGGATTTACTAGGTAGGTATTGGTTGGGTGTATTACAAAAGTGTGGGAATCTGAAAAGTTGTTGATTCAGAGTACATTGGGATAGGTGAAGGTGTGTTGACCATCAGATCAAGTGGTTGAGAGGCCTAAAGCATAGATCCTTGTTTTGGCCTAGTTGAGGGATACTATTCCTAAAGACAAATTGGGAGCAGACTTTGCTTACCTGTTCCTTGCATTGAGAAGGTTGTCAAACCTTGTGAGAAGGTTATTTGCCAAGAGTGGAAGGTCCTTTAAGGATCTCCTAAGGCTAGAAGCAAGTTTTGGCTTGTTTGAAGGGTCTAAGTGCAATCTAGACCAAGAGTACACTTCCGGTGTGTAACTCTGCATCAAAGATGCCTTAGAAGATGTGGACTAGAGTAAAGCCATGAAAGAAGAGATTGAACAAATTGAGAAAAATAAGACATAGACTGCAGTTCCTAAACTAGAAGATAAAAATGTGATTGGCACCAAGAGGGTATACAGAAACAATTTAGATGAAAATGGTGAAGTCAAAAGAAACAAGGAAAGATTAGTTTGTAAAGGATATGCACAAGAAGAAGGGATAGACTATGGAGAAACATTCCCTCCTATTGCAAAATTGGAAGGAGTAAGAACTCTACTTGCTTACTCTGTATACAAAGTTTTCAAAGTTTATCAAATGGATGTTAAATATACATTTATGAATGACATATTATAAGAAGAGGTTTATATAGAACAAATAGAAGGATTTTTTGTTGCTAAAAACAAAAACATGGTATCTAGACTACACAAAAATTTATATGGTTTGAAGCAAGCACCAAGAGCATGGTATTAAAGGCTTCACATCTTGTGAAGATTGGATTTGAGAGGATTGATGATAACAACAATCTATTCTTGAAGATAGAGAAAGTAAAAAGCATTTTACTATCTAAAATTTTGTTTGATGATATCATATTTGGAGGTGAAGATACTTTATGTAAAGCTTTTGCAAATGAAATGAAGAAAGAATTTGAGATGTCTATGTTTGGAGAAATCAAGTTCTTTGTGAGTTTGCAAGTACATCAAATGAAATATGGTATATACATCACTCAGTCAAAATATATAAAGGAGATATTAAAAACTTTTGGATTGGAAGATTCCAAGCCAGTAAGCACACCTATGGTGACAGGACATAAATTCTCAAAGATGTTGATTCAGCTAAGGTGAATCAAACATTGTATAGGTCTATGATTGACAAATTACAACATGTAGTACACAATAGACCTAATATTACATTATCTGTTGGGATAGTTGCATAATTCTCTACTAATCTCATAGCGAATCATCTGATGGATGTTAAGAGAATGATGAGATATCTGAAAGGAACAAAGGACTATGGTCTATACTACAAGAAAAATGAGAAATTTGAATTGAGAGCCTACATTGATGTTGATTGGGCTGGAAATATTGATGATAGAAAAAGCACTAGTAGAGGAGCATTTTTCTTAGGAAAGAGGATGGTTACATGGATTAGGAAGAAACAAAACTGCATATCTCAATCTATTGTTGAAGTTGACTATGTTGCTACTGTAGTAAATTGTACAAATATTATACAAATCAAATAGCTACATAAAGGTATGAAGGAGGAAATCACTAAATTTGTGATACTTTATTGTGATAGTACAACTACTATAAATATATCAAATAATCCTATGATTCATACAAAGACTAAGCACATTGTAATCAAGTATCATTACTTGAGAGAATTAGTTCAAGATAAAGAGGTGAAGATTGAATATGCTAACACAAAATAGCAAATAACTGATATCTTCACAAAAGAATTACTTAAGGATGCGCATGAGTATCTAAGAGGTAAACTAGGGATGGTACCCCTATCCAAGGCTATTTAAGAAGCATGAGAAGTGTCCTACATCAAACGAGATGATTAACATAAGTTACACATTGATGCATTGGATCTACTTTAGGAGCTGCCTAAAGTAATCAAAGAGTTGGAGTTATTAATCAGTCACAAGCTAGGTGATAGAGGGAGAAACTAAAAATGTTTAAATTTGCATATTAAGATGACAAGTCTATGGCACTATTGTCAAAGAGGGAGATAAAAAAAGAGAAAGGGGGAAATCTAGCAATCCAAAGAGGGAGATTATAGAAGATACAGATAGAAGAAACATGGAATATCTACTTACAGGGAGATAATGTTGAGGGAGATATAAGAAGTGATCAAGAGGGAGTCATAAGTATGATTTGATTATCTATTGATCATAACAGAATTTTATAACCTATATAGAATATGAAAGTTGGTAATAGAGGAAGAAATTTCAATACAAGGAATTATTTTCTTTTTGGTATTATTATTGGTTGTACTGATTAAGTTTGGTTTTTCATCAATGCTAAGGAGGGAGATTGTTGAAAATAGATTGATACAAGTATGAGAATGTGTTTCAATCATTTTTTTGTCACCGATGTCAAACCTGCTACTTGCTGGTAAGAAAATTGCTTAAATGATTTGAGTACTATCATTTGTTTGATTGATGAAGAGGATTTGATCAAATGAGGTAACAAGAGCACCTAGATGAAAGGTTGAGTTATGATATGGAAAAGGAGTAAAAGGGTTAGTTAAGACAATGATGTTATAGTGCATTGATTACCTACTTAAGATTTCAAAAGATGGATACACTGATTAAGTTCAGAAGAACAAGTAAAACGAATTGAGTCTACCAAGCTTAACAATCTACACAATAGATGTTGAGCAATGTTAGTGCAAGCCATGTAGAAAATTAATTCAAGCCAAGCAAAGTCAAATTTTAGTGTATGCCAAGTGATATAGCGTAAGTTGAGTAAAGTTTAGTTGATGCCGAGCACCAATCAAGTTTAGTGTGTGCTGAGTGATTTGATAGTGGATGTCGAGCAATGGAGTATGTGTTGAGCATTAGAAGGAAGTTAACATTGAGTGATAGCGTTATGATAAAGAGCATGAATTCAATGAATCTGAGCCAAAAAGTTTGATTTCGTAGATTATGTGAATGTGTGGAAGATAAGCTTGATGATCTAGTGGCATAGAATTCAAGATGAACCATTTTGAGGAAAATTCAAAGAGGATTAAAGAAGAAGTTTTGAGAAGGGAATAAAATGAAAAGACGAGTAGATTCATTTAATCCTACCTAATCCTACCTAACCCTAAAATGGACAATAAAGGATGAATGACAAAAGATTTTAATTTTCCATTTATAGAGATGACTGGTCAGTAGCAAAGGTTGTCATGTGCAAGAACCTAAGGAAGACAAAGAGTCTAAGGTAATGCTTCATTTAGTGGCCAAAGAGAAGAAACTACTATTGGCAAGCAAAGTAAGAAGGCTTATGGGTATGGATACTTGAAGGTGAACAAGCTATCAGAGCTGAAGTGTGTAAAAGTCAAGAAAAATGGAGGACTAAAAACAAAGATCTATAATCTACAAGTGTGTTGTAAGTTGTTATCAGATCAAGCCTTACTATTACTTTCTAATAATTGTAACTATCTAGGGTAAATATTTTAGATTAAGGTTGACCTAATAACCATTTGTAAATCCTTTAGTTGGGTGACATTCCAAGTGAATGATCTAAAGTCCTTTAACAAGGCTCACTCCTAATAGGGTGATTGAAATCCTCTAACCAGGTCACATTTAACAATGTGCATTGTAACCTTTAATAGGATTGGCCTTTCACAAGGCATCACTTCAGAAGAGCAAGAATGAATAGCACGTAAGAGGTGGTTTTTCCCAAGTTGGGTTTCCACATAAAATCATTGTGTCAAATTTTTTATTGAATCTATTATGTTTCATGCTTATATTTCTGCAAAGTTGATTTAACAGTAACCTACAAGTTTAAGTGATTGTATGACCTAATGGGTGCATGCATGATGGATATGTTTTATGGATATGGGTTCACTAAGATGTGAAAAGTTTTATTTGTACATTTGGACATTGGATAACTAATTTACCCCCCTCTCAATTATTATAAAGAATCCCAACATGACCTCCATATGGTTCATCATGACATGTCCGAAGAATTTCATATGTTCCATCTTCCCTAATACATCTATGCATTACTTGATCAGGATCAGTGTAGAACATAAATCTAGCTATCCAAGATAAGTTGAAACTCTTTTTTGCTAACAATTTCCTCTATTTGGGAGAAAAATAAATAGGTGTTCTCCCTATGGTTAGATAATTTACAATATCAACATACCATGGATTTTGTACTAA
The DNA here is from genome assembly GCA_028749045.1 of Cupressus sempervirens. Classification (NCBI taxonomy): domain Eukaryota; kingdom Viridiplantae; phylum Streptophyta; class Pinopsida; order Cupressales; family Cupressaceae; genus Cupressus; species Cupressus sempervirens. The sequence continues at coordinate 948,933,008 of CM053792.1, read as the reverse complement.
TGGTAAGAAAAGATTCTTATCTAGAAAATTATCATCAATGACTGCAAGATCCTTAGGGACATGTAAATGAGATAGGAAGTTAGCTACTACATTGGCTTTGCTAGTTTTATCCACAATGGTGATATCAAATTGTGGTATAAGAAGAATCCATCTAGCTAGTCTATCTGATATGGTAGGTTTATTCATCAAGTATTTAATAGTTGAATGGTTGGTATGGACAAATATCTCATAACCAGTAATATAATGCCTGAACTTATTTAGTGCATAAATGATTATGAGTAACTCTTTTCTATTATAGTATAATTAAATTAAGCTCCCTTCAAGTTTTTACTAATGAAATAAATGACATTTTCTCCCACTCCTTTTTGTCCTAACACTACCCCTATGACATAGTCAGAGGCATTAGTGTGAATATGGAATGGCAATCCCCAATTGGTACTTTTTAATATGGGTATTATTGTAAGAACCTCTTTAAGCTGTAGCAAAGACTTATTGCAATCAGAGTCCCAAGAGAAGTCAAAGTCCTTTTTCAATAAGTTGTAGAGAGGTGTGGTAATTTGAGTGAAATCTTTGATAAACCTTCTATAATAAGCAACATGCCACAGAAAAATTATCACATCCTTTTTCTTCTCAAGATTAGGCAAAGTACTTATTACTTCAATTTTTGTTATATCCACCTAAATGCCTTGTGATGAAATGAAGTAACCTAAGGCAACACCTTCCTCCATCATCATAAAATAATTTTCACTATTGAGAGAAATATTATACTCCTGGCATCTTTTGAGGACCTTTTCCAAATTCATTTTAGCCTCTTCAAAAGTGGTCCCATAAGTAGTACAATCATGCATGTATATTTCCATGCATTCAATAGATATGTCAAAAAATATATTGATAACAACTCTTTGGAATGTACTTGGAGCATTACATAAGCCAAAAGGTAAGAAGTATGCAAAGGTTCCCCATGGGCATGTGCAAGTGGTTTTCTCTTGGTCTTCTAGAGCTATTTGGGTCTGATTATAGCCACTAAAACCATCTAAGAAAGAGAAATACTTCTTGCCAGCTAAATTGTCAAGGACATAGTCAATAAATGACAATGGAAAATGGTCCTTTTTTGTGGCTAAATTCATTTCTTTATAATCTACAAAAACTTCCATTTTTTGCCTTTCTTTGGTACAATGAATAGTGGGGAAACCCACTAACTATTAGTGATTGGGTAGATAAAACCAACATTTAAAAGTTTTTGCAATTCAATCTTGACTATGTCTCTTAAGACAAGATTAAGGCTTCTTTGAGGTTGTCTCATAGGCTTATACTTTGGGTTAATGTAAATTTGATGAGTACAAAGTTTAGGATGCAGGCCCTTCATGTCTATGTAAAACCAAGAAAATGCATGTTGATTCTCTTGCAACAACTTTAATAAACTTTCTTAATATATAGGGACAAAGAATTAGTAATATTCAGTTATTTTCCTGAACTTGCTTCAACCCTTCTTACTTTTTCCATCATGGATATTTGAGAAATTGGATTTGAATGCATTGCATGTGGGAGTAATGAATGAAGGAACTGGGAGGACATTAAATATTGAAGTGCATTTGGAGGTGATAGAATAGTTCCCAAGGTATAGTCCTATTGTGAATAAAACTAAGAATTGACTTCATTTTCATTTGTGAAAATTGATGAGATAACTTCATCATCTTCTTGAGGGATTACAAATCGATCTCTAGTTATCATCATAAGCTAGTGGAGTGAATTAAGTTCTAGATCCTCATCTCCTAGATCAGACCAAACTACTTGATCATCTTGCAACAAAGGCTGAGCAGGGGAGTATAGGGTCAAGTTCTTAGTATGCATCCCATTAGATATTATCATCTTTCCAGACCTATAAGATATATAAGTATCTATAGTAGCTAACCATGGTCTCCCCAAAATAAGAGGATACCCACCCATATTGGCCTTTGGGGAAAGGAAAAAAAAGTCCACAAGATATTCCCAAGAATTTAGTGAAATTATAACATCCTCTATCATTCTATCTGGTTTAATAGTAGAACTACTAGCGAGCTGCAAAATGGTTGGTGTTTCTCTGAGACCACTAATGTGCAAGTGAGATAAGAATTATTTTTCCATTACATTAATATATGCACCTAAATCAACCAGGGCATTGTGTACTTGAATTCCATGAATAATGACAATAACTACACAACTCCCCAGGTCAGAATATTTAGGTACTATCAACTTTTCTAACATCAAGTCTGACAATTATCCCATGACATGAATAGTTTTAGGGTCTTTCCTTTTTCCTACCTCATCATTTTATGCAAGCTTCTTTAATGTTTTTATTGTAAATAGGATCTTGTTTTATAACATCTAGTAATGGTATCTTCACAGTCATATGCTTCATTTGTTTAAGAAAATCCACCATGCTTTGGTTTTATATAGGCAAAGTTGAGTCTACAAACCTTTGAGGAAATAATGGATCTTTTTCTATAGGATAAACTTTGTTGCTGAGATGATGGCTTGTTATTGTTAGGATTAGGATTAGGCTAAGCTAGTAGTTCGATTTTCTTAGTCTAGTTGTTATTGGCTACAAGAGGAGGCATTATAGCATGCTATTGAATTGGTGGCATTAAGGCCTCCAAGTTGAGTTGGTTAGACCATTTTTGAGGTTGCTACCAACCTTGATAAGGTTGTTGCCAACCTTATTGAGATTGTTTCCAACCTTGCTGAGGTTGTTTCCAACCTTGCTGAGGTTGTTTCCAACCTTGCTGAGGTTGTTACCAATTTTTATTACCACTAAAGCCTTGAGCACCACTATTCTAATAATTTTTCCATTGAATATTGTTACCATAATTTTGAAGAGGGTCTTGTGGTATACTTGGTCTTTGGGCCCATGGCCTTCATTGAGAAACATTGAGTACCTCTTTGTGTTCATCAATAGATTTGAATTCGGTACACATTGATTGTGGCTCCAAGATTGCAAAAATCTTGCATTTGCAGTTTCTCTTCCTCGCTATGTAGTGTGGACAATACTAGACTAACATATTTTCAGCTTCTTCCTTCTTCCTTCTTGTTTGCATGTTATCTAGCTAAGTGGAAACATCATTAATGATGTCTTGTTTGAAATTAGACAAAAGATTGGACAACTCCACCTTAGATACTCCTGAACTATTAGGCTTACTAGGCATGGCCTTGAGACCTCTACCCTTCTTCACAATAGCTCTTGAGTAATTAAAGCATATACTTTGTATGTCATTCTAGTTCCCTTGAGTAATGTCTCCTCTTGCCATAAGGTCTAAAGCTTCTATAATTGCATCATTTACACCTTTTAGAAAAATATGTTTCTAGGATTCCTCATTCAACTAGTGTTGGGTATTATGTTGCAAGTTAAACATAAACCTCAAGACATAGTCTTCCAAGGTCTTATCCTCTTTCTATGAAATTTTGAAAATGTCATCTCCCTTCATATCATGACCCCTACAATACTCCTTGTATTTAGCAAGAAATATATTTTTCATTGCATCCCAATCTCTTACAATATTGAAACCTAATCCCATAAACCATCTTAAAGTATCCTCCTTGAGATTAGGTGGAAACAAATTCAGCTTGTGGACATCTATTGTATAATCATAGCTCCTATAGAGTATATCAAATTCAAAAAGGAAGGTTCCAAGGTCTTCTATGATAAGGCCAAAAAACTTGGGAAGTGCAAAGGCAAGTGTATTTTTCAAAATATTGTTATCATGCAAATCAGGGATGGGGAAGGAAATGTAGGTTGAGCCATCCCTGGTGGTGGAACTACTTGTTGGAGTGGATAAATAATAAGGGCTAATGGATTATCTAGATACTCAAGTTCAACAAAAAGATCATTCAGGTGTGGTGACTCTTCAGATGGAGGTGGTAATTGGTCTTCTGCATCAACAAATGGATTTTCAAATAGTTCTTATTCTTTGTTCTCAACTTTGGGTTCCTTAGGTTTAGGATTAAAGATATCTTCTAGTTTAAATTGAGTATTCTATGGAAGGAATCTCCCAAGATGATATCTTCTTCTAAGCATAAAAATGCACAAACTAAACTAAGGCAATGACTTCAGGAATGAATTAAATTGATACCATCATTGATAATGGCACCAAAAATGGTTGGTCACTATAATGACTCTATATCTAAGGATTGGACATCCTCTTTACATTGACTCTGTATCTTATCAATTCTAAGTAATGTACTAGAATAACACACTGAACTCATTAAATTATTGACTAGGGAAGTAAACTTGAAATGATGTCCAAAAAGTACATGCTTCAATTCATTTGACATGTCAATGAGACCTTGCAAAAAAAATGTTGAAAGAAACACTAGGCTAGGAAATGAAATAAAAATCTACCCTAGTACTCAAAAATAAGGCTACACGCACAAAACTAAGCTATTTACTTATGTTGTACGAAAAAATAAATAATTTTGTTACTATATGGTTATAGGAGCAATAGAGTTCTAAAATGCTTTTATTATATTGAAATGAAAGATTGATTCAATCCTACAGAAGAATTAATAAATGATGACTCAAATATTAAGAACTGTGAATATCATTTTATTAATGAGCAATTCATAAGTACATATTGAAACAACATAATTGTATTTATTAGTACTGTTGGATTACAAGAGAGTTCCCATGGAATAATAGAACTCAATAATATAAACTCCAACTTATTTATAACATCAACATAGAATAGAACTCCTAAGATCTAGGATCCTCCAACTTCAGCATATGACAAGATTGACAACACAAAATATTGATAAGTAGGAGATAATTTCCACAGCAAGTCAAATTGTGATATTGCTATTAGGATCTAATTGTGTGATTTTGAGTCAAACTCATTGACCCATGTTTCATGAGTAGTGATTCAACATGAATCTATCTCTCATGAGAATAAATGGAACACTTCACACTCATTGGATTGAGGTGATGCTCATAGGGGTGAAGCACTGGAACTTCCCAGGAGGTCACCATCCCAGTACTACTCTAGCCTGAGCACGCTTAACTATAGGAAGTCTGGGTGCTTCACCCCTATGAGCATCGCCTAGATCCAATGAGTTTGAATTGTTCCATTTATTCTCATGAGAGATGGATTCATGTTGAATCACTACTCATGAAACATGGTTCAATGAGTTTGACTCAAAATCACACAGTTAAATCCTGATAGCAATATCACAACACAAAATATTATTTAATACAGGAATAAGTTACACTTCATTTGCACATGAATTCAAGAGTTCATGGCTTCTAGATCCATTCCATAATGATTGGCAACCACTTTGACTCAGCCCATAATAATAACTTATAACTGAAAGGTCATGGGATCATTATGAACTCACAATAGTCAACCATTTCCTTATCAACACTTTGTCTCCTAATGTTGACTTCTTCTTCCATTGCTGACTTTCCATTTTCATTGAAAATATTAGTGTGCAAAAATCACAATACATACTTAAGATAAAATTCATAATAAGTTTTCTCATATTAGCTTTTCTCTTATCACATGGCTACAGAAAGAACTACCAAATTAATGTAAGATAAAAAGATACATCATTCCATTCTATGTAACCATATAATATATAACATATTAATCCAATCTCAGAAATGTTAAAGTGTACACATATAATAGTATAACTATAAACAGTCTGAATAAGTTCATCAAAAACTCATAAGTTCTCAAGTCTTAACCATATAAAGCATATAAAAATATGAACTAAATAGGTTTTAGATTGGCCTCATTAGTAGTGCTTGTTGTTGGGGAGGTGGCGACAGATACATTGGAGGTATGCTTTAGAATTTCACCCTTGGTTAAGGTGGCATTTGGGTATTGTGGGGAGCAAAATAGTTGATGTAAGGAAATGCTCCCATTGATAGTAATTTTTGTGGTGGTATAGGTTAACCACTTCCGAGGGGTGGCATGGAAAAATAGTTCATGATAGTAGGTGTGGGATTGACTATGGGTAGTGGTGATGGTGGTTGTAAATTGGTTATTAACAAATTGTTGGCTCAAAGACTCATGGTTGGTCCTTGAGACTGTGTGAAACCCCAAGGGCTATGTGGGAATTTGGAGGGAATGTTTTGGGTGAAAACAAATGGATTGATACTAACATTTGGCATGAAAAGCTATTGGTTTCTAGGTCTAGATGAGGGCATTCCTATGGTGTGTTCGACTGCTGATGATATGTTGTGTTCGAAGAGATTAGCTGCAGTGCTAGTGGTACCATATGAGGTGGAAACAATATTTTGGGTCAAGGAAGGTCCAATACTACTGACTGGAAATGAGGTGGACTGTGGAAATGAGGTGGACTGCAAAATGAGGGTATCAATGATGGATGAGATAGCAGAGGTAGGTGGTGTGATAGTGGATTGCTGGGAAGTTGTGTGAACTAAGGATTGGACCATGGTGGGTTGGTGACTTTGTGGAATTGGAGCATCAAGTTGGGTAGATGGTATATTTGGATCCATGAGTTTTGGTTGCAGTATTTTTGTCCTCTTCCAGTTATGAAAAAGGGGACATTAGGATCAGATGGACCAATGGGTGTCAGTACTTTGCCAAATAATAGATGGGTAGGATATGATATGTCCAAAGGTAGTGGCCACCCAAAGCCAAAGGCACTAACATTGTCTCTTTGGAAGTTTTCCATAATGGTTTCTCTATTTATATATATGATGGATTGAAAAGTGTTATGTCTCCTAGTTGATTCATGAAGGCATCTATGTCAAGCAGTAAGGGATCCAAGTCTTTTGGATTTTGTTATGGATCAAGTGGTAGTATAGTGACTGTTGGTTCTAGTTGTGTGCTAGCTGAGGTACCACTAAGACTAGGATCCATATCTTTCTTCCTTCTTTTTCTAATACATGTGGTAGGTGGCATGAAATGAAAATACTCCTAAGATGCAAGATGGCATGGATGGTGTATGCAATATGTGAAGGGAATCTATGATGTGAGGATTTTCCTAAGATAAGTATGTATGATGGTGTACAGGATTGCTAAGGATATGATGCTTAAGCTTCATAAAAGGATTAACGATGTGATACCAAGTGTGGAAGTGATGTTGTTTTAATGTATAAGCTCAAGATGCAAAGGATATGCTAGCTTTAGGATAGACTAATGACCCTACGAAAGACATGTGGCAATCAATTATAGGACTCAACATTTAGACCAAGGTGATGAGGAGCACAAGTGTGAAATAGATAGACCACCTTAGACAATTCTTAGTCAAAGGATATATATATATATGATGGGTGTGGGTTAGACAATTCCACCAAAGTCACACTAGAATGCTCATACGAATGGCTAAAATGGTGGGGGATTTTTAAGCTATGGTTTCTTTTTAAAAACAAATGTCTTTTCTATGATCTAAGGATGATGGATCTAAAATGGATGGATTTCTATGACCTAAGGATGATGGATCCAAAATATTCCTAGGAGGAAAGGTGACCTATATGATAACTCTTAAAGGGCAAATCTACGATATGATTAGTGCAAAGTGTGTAAGGAAGAAGATGAATGCTAGTCAAAATGAGTATGGCTAGTGTAGTTGATGAGGCCATGATTGACTCCTCCTCTTAAGGTCATGTTTTGAATCTTTTGATCCCATTCAGTTTGTAGGGAAACCTCAATACCTTCTTTCTTGATTTTATATATTTTAGTGAGTCTTAGATCTAGTGTGTATTTCTTGAGTTCTCCTTCTATCTCTCTATATACTACTAGTTGCTTAAGTTTGACCTTTTTTAACTTGGGTTTTGGTAGGTTTAAAATGAGGTTTCCACTAGGTTTATATCAACATTGGATTTTTTAAGGAAGTCACTATGCTAAATATGCCTTTTGTTGGAATTCTTAAGAATAACTGGAGGGGGTGCGAATCAGTTATCCAAGGTGCAGATGTACAATTAAAACTTTTCACAGCTTAGTGAACCCATATCCATAAGACATTTTTATCATGCATGCATCCATTAGATTATGCAATCACTTAAACTTGTACGTTACTATCAAATCAACTTGCAAAAATGTAAACATGAAACATAACAAATTTACTAACACATTTGACACAATGATTTAATGTGGAAACCCAATTTTGGAAAAACCACTACTAACATGCTACTCATTCTCACTCTTCTAAAGTGATGCCCTATGAAAGTCCAAACCTGTTAGGTTACAATACACACTGTTAAATGTGACCTGGTTAAAGGATTTTAATCATCTTGTTAGGAGTGAGCCTTGTTAGAGGACTTTAGATCATTCACTTGGAATGTCACCCAGTTAAAGGATCTATAAATGACTATTCGATCAACCTTAATCTAAAGGATTTACCCTAGATTGATATAATGATTAGAAAGTAATAGTAATGCTTGATTTGATAACAACTTATAACTCCATTTTTAGATTACATATCTTTCTTTTAGTCCTCCAATCTACTTGGGTTTCACACACTTCAGCATTAATAGCTTGTTCGCCCTTCAAGCATTCATACCCTTAAGTCTTATTTCTTTTCTTGCCAATGTAGTCTCTTCTCTCAGGTCAATGAATGAAGCAATACCCTAGACTCCTTGTCTTCCTTAGATTCTTGCACATGACAACCCTTTCTTTTGACCAGTCATCACTATAAACAGAGTATTAAGATCTTTTGTCATTCATCCTCCATCGCCCATTTTAGGGTTAGGTTAGATTAGGTAGGATTCAATGAATCTACCCCTTATTTAATTTCATTCTCTTCTAAAAACTTCTCCTTTCAATCCTCTTTGAATTCACCTCAAAAAAAATCATCTTGAATTCTGTGTGACCAACTCATTAAGCTTATCTTCCACACAGTTCACAAAATCCAAGAAATCAAACTTATTGGCTCGGATTTATTGAATTCTTGATCTATCTCATAATGCTGACAGTCAACATTAACTAGCTTTTGATGCTCAACACATACTATGTTGCTCGGCATCCACTGTTAAAGCACTTGGCAAGAAATAAAGTTTACTGGTGCTCGGCATCAACTAAACTTTACTCAGCTTACATTGTTTCACTCGAATTATACTAAAATTGAGTTTTCTTGGCTCCAGCTAATTTTCTACTAGGCTTACATTACTTTCCTCGGCACCTACTATGCAGAATGTTAAGCTTGGTGGAAAAACTTCATTTAACTTTTTCTTCTAAACTTAATTAGTGTAACCATCCTTTGCAACCATAAGTAGATTATCAATGCACTATAATATCACTATCCTAACTAATCCTTGTACTCCTTTTCAATAGCATAACTCAACCTTTCCTCTAGGTGCTATTGTTATCTCATTTGATCAAATCCTCTTCATCAATCAAACAAATGGTAATAATCAAATTATATAAGCAATTGTCTTACCAAAAAGTAGTATGTTTGACATCAACGACAAAATAATGATTGAATCACATTATCACACTTGTATCAATCTCTTTTCAACAATCTCCCTCTTTAGCATTGATGGTAAACCAAACTGACTGAACTAAATTAGTATAACCAATAAAATACCAAAAAGAAAATAATTCCTTGTATTGAAATCTCTCTCTTTATCAGCAACTTCCATCTTGTGAATAGGTTACAAAAATTCAGTTCTAATCAATAGACAATAAATCAACTCATCTTATGACTCCCTTTGGATCATGTATTATATCTCCTTTGACATTAACTCCCTATCACTAGGTAGATGTAATCAGCAAGTACACTTTCTCCCTCTAAGTAAATATTTCATAGTCCTGTACAACTTCTATCTAGATTTCTCCCTCTTTATGTCTTTTTCTTATAATGATTTCCTAAACCTTGAACTCAATACACTTTCTCCTTCTTTGACAAAAATTCCAAAGACTTGTCATCTTAACATGAAGATATGAAAGTTTTTTTAGGTTCTCCCTTGATCACCTAGCTTGTGACTAATTTGTTGTTCTAGCTCTTTGATTACTTTAGGCAACTCCTAAAGTAAGATCCACTGCATCAATGTGTAACATATGTCAATCAACTTATTTGATGTAGGGCACTCCTCATGCTTTTTAGATAGCCTTTGATAGGGGTATCACCCCTAGTTACCTCTTAGATACTCATGAGCATCCTTAGGTAATGTTTTTTGTGAAAATGTCATCTATTTGCTCTTTTGTGTTAATATATTACATCTTCACCTCTTTGTCTTGAACTAATTCTCTCAAGTAATGATACTTGATTGCAATGTGCTTAGTCTTCGTGTGCATCACAAGGTTCTTTGATATCTTTATAGCACTTGTGTTATCACAATAAACTATCACAAGTTCAGTGATTTCCTCCTTCATACCTTTGATTAGTCATTTGATCCATACAATGTTTGTACAATTTACTGCAGCAACAACATATTTAGCTTCAATAGTAGATTGACAAATGTAGTTTTATTTCTTGCTAGTCCATGTAACCAACCTTTTTCCTAAAAAAAATGCTCCTCCACTGGTTCTCTTTATGTCATCAATATTTCCAATGCAATCAACATCAGTATATGCTCTCAAGTTAATTTTTTCATCTTTCTTGCAGTATAGACCATATTTTTCTATTCCTTTAAGATATTTCTTTATTATCTTAATGGCCATCAAGTGATTCTTCATGGGATTAGTAGAGAATCTTCCAACTATCCCTATAGATAATGCAATATTACGTCTACTATGTACTACATATTGTAATTTTTCAATCATAGACCTGTATAATGTTTGATTCACCTTAGTTGAATCAACATTCTTTGACAATTTATGTCCTATCAGCATAGGTGTACTTACTAGCTTGGAATCCTCCAATCCAAAAGTTTTCAATATCTCCTTAACATACTTTGACTGAGTGATGTATATACCATATTTCATTTGATGTACTTGCAAACCCACAAAGAACTTGATCTCTCCAAACATAGACATCTCAAGTTCTTGCTTTATTTCATTTGAAAAAGCCTTACATAAAGTATCTTGACCTTCAAATATAATATCATCAACAAAAATTTCAAATAAAAAAATACCTTTGCCTTTTTTTTGTCTTCAAGTATAAATTGTTGTTATCATCAGTCCTCTCAAATCCAATCTTTACAAGATAATTATGAAGCCTTTCATACCATGTTCTTGGTGCTTGCTTCAAACCATATAAAGCTTTGTGTAGTCTACATACCATGTTTTTGTTATCAACATCAAAAAAATCCTTCTAGTTGTTCTATATAAGCCTCTTCCTCTAATATACCATTTAGAAATGTAGACTTAACATCCATTTGATAAAATTTGAAACCTTTTTAAGAGAGTAAGAAAGTAGAGTTCTTACTCCTTCCAGTCATGCAACAAGGGAAAATGTTTCTCCATAGTCAATCCCTTCTTCCTATGCAAATCCTTTACAAACTAATCGTGCCTTGTTCCTTGTGACTTAACCATTTTTATCTAACTTTTTTCTCTATACCCACTTGGTACAAATCACTTTTTGTCTTCTACTCTATGAACTAGATTCCATGTCTTATTTTTCTCAATTTGTTCAATCTTTTCTTTCACGGCTTTACTCCAGTCCACATCTTCTAAGACATCTTTCACTATTTTGGGTTCTTCCGTGCTCAACAAACATGTATCATTTCTCAACCTATTCCTTGTCATTGATCTAGCATCTTTATCTCCAATAATTTGTGCAGCAAGGTGATGTCTCTTGACATGCTTATACAATCTTGGTTCTACTCCATTTTCTTCATTTGATCTGTCAACTTTTGAATCACCATGTACATATTTGTCAAGTAGTTCAACATCTCTTTCATGTACACTAATCTCATAATCAAAATGTGCCTCAACTTCATTCTCTAACTTAGCACCTAAATGTAGCTCAGTTCCTAAATGCAACTCAACATTCATAGTATGTGACTCATAAGTCACTAAAACTTGATGTTGGTTTGCAACCTAATTTACAACATCTTCTTTTGCAGGCATAGCTTCATAAAAGTATAAAATGATATGTATTCTTTTGGTTCCTTCATTGGTTCAACCTCGTATACTTTTTTATATTCATCAAATTTCACATTTGCACTTTCCACAACTTTGTTAGTGTTAGTATTTAAACACTTATAAGCTTTTTTTCTTGTGGAATAACCAAGAAATATACTTTCTTCACATTTTGTATCAAGTTTACCATTCCTAAAATCTTTAAGAATGTAACACTTGCTTTGAAATACCTTAAAATATTTTACATTAGGTGAGTATCCATACCATAGTTCAAAAGGTGTTGAATGAGTACCTTTCTTGGCTTGTACACAGTTCAAGGTCTAGACAATTGTACTTACAACTTCTCTCTAGTATTGCAAGGTAACATTTTTCTCCATCATGAGTGTCCTAGAATAGTCCATTATAGATTTTTTCCTCCTTTCAAAAATTCCATTTTGTAGAGGGGTTCTAGGAGTAGATGTATGTCTTTTGATTCCTCTGTCATTACAAAACATCTAAAAATCATTTGATGTAAATTGTCCTCCTCTATCAGATCTTAAACATTTCAGGCTTTTACCTACTTTTATCTCAACTCTTGCTAAGTACCACTTAAACATTTGGAAAGCATCAGATTTCTATTTCAAAAACATAATTGTCATCATTCTAGAATAATCATCAACAATCAACATAATGTACTTACCTCCTTTTTAGTTTTTCACTTCAATTGGTCCACACAAATTAGTATGAAAAATCTCTAATATTCCTTTAGAGGTATGAGTCTTACTCTTAAAACTTGCCTTAGTCATTTTATCTAACTAAGATTGTTTTCAAATTATATAGTTAGGTTTCTTCAACTTAGGCAAACCTTTGACTCTTTTCATGTTACTGATACTAACCAAGTTATCAAAATTAACATGACATAACCTCTTGCACCATAGCTACACATCATCAATTTCTACAACTAAATAAATAGCATCCTCTATATCAAGATAGAATATATTACCTCTAGTTTTATCACCTTTCCCAATCAGTTTTCCATCAGTATCATATATCTTAGAAATCTTATTTTCAAACTCAACCTTATAACCCAAATTATTCAGCTGTGACACACTCAAAAAATTGTAGTTAAGTCCTTCAACAAAATAAGCATTGTTACATAACATATTTTTTATGATCTTGATAGAACCTTTTCCTTTTATCAAACATTGTGAATCACTACCAAACCTTACACTATTTCCATAATAATAATTCAAGGTAATGAACTTACTTTTATCTCTAGTCATGTGATGTGAACACCCATAGTCAATGATTCATCTATCCATCTATTGTTGGCTGCTCCCCCAATTATATGAACATGTTAGGTGTCAGTGACACCATCTTTCACTATGTTCTTAGTCTTATTCCAATACCAAGGTTTGTCATTGCTTAAGCCATGGTCCTCGGTGTTTTCCTTGTAAATTTTAATGACACCATCCTTGATGAGCCCCTGCTCAAGTCCCATCCTTTTTTCCTTAATGTCTTTATATGTTTGTAAATAGTTCATGACCATGTGATGAGCAAGGCTAGGATGTGCATTGTTGATGAACATTTTGACAAGGTGACGTTCTAGGATGGTACATGAGATCTTAGTTGTGAGGGTTTGCCAATGTTGTAAGCATTTGACAAGGCTTTCTCCTCCTTTTTGCTTGGTATGAACTAGGTCTACTATAGATAACTCAGTCTCGACTAGAGGAGCATATTGAGCCACAAAGGCTTCAAAAAGATTAGAGAAGGTCTTAATGGTACCCTGGGGTATACAACAGAACCACTCAAGGGTAGGCCCACCTAAGCTTTTTGGAAAAGTCACATGAGGAATACATCATTATAGGCCACTTCTTGGTAATGCATATAGAATTCCTTGACGTGCGTGACTGGAACACTTTTCCCTCTACATTTATCAAACTTGGGGATCTCAAAATGTTTAGGAAAGGGTGTCATTATGATGGTTTGTGAAACGGATATGGACAATCATTTTCAAATTTAAAAATTTTGGAGTCTGTCCCATCTTTGACGGCTTTGAGAGTATTTTTCTGTTGGAAATCTAATTGAAAAGCTCATTGTTAAAAATCAAAGAGGGAGATTGTTGTAAAGAAGGAAGATTGTTGTAAAAGAATTTTTTCAATCATTATTTTGTCATTGATGTCAAACCTGCTATTTGTGGGGATGATATTTGCTTATAAGATCCAAGTACTATCACTTAGTTGATTGATGAAGAGGATTTGATCAACAAGATGTAACAAGAGCACCTAAGGGAAAGGTTGAGTTATGATGTTGTAATGAAGTGCAACGATCAGTTAAGACAATGGTTAAATTATGTATTGATAACATACTCAAGGATATAGAGGTTGGTCACACTTGGAAACATTGGAGGAAGAAGTTGTAACAAGGTTGATTGCAAAGCTTAGACTAAGATCATTAGTGGATGCCGAGCAAGTTAGTTGAAGCCGAGCAAAATTTCCAGTTGAAGCTGAGTAACAAAAAATTCTAGTGTGTGCCGAGTGATATTCAAGTGCTGAGTGAAGATCACGTGTCAAGCATTAGAAAATTCTTAGTTGGTGCTAACTGATGTTCAAGTGTCGAGCATCAAGAAAAACACAGTATGTGTCGAGTAACACAGAATGTGCCGAGCACTAGTATTTCAATAGTGTCGAGCTGCTACATTATTTCATGTGATGAAGATTCGCCAAATCTGAGCTGACATAATGGTCATATTGAATTTTATGAATGAGTTGGAAGATAAGGATGATGAGTTGGTGGCACAGAATCCTATGTAAACTATTTTTGGGAAAATTCTAAAAGATTATTCAAGAAGTTTCTAGAGGAAACAGAATATGTGTTAGATGCAATGAATCCTACCTAATCCATGTGAATTGAAAATAAAGAATGAAAGAATCAAGCAGGAAAAGGAACTCCAAGACTTCTATTTAAGGAGTCATAGACCAAGAAGCAAAGATTTTTTGATACTGTTGTTGCTAAAGAGCCAAATCTATGAAGAAGTTGGAAGGGTGTCAAGGAGGAGACATCTAGGAGAAGGAAGAGCACAGAGGCTCTGCTTCTATGAGTGGTCATGAAGAGATGATTGCACTGGTACATTGAGTATGGAGACTCAAGGAGACAAAGCTTGAAAGGAGGGAAAGCTATCAGAATTTTAGAGATTAAAGGCCGGGCAAGGGTATGAGCTGAGAAGTGATTTGAGATCTGCAAGATAAGTTGTATGTTGTAGTCAGGTCAAGATTTTCTAATACTCTCTAGCAATTGTATTAGATCTAAAAATCCTATGGACTTAGGTTGGTTTAATCGCCATTTGTAAATCCTTTAATAGGGTGGCATTCCAAGTGAATGTTCTAAAGTCCTTTAACTAGGACCACTTCAAAGAGGGTGGTTAAATCCTCTAACAAGGTCACATTTGACAGTGTGTTGTAAGCCTTTAATAGTGTAGGCCTTTCATAGGGCATCACTTCAGAAGAGTGAGAATTGAGTAGCATGTTACTGGTGGTTTTCCCAAATTGGGTTTCCACGTAAATCACTGTGTTATGTGTTGATCTCTTATGTGTTATGCTTGCATGTTGATTTACAATAACTTGTTGATTAGAAAAGTTAAAGCTTGGATGAATGAATGGTTGAATGGGTTCACTATAATTAGTGAAAAGCTTGAATAGGACATTTGGACCTTTATATAACTTATTCACCCACCACCCCCCCTCCCCCTCTCAGTTATTCTAAAGCATTTCTAACATTTTCATCTCTTCCCATTCAGAGTTCATAGGTAGGGTAATGGGTGCCCCTGATCTAGGTGCCCCCAATGTGGGCTATGTAGCAGATGTTGAAGGTTGATATGGGAAAATCTTATTGCCATATGGTGGTTGTAGAAAAATAGGTTGTATGATTGGTGGGATGGATGCTATGGGTTGTTGGAATGTAGTTTGTGCATATTGATGCATCTATTGGGTAGACTATGGATGGGGAGGGTAAGTATGAGGTTGTTGCCCTACTAGATAATTTTGCATGGATACCTGGGCATACTACTAGCATGATGATTGCGGCTGAAAAGATGGTAATGTCAGAAATACCTAGGCCATGCTTTGTGAATGTATACTTTTCCCAATATAGGTTGGTTGTGCCCTTGCTTGAGAGAATAATTGAGTATTAACAGGTGCAAGGTAATTAATGTGAGGAAGAGTGTTCATAGTAGGATATTGCAGTGGAGGGGTGATTTGGCTATTGCCTAAGGGTGGCATAGAAAAATAGTTGGCCATGGGTGGTAGCGAATAGACTTGAGGAGTGAAGGATGAAAGTGACTAAGGTATGGTCATGGATGTAGCATTGAAGGGGAGGCTAGTGAGATGCCCTTGTGTTGTACCAACACTCCAAGGCCCTAAAGGGAATGAGGCAAATGTACTTGTGTTTCTAGGTGTAAAAGGGGGATTTTGTGAAGTGGGGAGATGGGTGGTGGAAGCTGATATAGATGATGAACTTGTGGTTGGTTGAGATGTGGTATGTACTAAGGGTTGAGTGGGGATGGGGTGGATGTTTTGTAGAATGGGAGTAGTCACCTAGGCTGAGGGGATATTTAGGTCTGTTGGTTCTATCTATGGTGGTTGGTACCCACTATTGAGTGAAAAGAAAGGATCATGTGGGATAGATGACCTTGTGGATGGTGGTTTCCATCCAAACAAAGGATGTGCAGGATCTGTAATGCTAGTAGGTGGTGGGCGTCCAAACTCAAAGGCACCAACATTGTCTCTTAAGAAGTTTGCCATGATGGTTTCCTTATTTCAATCTATGATGGCATTAACAATGGTTGCATGGCCAGGTTGATTCATGAAAGCATCAATATCTATGGAAGAACCTATCTCTTTAGGGGTTTGTGATGGTGGATCTGGTGGTGTCATGGAAACTATAGAGTATGGTTGAGCCCAAGCTATGCTAATACTATGACTAGGATCCATATCCTTCTTTTTCCATGTGTTCTTATCGAAACATGTGGTGGATGGCATGAAAGGATAAGTACCCTAAGGATGAAATGTGAAAAAGATGATGACAAGTGTATGTGAAAAGGTGATTTTCCTAAGTGTGACAAGGGTGGATTGATTCCCTAAAATGTAAAGAAGAGTGGGTGCAAGTGTGTTTAACGATGCCTTAGGGACCTAAATGATATGGTACTAAGTGAAGGAGATTATATTTCCCTTAAGTGTGATCTTGAAAATATGATGGTGATATCAAACCCTAAGGTAGCCTTATGTTTATTTTTGGAAGACAAAGAAGGATCAAGTGTGTAGCCTAACCTTTTTCTCAAGGTGATGTAGGACACAAGTGACAACCTATCCTAAACAATGCTTAGTTTCAAGGATAACTATGATGGTGAGATGGATGGAAACTTCTTTTAGGGAAACAAAGCTTAATGAAGTGATGCTAAAATGTTTCTAAGTGGATGAGTAAATAGTGGAGGGTGCTAGGGCTTAATGATATATGTGGAGGATTTCTGAAAACCTAAGGTTGATTGTAGTGCCTCTCCCATTTGACTTTTGTAAGTCATCTTGATGGGTGCAACCTTGTTGATCTTTTGTTGTGATAGATCATGATTGTGACCATGAGTGGTCTACACCATTGAGGTGTTTGGATTTATGTTTCTGTATCAGTTGCTTTGATTATGCTTTTGACTGATCTATGAGATTATGATATGATTTATGGTTCTCTTAGGTTTGTGTTAGTGCTTACCAGGATCAATGTGGTATCATGAGGTTGTTCCTAGATTACCCTAAGATGTGTGTAGAGATTGCACTATGTACTTTTACCATGCTACATTGAACTAGGTTCCTATAGCAATGGGTAGTCATGTTTATGATTGTGTTCGCTTATGTGTTTCAAGTGCCTTTTTAATGTTGTTTAAACAATCATTATTTAATTCTTAAGTAATTAGAATGGATTGTTCATGTTGGATTATATGGTTATGTGTTGCAGACATTTACCTTGTTATATTTTGATCTATGAGATATCTATTACTTATGTGATGATTTACATTTGAGACGACCCAAGGGTCAGATGTTATACCTTGATTTTAGTATCATAGATATTAGACTTCTATGTTGTTCAGTTAATCATATTGTATGATGATGTCATTTTGAGATGACAGTGTGTTTTATGATGATATCTGGTTATCTGGTATTTGGACATACCTCTGATTATGTTAGGTGATGGATTTAATGCTATGGTTATTTACTTCATTCCTACGTTGTTATGCTTTATGCGAACGTGAGTGATGTAAATAGATTATTTTAATATAATTAAATAAATGGTTTAATTAGGTGATTTAATGCATTTATTGCTTTAGCTATGTTATTATATGCAATTACACTTGATCGTGTTGTTTAGTGTGCAAGATTTATATCCCCGGCAGTGGCACATGGAGTTAGTGATTCAACCATTCATATTTTACCAATGTCATCATTGTATGGTTGACGTATCCTTCATTAAATGTTTAATTTAAACCTTTCGATGATTATTAAATCTGAACTCATTTGCATTATGTGATTTGACCAGTGAGCGTGTCTGTGCATTTAGAGTTTCGCATTGTCATGAAAGTTGTTAAAGAGATTTATGTGCTTTTGGATTTTTGGGCTTTTTAATTGATTTATTTTAATTTCTGGTAGCACTGCCATAGATGAATTCCTATTTATAGGAATAGTTTGTTTTCGTTTGGGTCAATTCAGGGTTTAACTAGGTTGGCTAGTTATTTTTCCTAATCGATTATTCACTTGAAAAGTGAATAAATATCCAAAAAGAAATTTAATTCCTCACTTCTCACTTTTGAATTAGAAAGTTGGAGAGTAAAACCCAAAATCCTTTTCATGAGGATTTATTTTTTTGTTCGTTGTGGGAGCTACAGGCGTGGGATCATCACGAGGTTGGGCTTGTTGGATCCAGCTCGAGGAAACCTTGGATTGCCACGATTTTCAGCTACTTCTACAAGATATTTATTTTATGGTTCAAATTCCTATTTTGCCCTTTTGGCTGTGAGGTAGGGCTTTCCTGTTTTATTGTTTTTGCTCCGTTTTTGCTTCTATTTTTGGTAGCCTTTTGTTTGGAGGCTGAGAACTACTGTTCCCCTCCATTTCTATATGTTAGTTCTACCCGGTTGGGTGGGTATGAACATTTCCTTATTTTTTGAGATGAGGGTTTGGGGTTTTACGCCGTTATGCTGGCCATTTTTGCATACAATGTTCAAATTTGATTATTTTTGGATTTTTGGGGTTTTTGTGCCTAAAGGCCAAATGGGTTTTAATTTTGCAATTTTTCCAAAATTTAGGGTTTTTACCTCATTTTGTGTGCCGTCCTATTTTCTCAGGTTTTCTTGGCACAATGTGGGTCGTGGACCTTGATGATCCATTTGGATATCAGTCAAACCACTATTGCACTTTTATTTTGCATTGGGATGCATGTTGCATCCGTACTCTCGACGTTGTGTTCAATTGAGTGATTTTATACCTGGTGTTATTATTTCTTTTAGACCTTTGCTTTTGTTTCATAATCGCTAGGATTCGTGTAGAATCCATACTCTCAGATTGAGGCTAGTTGAGTGAGTTCATGATGTTTGGTCTTGTTGCATCACTGGGATTTGTGTAGAATCCATACTCTCGGATTGAGGCCGGTTGAGTGATTTTATGATGTATGGTTTTATTGGCTTTGGAATTTGTGTAGAATCCATCCTTCCTATGTTTATTTTAGTTGGGTGTTATCTTTTGCATTGTGTTCTCGTCCTATCCTTGTGTTTTGATCTTCATGATGGTGGTGTGCCACACACAAGTACGTACACATAAATTTGTCAGGTGACTTGCAAGGCTCGATCTTTTGTGGTACTTTCAAAAGTTATGATCATTGGGGTCGGGATGGGAGTATGCATGCCCACATGCACTTGTCGTAGGATGAGCATGGGTAGGGTAGGGTAGCATATAGAGGGGGCTTCTATCTCGCAACCTTGTGACCTTAGTCCCATAAGGTTGGGAGAGGATAAGAAGTTTTAAATAAGTGATAACTAAATAAAATGTGTGTATGGTAATAAAACTTAAAATAATAAAATGTGTGAGCACCCGATTAAGTTTGAGGACACAATGTGTGAGCACCTATTTAAGTTTGAGGACACATGATCCGAGCTTGGGCTTTTCGATGCCAAGTGACTCTCCATGATGTTAGTCCCTACTTAGTAGTCTATTGAGTGTTTGACCAGGACCTGTACTCCTTGCATTGTCTTAGGTTCTTGGTTGCAGCCATCATACTGTCTGGCGTGAGTGTTAGCCTTGGATGTTGTGCTTTATGTGTGGTTGTGGTTGGATCATTATCTCCATCAGCACGGCAGGTGCAGACCTACAGATGCCATGTGGTATATAGAGACAGTCTTTTGTCCTAGTGCGACCGTTGTTGAATGTTTTCACTTGGTACTTCGAGTTTTGGAGTATGCTTTCTTGTGATTTATGCTTTCATTAGAATGCTTGGATATCATGTTTAGATGATGTTAGTTTATTTGACGCATTCTCATATTATGATGTTTAGCATATGATTAGATGATGTGAATTGTTGTAGTAGCATATCTATTGCTTATTGATATTTAGCATGTGATAGGTGATGTTATCTACTATAGGATTATCTTATGCTTTTCTACTAGCATGTTAGATTCCTTATGCTTATTTTGTAGCATGTTTAGTAGTGACATCCCTATTAAAACAGTACCGATGATTGGATCGGTGGCTTGGGATGTTACGCACGAGGGATGGCTAGGATCAATGATGATCTTATGATGCTTTTGATGGTTGGGAGGAACTGGGTACTTAATTTGGTTGTTTTGTTATTGTGATATTATCTCTGTACATTGCAATGTTGCTTATGTTCACTATGATGTTCCTTATGTTCTTTCCCTTCGATGTATGATTTAGATGGTTAGATTTTGGTTTTCTATCTTTTGGTTTGTCAAGTGTTTTTGCCTCGAGATGTGGATCTGGTACTCACTGATGTGGAGGTTTTTATCTATGTTTTAACTTTTTGTTTGTCCTTAGATTTTTCTTACTTTTTCCCTGGGTGACCATGTGTCAGCATGGTGCGATTCAATATAGTGTCACACACTCATTTGAGGAATGTCGTACGATACTTTAAAGTATTGCACACCCTCAAAAGAAATGTCGTACGATATACTTCCAGTATCGCATGCCCTTTGGAGAAGTATCGCCCAACCCCTAATTGTGTCACCCTCCTTCTAGAGAAATGTCACATGAAACTGGTAAAGTATCGCACAGTGCTAATAAAGTGTCACACGGGTTTTATGAAACCTGCGTAGGTGGGCAGCAGGCACTTTTTGGTCTGATCTGAACTTTTTAGGGATGGTTCGGGGTACCCTCCTAGGTGTTCTTCAATCCCTTAGTAGCACAATTTGAATTTTGGTTGTGTATTTTCGTAGTTCGTTCTTCAGAGTTTAAAATATATTGTTTAAGTATAAGTTGACGTATATTTTATACTTAAGATATATGTTAATAAATGCAACGAATCTTTTGAGATAGGTTTCAGACCTCTCAGAGATAAGATAAAGATTCTAGGAAATTTCAGGGCTTCAGAAATCCAGACTTAAGCCAATTTTTAGGGCTTCAAGATTTCAAGCTTAGCCAAATTTTAGGATTCTGCATTTTACCCCAGCTTGGTGTTTTGTTAATGAGTGGTCATTTCTTGATCCCTCATCATGTGTGTTTGTCGTTGTTGGCTTTGTTTGTGTGTGTTAGTTTGGTAGTGGCATTTGGAGATTCGTTGGTTGTCAGGATGGTGGTGAAGTCTTCTGTTGCGATCGTTGTGATCCCTATATGATGTTGTCATGTGCATTCATACTTGTAATTTAAAAAAAAATCTTGGTTTGTATTTCATCCTTGTTTCCAAGGATCTCTGGACGAGGCATTACATTGATGATAAAATGGGAGGAGATGATGCTATTTTAAATGCTTGAATGAGGTAGTGGTTTCATGTAAAAGACTAAACCTATGAGGAGAAAAATGCATAAGTGTGTGTGGAAAAAGAAGGACCTAATCAAAGTGAATAACACTAGAGTTGTTGATAAGGCTATGGTTGACACCTCGTCGGAGAGTTAGTTTCTGAATTTGGTAATCCCCCTCAATTTGTAATGTAATGTCTACACTGTCTTTCTCAATTTGGTCTAGTTTGGTGATCCTTGGGTTGGGGCTATATTTCTTGTGTTCTACTTCTATTTCCTTGTAAACTAGTATTTGTGGAAGTTTAGGTTTTTTAAACTTGGTCTTGGTTTGGCCTGACATGAGATAACTCTAAGAGATTTGATCACAATTGTGTGGTTGTATAGGCAGTGACTACGCTAAGTATACCTATTAACCGTGGGTTGCAAACATAAATCAGTTGAGGAATATCTAAGTTTCCAAAAAAGGGTAAAGTAGTGAAATGGGGAAAACTAGGCTTAGGATTTGTTGCGAATGAACTTGCTAACAATCCTTTTGAACCAAGGTAGGGAGGAACTATTTTGAAGACAAATGTGTTATTTTTGGTCAAGTAGGATAGGTAATAAGGATTTTTTTAAAGGACTAATTTGGACAAAGGAGAAAAAGGTTCGTTTACAACTGGAATTTGCTAATAGTTATTTTTGAGATAACCAGGATAGTTCTAAAAAAGTAAAGTTTGAACCAATAAGACAAAAGTTGTTGCAAATGGACTTGCTAACAATTGTTTTTGAAATAACAAGGATGGGATCTTTTTAAAAACCAATGTGTTGTTTTCAGTCAAGTAGGATATGTAACAAGCATATTTTGAAAGAGACAAATTTGGACTAAGGAGAAAAAGGTTTGTTTGCAACTAGAATTTGCTAATATTTGTTTTTGAGATAACAAGGATAGTTCTAATAAAGTAAAGTTTGAACCAATGACAAGTTGTTGTGAATGGACTTGCTAACAACTATTTTTGAAATAACAAGGATGGGATCTTTTTGACATGATGGATTATGAGCAAACAATTTCTCAAAGGACAAAGCAACGTTGAGAAAGACAAACAAGTGATCTCTTTAGCAAAAGGATTTGATAGTAACCATAGAAACTATGTATGTTTTTACAAATGTTTTTCACAGGTCTTGAGCACAAATAAGATAATTCAAACACACTCTTTATCGCTAAGGTGAAAATATGGTTTCAATGTGTTATTTAATGGCCCACAACTTGGTGTCTCCTAAGTCTAGTGCAATATGTCCCTCTAATCGAAGAGGTGAATCAATCAACAAATGATACACATGAAAGAATCTTCAAGGCATGGCAAATAGAAGTTTCCCTTTTGCAGGAACAACGACCCTTGGAGATGAAACCCAAGTGGCCTTATTCCTCTACCAAGGGATCACAATGGTGAGTAATCTTGAGGGATGTTGTTTCCCTTGCACCATGAATGAACATACCATGGATAAAATTGAGAATTTGACTAAAATAGGGTTGTAAATGGGTTTGTGGAGTCTCATCAAATGGTTGTTACATATGTGATCCACTTAAGAATCTATTTCAGACATGCTGAAATCATGGGAAAGTTTTCCCACCTTAGGCTACCCCCAAAAACACACTGCCCAAACTTGGGTGATAGAGTGAGAAAGTTTACCTTTCCCCTCATTTATATACTAGTCAAACTTTTCACCAATTTGAGTTTCTCACCAAAGGGGACGCACTTTCCAGATGTCGATGAACTCGCTAGAAGCACTCTTAGGTTGTTGTGGATGATCTTGCTAACAACTTTTGATACATGCATCATGTAGTTTAAGGTCTTAAGATGAAAAAAAAAGAGAATACCAAGATGTGCTAGAGGGCACAATCCCAAAACATGCAAGACACTTGATTCATTTCTATTTGGACGCTTTAGTGTATCCTAATCAAGCTATTTTTTGAAGACACGCATGAGCTTAGCATTCAATTGTTCATTCCAACTTTATAGTGATGGTCAACAAAAGGAAATAGAGTCAACAAAAGGTAGACCATGCTTGAAAGCTTTGAAAAGGAGGGAATAAGAACAAGTTGATCCTTAAGGCATTCAAGATTTTATGAGTTCATTTTAAGCACTAAAATTGAGGTGTTCGCACATAATGTTCATTTGCACCATTAAATGAAGTATTCATCGCATTGGTTTGATTTTAAATACTTGACATTCAAGAGTGAATTTTTTTTAAATCCATAAAAAAAGTGAAAATTGTTCTTTTTAGACCATTCAAAGATGGATTTTCTAGCAAGTACCTAAGAAAACCTGCAAAAACCTATTAGTATTCCGCTCCAACAGATACTTGCAAAAAAAAACATCAGTTCCATGATCTTGCAGACATAAATAGCAATCCCATGGGTTTAAAAAGTCATCCCTCAACATGGGAGCACAACTGATAGGCAGCGGGATTGAAGTACAGAGAACTAGTGAAACTGCAAAAAAATGGGCCATGAGTACAAAATCACAAAGTGATCCTACAAAAATGTGATCTCATGGGTCTATGAGGGAGCATTCCCACCAAGGGATTTGTTCATAGGTTTGATAGAGGAGGAGAAAAGTGGGAAGTAATGGTTGACTAAATAGCTCAAGCATTTTCGTTGGTTTTTAACAACGATCCCACTGGTAGAAATTGGCATTCCTGTGGGAATAGGGGTAGCAGGAATGAGTGGGATGTTTTAATGGCACATGGAAATTTATTTTAGAATAGAGAGAAATCTTGCCTTCATGGGTATGCATTCCTGTGAGGTTAGGATGGTGATCCTGCTATCACGGGTTCATGATTTCACGTTTGCAGGATCGCGAACAAGAGATGAGAAAAAGTCATTTAAGTTGGATTTTTCTTTTATGGCTGGGAGGTGATTCCTAATAGGAGACTTTGGTGCCTACAAAAAATATTAGAAAACCACCTGCATACACAAATAAACACAAAACGTCAATTTGGTTAGTTCAAATATTAACAAGCCAAAAAGTGAGATTGTAGTGACCGAATGCGGGGTGCCACTGGGAGTGCCAAAATGTATCACCTAATTTAGTTACTGTAAAAGGAATACTAATACTAACAAAAGCATTCATAATAACCAAATAAGTAAACACTTATGATAGGATGAGGTTATCACCAAAAGGAAGGCGAACCAAGAATGGTAACCTCCTTGGGAATAACCTATGATGACGAAGCTATGTCCCTGATGGATAGTAAATGTATGCTCATGTTGTGCTCAAGCTTCCAAAGGGTGGGGGGATTTTACCAAGTGTGTACATGGATGAGGGTTTCAACAATGGAGGTATGGATGGATTTCAACATTATGATGGTGTAAAATGGCTATGATGGAGTGGTTAATGGAGCTTTATAAGGTTGCATAAAAGTGGATGATGGATTGTGAGAGGGAAGGGCTTTATTTATAGGCTAAGGGGTAGTGAAATGGAGGGCCAGGATGCAAGGATGGAAGAATAGTGAGGGAGGGCTAAGATGCTTTCAAAGGGAAGCACATGGATTGTGCTTATTTAGAGCCAATAGGGGAGTGACACTTGTCACAAGGAGGATGAGTGTGAGGGGATGGGATAAGGGTTGGTCAAAGGGAGTAATGAGGGAGGTTGAGTGTGTAAGAGACATGTAAGAGTCATAAAGAGGGATGTAAGAGGCATTAATGGCATGTAAGAACCATTAATGCTCTTAGATAGGGATGGAAGGGGATAGGGGAGACTTTTTGACTTTGGCTTGGATTAGCAAGTCTTAACCCTTGCTTAAAGTTGTGCACATGTTTAGGAGGGGGATTAGACTTAGCTTAGGAAGGGGATTAGGGGCAAGTGGCTTAGCTTTGATGGGATGGGTTAGTTAGGTGGCTAAGTGAGGTTAGTATGGGTGAAGGGGTTGGATTAGGGGTTAGGATAGGGTTTAGGGATGTTTTAGGGGTTTGGATATTTTATTAAATGATTTATTCAATAAAATGGGCATATGGGATTAAATTAAATAAATTTGAGAATTTATTTAATTTAATAGAGGAATAGGAATTTAATTGATAATTTAATTTTGGGTTATCATTTGATTTTATCAATTGGACTACAGTTAATTTAATTAATTAATTAACTAGGGGATGTCAATTAATTAATTAATTAATTAATATTTAATCAATAATGTCCTAGGAGATGACTAAATACAATTACCTAGTTATGTAATCAGATTTAGATGTCTACATTAGGCATTGAAAGATTGGTCTTTTGGTGCAATGGCATCCCACTCTAACAACTGATATCAAAGCTTGGTCACAGGTTCAAATCCTTAGACCCTTGGGCAACGATGAGGGGGATATTGCTATAAATTTGTTCAGCACTCCCCTCAGGATTCATGATAAGTGCTTATCCACCTCCTATGTACTATAAGTTGAGTGGCTATATCAGGCATTGAAAGATCGACCTTTTGGTGCAACGGGAACCCCACTCTAACAAAAAGACTATGATTTTAATCTCTTTATTACTGCTCTTTCTTTTGTAAGGGAGCTTTTAAGATTGATGTTAACCTTGCTCCTAATATAGACCTTATCTATGAGGATACTTTTGGTAAGGATGATTTTATAACTCCTCCTGTTTTATCTCATTTTTCTTCTATAGTGTGCTATCTTAATAGATATATTATTTCCTATGATGATTCAACTATTTGGGATGAACCAAAGGATCAAAGATGTAGTTATTACTACTAGAGATTCTGGTTGAACCCTTGTAAAATATGACATGGTAAGTAAAATATGTAGAACACTATTGCTTCAATGTGCAATTAGAGTTTTTATTATTCAAGAGGTAAGATCTTTAGGCACTGGTGCAGCTACTTTTGATTCATTGATAGGCAAGTTGAGAACTTTCAAGCTAAGTAACTTTAATAATAGTATGCCTAAGATAGAAGATATATTTAAAGCAACCATGATTCTTGATCCTACAAGAAGAGGAAGGGGTGGTTCAAGTAGTTTATTTGTTTATGGTTCTAATGGTTATGATTCTATTTTAACTGAAGAAAAAGAATAGAAGGGAAAAGAGGTACTACTTGCTAGAATTTACCAAGAGGGAAAGACAAATACAAAGGCATGCTACCTTTGGCATGTTTCTCATGCAAGAAGGTTGGACATATCGCTTTGAGATGCCCTAACAAGGTAAATAAAGATAAGGAAAATAAACCTAAGGAGAACAAGAAAGCATGTTACATTGTAGAAGAAGGTGTTACCAATGAGGAGTCTAATGGAAAATTTGCAGATTCATGGGTTCTTTTGATCATAATTCCTCTTTCTTTCCTAGGACCCATGATGATACCAACATTTTCACTCATGACGTTAAACCTATTAGCATGAATGTTGATGGTATTCCTATTGGGGAGTATCTTAGCATTGCTAGAGCTTTGGGGAGATTTTTATCATGATTTTATGTTGTATTCATGGTAGTGTTTGTCATTGATGTCAACATATTGGTAATTTTATAGAAGATTGGAAAAGTAATAGATAGAGATTGGGGTCACGAGATTCAAAGATTGAAGATGATATTGTGCATAGTTGAGGACATGTTCTATAGAGTTTTCTGATGAAGTGATTAAGTGTGCATGTAGAAAGTCAAAGACTGGTGACAATTATTTGAGATTTATTGAAGATAGTATACATAGAGAGTTCCTTTGAAGCAATTTTAGGTAATTGAATTATTAAGTGCAGTTGTATAGAGGTAAAAGACATTATGAATATGGCATGGTTGATCATGCTAAGTTAGAAGTTAAACATGTGAAGATTTGTGAAGATATTGAGTCAACAGTGTTATGTAACTATGAAAAGATGTAATGTTACGTGTATTGAATTAACTTAATGTGGTTCTATATTGTAATTGTAATTGGGAAAGGCTCAAGGTCAACTCGATAATTAGTATCTAGACTTGGTATAAAGGAAAGATGTTTTCCTTAATTGTAAGTGTGACATTGTGAAGTGTGAATGTGTGAATTAAATATAGTGAGTAAGCAATCTAAGGGATTATATGTGATGTGAGTGAATGAACTTGGATATGGCATCTAGTAAACCTGATATTGAGATCAAAGAAGTGTTTGGTGCAATAGAGGCATAGAAAGAAAGAAAAAGGATTGCATTAGGAAGATAGTGATAGAGGACAGATAATTATTTGAAATTATTCTAAAAAGAATTATGTTAAGGCCAATTAAACACTGAGTTCAATGGCCTTTCCCCTCAAGCTGTTTAGATAGTGGGTCCTTCTACCTTTCACAACTCCTAATAGGTTTGACACAACTCCTAATAGGGTTGTAATCTCCTCACAACGATTCAAAGTCTCCTAACATGGACTAATATGTATTACATGTAATTCATTGAATCCTAAAATAGTCCATCCTCTTACAAGGAACTTATATATTTGTACATCATTTTGTGGGTACCATCCCTACAGGGGTTTTCCCTATGATCAAGGGTTTCCCTAGTTAACAAATCTATTATTATTGTGTATAGTTATCTTCTTTTGGTTATTATATCTGTTGATTACATGTTTCAGATTTGATAAGGATAATCAAAATTATTTTAGTTGGATAATTGATTCACTAATCCCCCCCCCCCACTTATCTTGGTGGACTTTACTTTCTAACAATTGGTATTAGAGATTCATGTCCTTGAAGGAAAATCTTAATAGCTTAAGGAGATCTATGGTAAGTCAATTCAAAAGGGGTAATCTAAAGTTTGATGGAACCAACTATGACAGTTGGAAAGAGAAAATGAAGACACATTTTCTATGCATGGGTCCAAGATATTAGTTGATCACTAAAGTCATAAATAAGTGATTGAAGAAGAAAATTTTGAAGATTGTATTGAAAGACAGAGAATTATTCATGTGTAGCATGCTTGCTAGGGAAGCACTTTTGGCAGTTCTTCCTAAAAATGAGTAGAGTTAAGAAAAATCTTTAAGATTATCATATGAAATTAGGAAATCTTTTAGTCTGCTTATGAAGGTGATAAGCATGCTAAGAAGGTTAGGTTGTAGAATTGGATATGTTTATTTCAAGAAAATAAAATGATGGAAGATGAATTTGTAAGTTATTTTGGTACAATATCATAAATTATTGTAGGAATTAATTTTTGTGATGGAAAGAAGGATGAAGATGAAATTTTATGGAAGATATTGAAAACTTTGACACCTGCATATAAAAACAATAGCACAAATGACAAGTTATACCTAGCACAAAAAAGTTCACGAGAGAGACTCTTTTTGGAAGATTGGTCTTGAGACAAAGTGGAGATTTTCCTAGGATTGATGTTGCATTCAACAAATTAAGTGTTAGAACTACATTATCAACTGCAAGAACTAGTGGAGATTATGCTAGCAGTAGCAGAGGAAAACCTGAAGAAGACAAAAAGATTGAAGGAATTTCCTTACTTGTGAGAAGAGAACCTAAAGGTAAGAAAATACTTATATGTTGAACTTGTAATGAATATGGTCATTTTGCTTCTAAATGCTCTAAGAGAGTAAAGAAGTATAAGAGAAATTTCAAGCCTAGAAGGCCTAGAGAATGTCTTTATGCTAATGATGAAGATCTAGAAGCTAGTGTGGAAAGAGTCTTGAGTGAAAGTGATAATGAAAGTGATGAAATAGGATTTCTTGCAATCAACCCTAAAAAAGAAGTTAGAGAAGAAAAGGAATTAGTGTCACAAGTTGAAAAGAGGAAATCTAATTGGATCATAGATAGTGGTTGTTTACATCATATGACTAGTGATATGAATAAGTTTTTTGAATTCAATAGTTGTTATAGAGGAATTGTTAGAGTTGGAAACAATGTAACCTATCACATAAAAGGAATACGATATATTACTCTTCATGGAAAGACTAATATTGAGGATGTTTATTTTGTTAATGGTCTGAAACATAATCTTTTGATTGTTGGAAAGCTAGTTGACAAGGGTTACAATTCACAAGGAAGACATGCATTATTAAGGATAAAGATGGTAAGTTGATTGGTGCTGGTACAAGATCAAGAGGTAACATTTTTTCAATTGAATCCTACTTAGATGACTTTCTTGGTTGCTAAATTTGATAACGGTTGGTTATGCCACAAAAGGTTTTGTCACATAAAATTTGATAACATTGTAAAAGTAAACACTACACTAGTTTTTAGATATTTGCCTAAAACTATGAAGCCTACTAACATGGTATGTAAGGAATGTGTTATGGAAAAGTAGAAGAAAAGTTCTTTTCCAAGAAAGAAGTTTATTACATCAGAAAAGTTGGAGATAATACACCCATGCTTGAGTGGTCCTACAAAGACAAGATCATTCCATGGTGAAAGATATTTCATGATTTGTGTTGATGATTTTACTAGGATGATGTGGGTAACATTTCTTAGAGAGAAATATGAAGGATTTAAGAATTTTAATGTGTTTAAGAATAGAGTTGAAAATGAATTTGGATTTTAAGATTAAATGTTTGAGATCTGATAGAGGTGGAGAGTTTACTTTGAATGAGTTTAACTATTTTTATAAAGTAAATGGCATCAAAAGACAACTTTCAGCCCCTAAGACACCTAAGCATAATGGTATAGCAAAAAGAAGAAATAGATCAATAACAAAGGCAACTGGAGCTATGTTGTTTGAGAATAATATCTTGAAGATATTTTGGAGAGAAGCAGTTAGTACAATAATATATGCAATGAATAAAGTATACATTAGACAAGGTACTAGTAAGACCCCTTATGGCCTTTGGTTTGGATATGCACCCTTAGTTAAATATTTCAAAATCTTTGGAAGTAAGTGCTACATTAAGAGAGAAGATGGTATTGGTAAGATTTATGTAAGAAATTATGAAGGTATCCTTCTTGGTTATTCATTGAAAAGTAAAGCATACAAATGTTTTAATCAAAGAACTAAGACTATTATTGAAAGCGCAAATGTTAGAGTTGATGAAAAGTTTGGAATTCAAGAAAGAATACTTTATTATGATTATAATGAAGAGACAAATCCAAAAAATAACCAAGAGAATGTCGAGATGTTTTATAAGATTGGCATAGATTTGCAAAATGATATACAAATTGTGTAACAAAGAGAATGACCAAGGAATGAACCTAGAGCTAAGTCATTGTTGAGACTGTAACATCTAATTAGAACCTGATAAAAATCATCCTGTTAATCAAATTATTAGTAGCAAGGACAAAGGAATGATGACAAGGAACAAGGCATAAAGAGAAGAATTATGTTTGATTTCCCAAGTTGAGCCTAAGAGTGTTGATGAAGCCAGTATTGATAATATTTGGATTCAAGCTATGAGAGAAGAATTCGATTAGATTGAGAAGAATGATACATGGGAATTGGTTCCTATACCTAAGGACAAGAATGTTATATGAACTAAGTGGGTTTTCAAAAACAAGATGAATGAACAAGGTGAGGTTGTTAGAAACAAAGAAAGAGAGGTATGTAAATGTTGCTCACAGCAAAAATGTATTGATCGTGAAGAAATATTTGCACCTATTGCTAGAATAGAAGCATTTAGAATGTTTTTGGCATATTTGGCTAACAAGAAATTCAAAGTGTATCAAATGGATGTGAAATCAACATTTTTGAAAGGAGAACTTGAAGAAGAAGTTTACATTGAGGAACCTGAAGGTTTTCCTTTGAAAAAAGAAGGAGATATGGTTTGTACACTGAAAAAAGCACTATATGGATTGAAACAAGCACTTAGAGCCTGGTATATGAGGTTGGATAAATATCTAGCAAAATTGTGATTTTTTAAAGGTATTGTAGACAATAATCTATATTTGAAAGAAATTGAAAATGGTCTATTGATTAGTAAAGTATTAGTGTATGACATAATCCTTGGAGGTGATGATGAAGCAAGTGAGGAATTTACTGCTGAAATGAAGAAGGAATTTGAGATGAGCATGATTGGCGAGATGAAATATTTCTTGGGATTGTAGATTGTGCAAAATAATGATGATATTTTCTTATCAGAGACTAAGTACTTGAAATATTTATTGAAAATACTTGGTTTGGAAAGTTGTAAGCCTATTGGTACACCTATGATAATTGGTCTTAGGTTATCTAGCAAAGATGAGACACCTATTGTTGAGTAGAAGAAGTATAGATCTATGATTGAAGGTCTACAATATTTAACTCATACAAGATTGGGTATAACCAATGTAGTTGGTATAGTTGTGAGATTTCAAGATGATACTAAAGAATCACATTATGCAGTAGTAAAAAGGATTTTCAAATATTTGAAGGGTAGACCTAATTTTGGGCTATGATATGAAAGATCAAGTGACTTTACTTTATGTGCATATACTAATGTAGATTGGGCAGGTAGTATGGATGAAGATTCATTTCTTGGCCAAGTAAGAAATAGGATTGTATTTCACAAAGCACAACAAAAGCAAAGTATGTAGCAGTAGAAAATAACTACAATCAAATAATTTGGATGAAGAAGATGTTGAAATATATTGGAGTTGAGTTTACTAAACTTTTTATCATGCATTTTGATAACACAAGTACAGTGAGTATGTCTAAGAGTCATGTATTACATTCAAAGAAAAAGCACATATCTATCAAGTATCATGTTTTGAGAGAGAAAGTTTTAGAGGAGATCAGATTAGAGTATATTAGTACAAAGGAGAACATAGAAGATGCATTCACAAAGCCCTTGTTGAAGGATACATTTGAGTACTTGAGAGGTATGTTTGGGGTTATGTGTCTGCTTACCTTTGAGTAAATGATGCAGAGATTGCATCAATATAGTGGTTCATAGCACTATTGTTTGTCTAGACTGGATGTTGGATGCTTCCTCTATGGGGAAATATATGTATTTGAGTTAAGTCATGAAAGACTCTTGGTATCTAATTTTAACAATGTCTTTGGGTAGTTGAGCTTGTAAAATATATAATGCAGCAAATTGACATAATGATGTCATTGTCATTAATGTGGGAGAGAAGATGTACATGAACAACATCTTTTGACATTTAAGTATAGGGGAGAAGAGTGCATGAAATGTATAACAGTGGGGGAGATAGTATATATAACAATGGGGGAGAAGATTGCATGAAATGTATGAGGAGAAGTCTAGAGAATTTCAAATTTGATTGATGAAGAGTATTTGAAAAGAAGATGACTACAACAATGGAACAGTTGTAGAGATGTACTTGGTATTCATGGGACTTGGATATTTTTCATCTATGTTTCCAATAATGTCAAAGGAGGAGATTATTATCATGAATTCTGATGATATTCCTATGGAGGAGTATCCTAGCATTGTTAAAGCATTGGGGAGATTGTTATCATGATTGTATGTTGCATTCATGGTAGTGTTTATCATTGATGTCAACATGTTGGTACTATAGAAAATTGATAGAGCAGCAAATAGAGATTGAGTTCATGAGGCTCAAAGATTATAGATGAGATTGTGCACAGTTGAGGACATGTTCTATAGAGTGTCACAATGATGTGATTAAGTGCACATGCAGAAAGTCAAAGACTAGTAACAATTATTTGAGATTTATTAAAGATAGTATATAGATAGAGTTCCTTTGAAGCAATTTTTGGTAATTGAATTATATCTCCTAATATAGATAGAATCTGGTTAAGCATTGTTGTACAAAGGTAGAAGACATCTTGAAGATGGTGTGGTTAATCATGCTAAGTCAGATGCTGCACATGTAAAAATTTGTGAAGTGTGTGAGTCGACAGTATTATGTAACTATGAAAAGATGTAATATAATGTGTATTGAATTAACTTAATGTGGTCCTATATTGTAATTTTAATTGGCAAAGGCTCAAGGACAACTCAATAATTAGTATCTAGACTTGGTATAAAGGAAAGATGTTTTGCTTAATTATAAATGTGACATTGCAAAGTGTGAATGTGTGAATTAACTATAATGAGTAAGCGATCTAAGGGATTATATGATATGCAAGTGAGCAAACCTAAATATGAGGTCCAGTGAACCATATATTGAGATCAGGGAAGTGTTTGGTGCAATAGAGACACGATAAGTGAGGGAAAGGATTGGATTAAGTAGAGAGTGCTAGAGGATAGTCGATTATTTGGTATTATTGTAAAAGGAATTCTGCTAAGGCTAGTTGGACAGTGAATTCAGTGGTCTTGCCCCTGAAGTTGTTTGGATAGTTGGTTCTTCTACCTTCCACAACTCCTAACAGGGTTGGAATCTCCTCATAGGGATTGATGTGTATTGAATGTAATTCATTGACTCCTAATAGGTTCCATCCTCTTACAAGGAACTTATATATCAGTACATCATTTTGTGTGTACCATCCTCACTAGGGTTTTCCCTCTAATAAAGGGTTCTCTAGTTAACAAATCTAGTGTTATTGTGTATGGTTATCTTCTTGGGGTCATTGTATCTGTTAATTATGTGTTTCAAATTTAATAAGGATAATTAAATAATTTTTAGTTGGATAAATGATTCACCAACACCCTCCCCCACCCTCTCAATTATCTTGGTGGACTTTACTTTCTAACAAAACTTATCATGGAGAAAAACTCATATCTCTCTTCTTGTGATGAAGGTGAAGCTTCAAGAGTTCCTCCTACCCAAGTTGACATTATCACTCATAAATTTGACAAATTGGAAAATTATCTTGTGGAAGAGAATTTAAACTGCAATAGTGTTATCATTATTCAAAATATAAAGAAAATTCTTACTCATGATGATAATAATGTTGGAAATATAAGAGTAACTACGAGGAGAGGGGTGAATCATTTACCACAAAAATAAATCCCATATCCCTTAGATGT